>JAPWTK010000468.1:0-50000 GCA_029963805.1 Aromia moschata
GCTATGTTTTTCATATTACTTGCAAAATGTAGGTAAATACATTTAAAACTTGACGTGTCTTGGGAATTTTTTGAAAAATCATTCACCACCCCGCTAGCGAATATATTCCAGTTAAAGTGTCCACCGTGTATAGTAATATCTCAGGGAACAACTGAATAATTCTACTTCTCTCAGGCCTAACAGCAAATTACTCAGTCAAAACCATTTTAACATATTGTTCGGAATGGCACTTTTGTAGTTTAGAGGACTGTAATGAACGATGGATACGTTGACAAATACATTTGAAGATGACTGTATTTTCACTTATTTGTACATTAATAAGACGGTTTGACGCTTGGAACTTGATTAGGAAGTATTTTGTTGAATACTAGCGACCCGCCCCGGCTTCGCTCGGTTTACGACATCACATTAGAAACCTCTAAAATTATCAGTGTTTCTCTACTATATTATGCATGTGTTATACATATAAACCTTCCTCTTGAATCACTCTATCTATTAAAAAAAAACCGCATCAAAATCTGTTGCGTAGTTTTAAAGATCTAAGCATACATAGGGACAGACAGACAGCGGGAAGCGACTTTGTTTTATACTATGTTATGATTATGATTGGAAAAGTTAATATTAAATTGTAAAAAAAAGTTATTAATAACTGTTATTAATAACTTTTTTTATCATTTGGGGTTAAAAATAATCGACGAACAAAATGAAATTGTTTTTAAATTATTCAATCATTGTTAGGCGTCTTAATAGACTATTAAATATTTGTAATGCTTTAAGAATATATACTGGGTGTCTCAGCTTTTAGTTTACAGACTTTATCTGCCCACCCAGGATAGTTAGCAAAAAAATTATATACAAAAGTTACTTGAATTCATGAGGCCTATAAAATGACATATTCCGTTTGACATGTGCTAGTGACCTTGAGGTTATGTCAGTGTCAATATAAGTTTTTTAAATACAACACCCTGTATTTTTCGACATTTTTGTATTTACCCAACAATTCTACACATATTTCATGCCCTATACCTATCTTCAATCGTTTTCAAGCTTTTCAAAGTCAAACAGCTATTATTTTACAATACAAAGAATTTTCAGTTTGCCTTGTCAGTTTTGAAACAATTGAGAGGCATTGTTAAAAGTATTTTTAATCAGATCAATGTAATATTTCAGTAATTATAAGCAATTAGTTTAATATATTTTAAAATTGAGCTCCACCAGTTTGGACACAAGCTTCTAAACGGCGTATTGATCCTCTATTGCATGTTGCACGTATCATTGTTTGACTTTGAAAATCTTGAAAACAGTTGAAGATAGGTATGGGGTATGTTACATGAAATATGTGTAGAATTGTTCGGTAAATACAAAAATGTCGAAAAATACAGGGTGTTGTATATAAAAAACATATTGACCCTGACATAACCTCAAGGTCACCAGCACATGTCAAACGGAATATGTCATTTTATAGGCCTCATGAATTCAAGTAACTTTTATATATAAAGTTTTTTGCTAACTATCCTGGGTGAGCAGATAAAGTCTGTAAACTAAAAACTGAGACACTCTGTATATCAGTAGTGTAGACTACGTGTATAAAAATACGGCTTTTTGGAAATCGAACACGTTTTGTAGTTTACAGTTATTTTTATGTTTAACTGTTTCATGATCACTATTTATGGAGTTCATCTCAAAGAGAAAATATCAAATTTATACCACATATTTACGTGATATGATTGGGAATATACAATGTACTGGGAGAATAAATAAATTTTCATTTAATAGGAGTCATCCGTTCTCACTTCAAATGGAACAAAATATACTTGTTAGTTTTAAGTTCAATATTGGTGGGGAAATATGTGTGTATGGCTTACAACGCAACGGTTGGAAACGAAAAGTGCAAACCGAAGGATCTGATATAACTAGAGCTTTGCGTGACTGCATTTCATTTCTCGAAATAAAAATAGTCCTGATGATAAATGATAATTAATATTTTCTAGACCATAACGGAAAATAATATGGCACGTGTGAATTAGACAATTTTTGTGAGAAATAGTAGGTACTACAATTTGTATTGTATTGCCGATTTATATAAAATTTCATAAACATGTAATACTTCCACATCCACGTAAGAGCGGAAGTTCAGTATCGACGATTTTTTTTAAAAAAACTTGCATTGGCTAAACCTGTTAAGGATAGTTTATGCGATTTTTTTTGCGTAATACGCTTCTTTCTGTCTTCTTTTTCAAAAATTTCAGATACACCTGACAGTCAGCAAATGTAATAGTTTCATTTGGTTGGGTAGTTGCGTCAATGAATACATAAAACAGATAATCTTCGGAAGTCCTTAAGAACAGCTCCGATTTTGATGATTTTTTTTAAAACTTTGTTTTTTTATATTATTTAAAATCAGAAATCTTTTGGATCGGCGACGGAATTATTTATATTGTTTAAACATGTAAATATGTATATGATATTTATGTAGAAAAACAATTTTTTTTATACAATATCCATTAATAACTTGGAAAAAAGATATATTTATGTCATTTTTTTTATATTGCTATTGTAAATAGTTTTAAATTATAGTATTTTTATATTGACATATTAATATATGTCAATATATTAATGGATATTATAAACAATTACCTATAAGTTTTTTTCTATGTAATAATGACATGGAATTAATTTATGGACCAAAATATGAAATTTTTATTAACTGTAGGAAATTATTTTATATACAAAAAAAGTAAATTTAATTTTCATTCATATTTTGCGTTTCGGAGACTTCGTCTTCTTCAAGTGGTGGGTGGTTATTGCAGTCATTTCCACTGCAAACAATGCAGGCTGGTGGGCAATGAAGACCACTTTTTCTGCAGCCACACGCTGAACCGCATCCTGTTTTGCAAGAGCAAAATATGATTTATTTAAAACGTTGTTAGGTGCTGCTGGTTGTGTCATTTTGATTGGTTTTAAATAATGATTTTTTTGCCAATCCCATTTTTCAGGGGGCATTGAAGAATTATTTTTATATTGCTGAACTTGTAGGTAGACTCTCTTAATATGTTGTTTTGCTGCATCTTCTGTCGGAAGTAACGAATTAAGTTGTACGCTTTTATTTTTTGAAGCTAATGCTATGAAACGTTTATATCCCAGTTCATTCAAGTTTTTGGCAGTTCTAGCACCATCCATTATGATAATACAATTAATACCGTCATTAAAAAACACTTCTTCACTTTGCTCTTCAACCATAAAATTTTCAGCTGCCGCACGTAACGATTGATTATCATCAAAAATTGTAATAAAACTATTTTTACCTTTGTTATTAGAAAGCGGATGTAGTGTCACATCCAGTGAATGCATGAATAAAAAACAGATGCTCTTTTTTAATATTTAAATATTTCTCTGATATTCTTTTTGTTGAATAAACTCGTTGCAATAATAGTAAACAAACTGTTTACGGACATGAACATGAAAGACCACGAAATTTAAATGATTTACGGGCCAGAATTGTACAAGTCCTAAATAATATTTATTTTTTAGTTAGAACGCGTAAGAACTGAGTTTTACGATAGACTAGGTTTTTGCGAAGCACAAAGGGGCGACATTTTTGAACCACTTATTCAATAGGCATTTTTTTCTTTCTTTCGTCTTATAACCGGGTTGATTTATATTTCCATTTTTTTATTTTTTATAGAACTTCAATTTCATTTTCTTGCAGACCGGTTAGTTAAGGAATACAAAAATTTGAAAATAAATACAATTATGTTCTTACACTTCTTTTAAGTGTATGGGATAATTGTAAGTCAGAATTACGTAATAATTTCGTTTCATACCGCTAAGTCGATGTACACCCTCATAGCTGCGAAAAAGACCCACTCACTCAAATGCGGTAGGTGATGGGCGGTGTCTCTCCACTCCACTTTCCAGTTTCTGTTACTCGCAGGTAACGTTTTATATCATACGTTTCTAATACGTACACAAGCGTGAAACACTGGTGCATCTAACTGTCTTTGTCTGTCCTTACTGGTGTCTTTTAACTTATTCTCTTCTACACATGTATCGCCAATATGTAAAGGTGCAATTTCCTAGGGTGTATATGTATGTGTAAGCAAAAACAAATATATGTAGCGTATACACGTAACACATATATATTTTTTATGATTTAAATATTGAATTATTGTTCAAAACTTTCTTTTAACAACTATTTGTTACACTAAAATTAATATACGAAGATTTTTTTTAGGAAAAAATAAAGACCAAACTGATTTTTTTATATAAATATCATATATATTGTTTAACAATATAAATAGTTCCGTCCCCTCTCCAAAAAGTTTCTGATTTTAAATAATATAAAAAAACAAAATTAAAAAAAAATCAGCAAGATCGAAGCTGTTCTTGAGGACTTCCGAAGAAAAGGCTTCATTGAAGCGACTAGGGGGTTGAGGGCGTTGACAGGGAAAAATATTCAAAATACGCCAACTAAATGTTTTTTAACATTCTATTCTCGTCATTCACATTATGGTAATCCTAAATCTTCTACAGCTTCCGCGGTATTGATCGATTTATTTCTATGGATTGGGATGAACATGAGTCCATGTGTACTTAATCCAGTTTATATCGTCACCAAACCTCACTCCTCCAGACGTTCCATATTTTAGATGTATTAAAGGAGATAGCTAGATGGTAGTTTTTATAAATCAGTTGTTTCCAGCCAATTATCATAGGCCAATTGCCATTTTATAGGGTTTTGATATAGAAGAATTCAAATATCAGATTATGAAGTGAACTCTTATATTTACTTCCACAGCCTTTTTCAAAATGGGTCACGAACGTCATGTTATTAGTAAAGGTCACATGGGCCATAGTTTATAACTATGGAACATTACGAAGTTTATACTTCATAATGTCGAAATAGTAAAAAAAAGTAAAGTAAAAAAAAACTATTAAACAATGTTTATTGTGAGGTAATGCAGTTTTAAATAAAACTGATATAACTTTGCACGTCATGAATACCTTTGTATTTTATAGCTAATTAGAACTTGTTTCCTGAAATGGGACTGGTGTTTTCGGATAGATGACAGATCTCGGACTGAAATAGTTAATCAGCTTGTTAATCATTTTAGCTACTACTGAATTTAAAAACAGAAAATTCTAAATATTGATTTGGAGTGAATATACCGGTAAGAACGGTAATGTTATGCATGTCATGAATAAGGAAGCACTTGCAAATATCAGTGTTTTAGAGTAATTGTACATCTACAGTACAAAGGAAGAGGGAGATGAAAGGAAAGCTAAAGGAATACATTTTGTACTGGAAACTTGCAGCAAAGGCGTAGTACCCCGTATATGAGTTTAGTGATATTCGGTCAAGGAAATAAAAGTAAGGAATGTGAACGAAGTAAAAGATTTAGTAACAGTCTAGATTATAGGAAACACACTTTTGAAAAAAATTTAGTTAACCTAGCCTTACTGGGAGGTGCTGAACACGATGCAGTTGGTCCTGTGTTACGACGACGCTTAGTTTTCGAGATACGTAGGGAAGGGATATTTGGGGTTTTTAGGCTACGGAGCACGCAAAACTGGTTTTCGCGGGGCAAAGTGCGCCTCAACATAACCTAACCCACTAACGTAATTTAACCTAACCTAACCTAAACTAAAAAAGTGGTACCAGTCTAGATTATGGGAAACACAGTTTAGACACAATTTTAGTTAATCTAGGCTAATTAAGAGGTGCTGAACATGATGGAGTTGTTCCCGTGTTACGACAACGCGCGACGCTTAGTTTTTGAGGTACGTAGGGAAGGGATATTTGGGGTTTTTAGGCAACGGAGCGCGCAAAACTGATTTTCGCGGGGCAAAGTGCGCCTCAGCATAACCTAATCCATTGACGTAACCTAACCTAACCTAACCTAAACCCCCAACCGTGTTCTTCTTCCAAAAACAATCTTTTTCGACACTGAGAGCAATTTTTCTCAGTAGGGAAAAATTCCTCTCTTGTGCAAAACTCAATGGCCTGGCTCTCATTATGTGGCAAATGTAGCCAGTTATACACCGTTAGACGTGACATGTTTGTAAACAACTGGACCACGTTGCAGGTCTTATACTACACGTGGGTTAAAAACCTGTTTTCCCAAATTTTAATCTTTGACCCCGAAAAACGCGCCCCCTATGTGTCTCGAAAACGAAGCGTCATCGTAATACGGGACCAACTGCATTGTGTTCAGCATCTTTTAATTAGTCTAGAAAACTAAAAAAAATTGTCAAAACCTTTATTCCCATAATTTAGACTTGTGCCAAAGATTTATAGAAGTTGCAGACAATTGCTTATTGTGTCGAACGAAAATAGTCAGTTCATTGGTGTATTTTTAAGCATAATATTCTTCTAAAACAGTTCTGCTGAAGAATAAGTCACTCATTCACATGTACATGTGAAATCTGTTTTCAAACACATTGAAAGTTTATTCTAGAGACAATACGTCACCAAATGAATCATGTGCCTGCTAAGACTTTACTGTTATGTATCGTAAATTGTCTGAACAAATAATGCAATTATTGTGAAAGCCTTTGATTGAGTCTAAAGTCAAGTTGAAATACACAGTAAAATCCATTACATTACAATGGATGGCAAAAAATATACCTACTGATTGTAGGTTCGATTTTCAGTAAAGAGTATTCTACATTTTGCGACTTATTTTCATGTATATATTGTGAGAATATGTGAATGTATGTGTAGATGTTGACGAGAGATGGGGAAGATCGGTGTGAAGTTTTTCATGGTAGGTGTTCACATTTACAAATTTTCGATATTTGGGTACTAATTTTGGTGAAATCTCTGTTTTACTATTACATTGTGGTAGATATACTTATGTATATTTAATGCACGGTTTAAATGCTCCTACTTTTTTAAAAATTTAAGTGTTTAATCTAGGATTAAATATGATCCAGTTTTATGTAATTAAACATTAATATACTTGGTTATTTTCACGATTTAGCTCGTAGCTCTTTTTTTTAGCTGAAAAATATACTTTACATATCCAGTTAACTTTTCAACATGTATGCACATGGATACCCTTAAATAAAGTATTATAGGCATACATAGTTGGTGCCAAAATAAATGTCTACCAGATGCTGAATATTTATGTGCATACAATTCGCGGAAAACCAAGAATTGCATCGTATACCAATGTGTACTAAATAAATACTATGAATACTGGACTTACGAAAGCAAACTATAAAAGTAAAAAAAAAAATAGCAGTTATGTCTATTAGTATAATACAGGATGACTGATGATAAAGTGTACAAACGCTGGGTGGTGATTATACACATCATGCAACAAAAAAGTTCATTTTGACCATGGTCCGATTCTCAAGTATAAGGGAGATATTTCAGTATTTTTTTTTCTTTTGCGCCTTCTTCTCCTGCTATCTAGGTTACGTTCATTTCGTGAGCTTGTTGCAAAAATCCGTTAAGTTCGAAAAAGTAATTGTCGAGATATCTAACATAATTTTTTTTTCAAAGGAAAAATCTGCTTTGTTTCATCAAACTATGTAGTTTAGGAAAAACTACAAAGCTCATTTAAAGGGCAGTACAAATTTAATTGTAATTATTCTAATTAGTCTATTAATTTTCGGCTTAATAATTCAGATACTTTTAGTTGGGTCAAATATGGGCTTAATGGGTTTTTGCAGTAAGCCCACGATTTACATTTGAAATGCGATTTCTTCTACCTGATACGGAATTTTTCAAAAAATGAATATACCGTTGGAAAACTTATTAAGAAAGGGTTTTTGTGAAATGTGCACACTTTTGAAAAAATATCATTTGATCAGTCAAATTCTGTAAAATTTAGAAATCTAGAAATTTTTAAAATTTAGAATTGTGTCTGTGCTTACAAAAATTATATGGGAATCTTGCTAAGTGTGTTTCCTTCAAGAAAATTTAATGAGCTTTTCAATGTTTTTTTTTTTTTAATTTGATGTAGGACTAATAGTTCAGGAGATATGGTAAGTTTCAGGCGAAAAATCACGTTTTTCCGAAAAAAACACAAATCCTTAAGCTTTAAGCTTTAAACCCTTATGCTTGACAATCGGACCATGGTCAAGTAGCCCAATCAACGGGGAGCAAACCGGTCACTAATTGTTATCAGCAAACAAAAAATATGGTCGTATAACATAACCAAAAAAATTCGCAAAAGTAAAAAAAACGGGTTTTTTTCCAAATAAAAAAAAGCTTCAAGTCCTACACAAGAAAGTTAAATTAGAAAATTGTAGGTCTTAAAAATGCGCGTCGAATGAGATGTGAACGAAAAAAATCGGTTCATAAACATTTGACAAAATTTTAAAAAAACGTCAAAATTCGCGTTTTCGTATTTTCGTATAAATTCCAATTTTGTTTGAACAGACTTCTTGTTAACTACAAATACAGCCCAAGACAAGCGGAAAATGACCCTTTTTTTCAAAAATTCAAGAGAGTTTTATTTTTTTCGAGTTATAACGATTTAAAAAAAAAAGACTTTTCAAAAATCAGCTTTTACAGAGGCAAAAATGATCGTACAGAAACGATCGTGGGCTCATTTTATTCGCGAAGACTTGTACCTTCATGCTATTAAAAAACCAAATCGCTTTTATTTAATTTTTGCATAAAAAAATGCGTTGTAAAATTGTATCATTTTTTCGAACCAGTTTGTTTCGAATAACTTTTTTAATTTTGGTTTTACATTTTTGGCCATTGCATATTTGAAAACTGCCATTCAAAACACGCATTTAAAAAAAATGAAGGTCCTACGACCTCAGGGAGCTGAGATAATTTTTTTTAAGCTGAGGAAAAGATAATTTTGCGAGCGCGATCGATCTGGAATAGTGTTTAGTTTTCGATGCGCCCAAGCGGAGTGTCCGTCCACTCTGTCGCCGTGTGTTGGCTAGCGCGTGCCGCACCCAACGCTGTTATTTCGCAAACAATTATGTCAACTTAATTTATGCGAAATGATTTGAAATATTTTTTTTAAGAAAGTAAGAGTGTTTGAGATCTATTTCGTGTAAAAATGAAATCAATTGGACGTATACGCCGCTGTCAGAAATTTAAAAAAAAATTATCTCGGCTCCCTGAGGTCGTAGGACCTTCATTTTTTTTTAAATGCGTGTTTTGAATGGCAGTTTTCAAAAATGCCACGGTCAAAAATGTAAAATCAAAATTAACAAAGTTATTCGAAAAAAACCTTTTCGAAAAAATGATACAATTTTACAATGCATTTTTTTATGCAAAAATTAAATAAAAGCTATTTGATTTTTTAATAGCATGAAAGTACAAGTCTTCGCGAATAAAATGAGCCCACGATCGTTTCTGTACGATCATTTTTGCCCCTGTAAAAGCTGATTTTTGAAAACGTCTTTTTTTTTTAAATCGTTATAACTCGAAAAAATAAAACTCTCTTGAATTTTTTGAAAAAAGGGTCATTTTCCGCATGTCTTGGGCTGTATTTCTAGTTAACAAGAAGTCTGTTCAAACAAAATCGGAATTTATACAGCAAAAATACGAAAACGCGAATTTTGACGTTTTTTTATATTTTTCTCAAATGTTTATGAACCGATTTTTTTTCGTTCACATCTCATTCGACGCGAATTTTTAAGACCTACAACTTTCTAATTTAACTTTCTTGTGTAGAGCTTGAAGCTTTTTTTTTAATTTGCAATAAACCGTTTTTTTGACTTTTTGCGAATTTTTTTGGTTATGTTCGCCATTAAAATTCGAGTCGCAAAAAACGCTATATTTCTTAGAATTTTTTTCTCTATACGACCATATTTTTTGTTTGTTGATAACAATTAGTGACCAATTTACATGAGGGCTTTCGCTCGTTGATTGGACTACAAGACGCACTTTTTTGTTTCATTTGTGGTGTACAATCACCACCCAGCCCAGCACTAATCATGACCCAGTTTATACACTTTATTACCAGTAAGTTTGTATATTGCCACTTATCGGATATTCTAGAAAATAGATAGATAAGGCAGAATACAGACTATTCTGAATAATTTTACGTTATATACGAGTATAACAAGATTGCCAACAGTTGTAGCCAATCAGAAATCGAGATTATTTAAAAGGGCAGCGTCTGATTGTATAATAATGATAATATAACGGAGCTGTATTATTACTACGAAGTGATACAACATAAGCTCAAATATCGAGTCATTAAAAAAAAACTCACTGTGATAGTTTTGACAAGAGCACGTGTTTTTTGGTCAGTTTTACTTCCACATGTAGTTAGTGGAGTAGAAGTATTGGTAGTAAATTAATATAATAACATAACAAATTAAAAAAAAATAGCTAAACGGGCGTATCATTGTGAATTCCGTATTCTAAAACAGCACGATTTTAAAACTCTAAAAAAACGCGCGAAAAAAAAACACATGTCTGTATGTGTACACGATAACTCGAGAACACGTTTTCCTTGCTTATAGGTAATTCGCAAACGATGCAAGATATGTTATACATATCTCATTTTTGAGATATTAGAAGTGCATAACAGAGTCTGCAAAGTGTAAAGATTTTCAGTTTAATAGGATGAAGGCTTGAGGGTTTTAGTGGTAAAAATTGTAAATAGGTCAAACAATATTTTTAATATTTGCAAGTGGAAATAGCACCCCCTCCCCCCACGAAATAACTTAATCAATCTACAAAATAGGTCTCAAATAAGATAAAGGTAATTTTGATCATTCAGGTAATATAGGTCATATGGGCCATGTTGGTCATAGAGATCATATAGATCATATGAGTCAAAGAGGTCATTCCTATAGGTAATAAAGATCATATAGGTCACAAAGGTGATTTCCAAACGACACACCTTTAAAAACATGATTTTAGCGCTTTTGTCTGATTAAGTGTGGAAAAGTTTGATGTGGTTGAAGAATGATTTATCTATAATATCTAAATTTAAGACACCATTTTTTCGCCGCAGTTTGATGTATGTTACTGGCATCCCAGTATAGACCGACATTTCTCGTATTACAAAGACAAAGGACGCACGAAAACATTTTTAGAAAACCTTTTTTTGATAATTGGAGAGCGAGGGTGATTTTTTAGACGTTGCGAACTTAACTGACACAAGTGAATCATCCGTCAAAACATCAGAATCATCCGTGCCATAATCAATGTTTTTCTACATTTTTTCCGTTGTAAAGTAAATGAATTCATTCGGAAACAAAAAGTTTTATGTTTATATTTTTTTAGGTTTAAAATTTAAAGTAATGAATGCTATAACATTTAAATATGATTTTTTTTTCATTTCTATCCAGAGGTCGATATTGATGTTGTGTTAAACTGTGACTGTGTTTGAACTAGTACAGCATTCATGTGCGTAATAATGACAACTTTCTAAATAAGCATTTGTGATAAGGGATGTATAGGAAATAATTATTTCGGTGTAGATTTCACAAAACGAAGCGTAACTGCTGATTCGTTTTTAACGAAGTAAAAACAACTGGAAGGATTGAAGTCATGAACTTCGTTGATTTATAAGCGTACCAACAGTTTTAGATTTGATGTCGTTTCGAATACAGAAACTATAGCTGATGAGAACATTAATTTTATGCATGGAATGCAATTTTCATTGTTCACGAATGCAAATACTTTGTTTGATATAATTTGGTCAGCGGCTGCAACTATATAGTTAGGTATGTAGGAAATCACAGTGGTTAATGTGATTCACGATATATTTTCTACTTCTTCTTTCAACTTGGAATGGAAAAAAATGTTGTCTATGAGTGAGCTGTTACATTTATAAGATGAATGTATATTACTATTAAATATGTAGGGATAAAGAAACTAAGGTAGGGAAAAAATCCCTTGAAACAAACAATCTTTTTATTTTTACCGTTTGTTTTGAAACTAGATAAAGAGATATTATTTTATCAGTAGTCTATACGAGTCAATGTAAAAAAATAAGAAGGAATTGAGTGCAACGTCTTACTAATATGACGTCTCTAAGAGACTCCTTGGTCTAAAAGAGAGCTATTTAGGTCAACTTGCAAAAATTGCTTCGTTTAGACGTTAGAGTGCATCAACATTTTTTTGGAGCGTTTTTTTTTTTCTTTAATAACTTTAAAATGCGGTGGTCAATTTTGACTATTTTCGAGATATGGCTTATGGATTTGGGGCGCATTTGAAAATATAGAAACACCTGATAATTAATATGAAGTGTACCTTTTTTTACTCGTGTCTTGTTACAGAATCATCATCATGTCAGAAGATTCTTCACAAAATATTTATTGAATGAACGGATTAGCCAATAAATAATAGTTTCCAAATTACTGTATGTTTAATTTTTTATATGTAAAATTTATTACTATATGTTAAATCTTGTATAGTAGGAGGCCTTGATCTTGCCCTCTAATGTAGTTGTTGTTTAAAAGTTTAAAATTTATTTTCTACCATAATCTCCTCTGATAACAGAAGATCTTGCATTCTAGCGGCTAAATGATTAGACGAGCGGCTAAATTGTTTTCTTTTTGGTCAAGAAATCTCTGGTGTCACGTTGTATCTCAACTCACTCTCGCACCCTGTATAATATTTATTTACTGTTTTATTGTAAATTCTCCATTTCATGCACCATTTCTTGAACTGTAGCGCTATAACGATGAAATTGACAATGTAATAAACAGCTATTAAAATATTAAGGTTAATTATCTTTTATTATATCGAAAATTAATAATATTAATAACAAAAACTATTTATTGACTGACATCCAAGCAAATACCATTATTATACATGACTTTTGGGGTCATTTTAGACATAGCCGGCACTGAAGTTTATCTTTACTGAACTATTCTTCATTACAAATTATAGAGATACTACGACTTTTATCACTTTTGTTTCTGGAGATTTGGTCCTGCGAAGAGACTTTCCCCATATTTCATGAGACAGAACACTAACTCTGGAGATGTGGTTCGTTTGTTTTGAGAAAAATTCCCCGACTTATGACCCATATCCCAAGGTTCAGATATCGGAAAAACAGTTTAGACAACCGAGAGGTATAAAGGCAATTAAGAAACACAGTTCCTCTTTTGACAATGAAACAAAATATATATTGGTCACATTCCAGAAACCCAGAATGCATCAACTCGACAAGTATCCTTAGAAAATAACGTTAGATATTCATCTATTGCACGAATACTGACGGACAACAAACTTAAGATATATAAGCTAAATTCAGTTCAAGAGCTCATTGAAGATGACTTTGATGGAAGAGTGGAATTTTACGAACAAATGATGCATTCTAGATAACATTATAACAATAAAAATTGTATTTTCTGATGAAGTAACGTTCACTTTTCACACAGGTAAATCATCAGAATTCCTTATACTGGTCTTCAGAAAATCCGCTCTAAATGTCTAACCTAAAGTTAAATGCTATAGTTATCGTGTCGAGGTGCGAATTTGAAAGACATTTTTACAAAAAAAAATGCATTGAAAACGATTTACAAAAAATTTTATGGTTTATACTATGGCTATATACTTATAGGTATCAAACTCCGAAACCAAACGTTCAAAAAAAAAAGTTCCACTTTTGGATTTGGATTTGGATTGTATTTTAGAGTACAAGAACCGTTTGCTTTGGAAGCGGTTCCGCTGTTTCGGGAATTTTGGAACCGGTTCCAAAACCGCTCCTTTTCTAAACGGTAATGGGATGATTTCGTAAGAACCGGTACGAATACCGGTTCCGAACCGGTTCCTGGGGTATTTTTTTCTTCTTATTGGTTTAACCATTAGGGGCTGTCCGTAAATTACGTTACACTATGTACTGTAGAACACTTTTTAACCTCCCTCCCCCCTCACGTAATAGGATATTATATCAAAAAGCGATATACCCGGGAGAACGCTATATTCGGGAAGCGTTATGTCCGAGTTTTACTGTACTTACAAAAAATAGGAGAAAATATCGAATATATTATCTGGGCCAAGTATGGTCACATTTTTGGCACAAAAAAATCAATTAAATTAAGGAGCTTCAGAGTGTTTTTTTTACTCCGAAATATTTAACGTTACAATTCGGGCTTCCGTTGATCAGATGAAGCAAACTAAAAGTCATTTAGTTGATTATAATTTTTTATTAATTATCACTTTTATGTTCAATATCGAACGTGGAATATGGAAATAAAAATATTAACATAATCAAAAATACTAACAAAAATAAACAATAATTATTTTAGGATCACAACAATCCAAAACGTTACACAACCAACCTAGAGGGATGCACACACTTTCGGTACGATTGTGATCTGTAAGGAAGGGAAAACTAACTATTCATGACGTAATTTACGTCTCACCCCTAAACGGTGCAATCTTCTCAAAATCTAACCAAATTTTGACTGGCGATTAAAATGATTCGTTTATTCCTTCATAAAAAGCATGTTTAACCTTACAAAAGGAGTTCTTTAATATCGCCGGGTACTGCGTTTCGACCGACAACAACGACGTGTGTGTGTGCAGATTTTGAAGCCGTAATTAAGTTTAACCAGTGTACTCCATTAAGAACTTTCTGTAATTTTTTTTAAAAACCTCATTTCGCGATCCCTGATCCCTGATTCTGCCGATATAGCCGTTAGTCTAATAATATCGCCTCTTCTTAAAATTCTGTATTATAAATTGCACAAAGAACCGGTTCCTATCTAAGAACCGCTTCCAGAACCGGTTCCAAACGAGAACCGGTAAAATATTTTTTTGGACCGGTTCCATCTTTTTTAAAAACGGGAACGCTTCCAATACCGCACAAAAATGTTAACCGATCCTGATTCCAGAACCGCTTCCAAAATAAAACCCCGGAACCGCTCTTGGAAGCGGTTCCTTTTGTGACAAAGTGGAAGCGGTTCTGGAAGCGGAACCGTACCGTTTTTGAAGAACCGGTTCTGTTGCCATCCCTGACGTTTAGTAATATGGTTTTTACGCATTTTTATTATTTTGATCGTAAGTAAAAATTATTTATAAATAAGAATCATATAAAAACTGTTCTGGACACGACTCATAATTTAATTCTGCACAGATTAAAAAAATGAAGAGATTTTATCGAAAAGTATTGTTTTAACCCTGCAAATATTGAAGAAAAATGTGGTTCTGAGAAGTTTGAAAAAGAAAATTCGTCCTTACTAATACTTTGAGTTTTTGTAATTTTACGTTCAGTCTGCCGTATCAGCAGCATGCATATGTTCCATCCTATATGTATAGACTGTTGGTAAATCAGTGAGTTCCAAAATATTGAAATTAGAAACGCCAGATCGACAATAACGCGCCCTTTCACGAAGAACTGATTTTTCACGGTACGCACTTAGATGTTTCGATCAATATTTTCTTTTTCAATGCAGGTTTGACTTTTGGACCTTTTCCTTCATAAGTCTTAACACTTAAAGAACTAACTAACCTATAATACTTCCAGGAGTTATTTAAAACACTCTTCAATTTTTGTATATATTTTTTTTGTGTTTCAGAAAAGGTGTAACACTACTATAGTATACTTTTAAGTGTCAAATTTTAGAAGAAAAATAAAATACAGTCCGAGGCAAAATGATTTGTACAGTTTTAAAAACTCATAAAAAATTAAATAATTTTCAGTGGCAAATATTAATAATAATTGAAAGAGGAGGCTGTGGAGGTAATTTTATAGTGATAAAAATGGAAGTTTGGAATAAACAGCAACATATATTTTCTGTTGAAAATGTTATTTGTTTCCATAGTTATAACTCAACGGTTATTTCGTCATCGATGTAATTAATATTCGTGATGCTCCAGTTTGTGGTGTAATTTCAAATTGGTTGCGTAAATGACAAAATAATGGGTCAGGTGAAAAAAGAAAATCAACTGACATGAGGCGATCTGCACGCAATCCTGAAAATGATTGATATAATCGGTTTTTCGTTGTCTAAGTCGATCAGTGAAGCAACGTTAAAGGACAATGTTAAAAATCGATCAATTTCTGCCCCACTCTGGAACTTTCTGTAGCTGTTTTAAGTAATTCCAATAGACTTGTATTTGATAGAAATACATTCTTAAGGCTGGTATTCTGCGGGGATAATCGTTCAGATGGCAATATCCGCGTAATATAGGGAAAAAAACTTGTTGAGCCTCTACGTAGATTCTTTTGAATCGATCCATGTTCTATATCAACTTCGGAACTTTTTGTACCAATCTTAAATGACTCCAATAGGCTTGTATTTGATGTAAAGACATGTATAAAGCATTAAAGCCGCACTAACCGGCATTTGCCCGAAGAAAATGTTCTAATTATAAATACATGGGTAATATCGTATGTAACTTGTTTACTTCGTAAAATAGACTTCGTCATTGATTGCTCTGGGTTCCCTCTTATCCAGCTATGGTAATTGGTTCCATTATATTTGAATTACTAAAAAAAAAACATTGAAATCCGGCATTTGCTTTCAATATAATGACCTTTTCATGTGGATTCAACATTGTGTATTTTCAACATACACCACAATTGTTATCGCTGTGGATAATACAAGGGAATGAAAAGGTAAAAAGAATTAAAAAGATAAAAAAAAACAGCGCAAAAAAAAACGGAAACGAACAGAAAATATATTTAAAAAAACGTACAAAAATATCCACAGCGATAGCAATTGTCAACTTGTGGTGTATGTTGAAAACACATGAAAAGGCCATTAGATTGAAAGCAAATGCCGGATTTCAATGTTCTTTTTTC
Organism: Aromia moschata; assembly: GCA_029963805.1. Classification (NCBI taxonomy): domain Eukaryota; kingdom Metazoa; phylum Arthropoda; class Insecta; order Coleoptera; family Cerambycidae; genus Aromia; species Aromia moschata. Next base: position 16,698 of record JAPWTK010000468.1, read on the forward strand.
AGTAATTTAAATATAATGGAAGCAGTTACCATAGCTGGATAAAAGGGGACTCAAAGCAATCAATGACGAAGTTTATTTTACGAAGTAAACAAGTCATTATACATACGATATTACGTATGTATTTATAATTGACACATTTTCTTCGGGCAAATGCCGGTTAGTGCGGCTTTTTACATGTCTTTACATCAAATACAAGCCTATTGGAGTCATTTAACTGGTACAAAAAGTTCCGAAGTTGATATAGAACATAGATCGATTCAAAAGATCTACGTAGAGGCTCAACAAGTTTTACCCTATATTAGGCGGCCTATTGCCATCTGAACGATTTTTCCCGCAGAATACCAGCCTTAAAAGTGTATTTCTATCAAATACAAGTCTATTGGAATTACTTAAAACAGCTACAGAAAGTTTCAGAGTGGGGCAGAAATTGATCGATTTTTCGTACAGCGCAAGATGAAAATGAATTCATACAAATTAGCAGTAATTCAGACATTAACTGAACGTGATAAACAGTGCTGTATTGAGTTTTTTTTTTGGAGTTATTGAATGGTCAGCCAGTTATCGCACAACGTCTTTTCATGAAAGATGAAGCTCGCTTTATCTTACATGGCAGTCAATAAACAAAATTTTCGTTGTTGGGCCACAGAAAACTCATGTCAAATTTGTGGAAGGCCGTTACATTCACCAAATGTAACGTAATATTGGTGTGCTGTATCATTATCAAGTATTATCGGTCCGTATTTCTTTGAGAAAAATTAGATGAAACAGTACCAGCCAATTCTGAAGGGTATACGAGTATGCTCCAGACATTTTTTATACTATTTTTATACTATTTATCAAAAGAAAGAACGAAACTACTTTTTCCAGCAAGACGGTGCCACCTATCAGACTGCAAGACAAAGTACGGAGATTTTACGGCAGACATTTCTACACAGACTCATTTCTCGAAATGGTTATCAGCACTGGCTGGCGGTGGACCATTAATATAACCTACCATATCTGTGCTGAATATGACAGTCTTTGTTGCTCTTATAGGTACACTCGATAAAAAAAATTAATATACAAAGTCAACACTGAACTTTAATTTGAGACTGTTGTTTTCCGCCAAAAGGCACCGCTTCGTAAAGCAGATTTTAAAGGAGGCTAAGAATATTGGATTTAAAGTTCATCAGCCACCAAAGTTAATTTCCCCTCTACGTTTATTTTCCAATTTTCTTGGATAAACGCGCAACATAATGAGCCTTATATATTATGCCGCAAGCTGTATGCCAGATAAAAGAAGCGCAAAGAGAATTGTGGATACAAAGGAGTGTCGAAAGATAATGTCTAACAACGTTATACGAGGTGTGTAAATTAAGTAATGAAGCAACGTAGCGCCCGATCTAACAGCACTGCGGAGACGGGACTCATAGTCATTTGTTTGTTTCTTTGTGACTGTTATCGTAAACCGGTTTTTCTAGTGCACTTTAAAAATGAGTGACATTAATTTTGAGCAACGGTGTGCCATCAGGTTTTGTTTAAGACTTGGACACAGCGTAACGGATACTTGCAAAACTTCAACACGCCTACGGAGACAGTGTTTTTTCAAGAACATGGTTTTTTCAATGGTTTAAGGCATTCTCAGGAGGAAGAGAGTCAATTGAAGATGAACAAAGCAGCGGAAGGCCTTCATCTTCAAGAACTGATGAAAATGTCGATAGAATACGGGATCTTGTGCGTTTAGATCATCGGTTGACGACAAGAATGATTGGGGAAGAGTTAAATTTTAATCACGCTACTGTTCATCATATTTTGACCAACGAATTGGGGATGAGAAAAAACTGCGCAAAAATGATTCCAAAAAAAACCTTTCGCAGGAACAAAACGACATCAGGAGAGCAAGGTGTCTTGACTTCTTGAAATCGATTGAAAGTGATCCCCATTTTATGGAACGTGTCACTACCGGTGATGAGACTTGGGTGTTTGACTACGACCCCGAAACTAAGCGCCAAAGCAATTTCTCTAAGACCCAACAAAAGAAAGAACGAGCATGTCGAAGATCAAGTGCATGCTGATTTGCTTTTTTTAATAGCCAGGGAATTGCCCACAAAGAACTTGTGCCTCCAGGCGAAACAGTCAATTAACACTTTTACAGAGAGGTTCTTGAAAAACTTCGAAAAAGGGTCATGCGTGTGAGACCAAACATCAAGAATAACTGTTCAATAAACAAGTTTTTAGCCAGAAAAACATTCCCGTGGCTCCTCAGCCTCCTTATTCGCCTGACTTGAGCCACTGTGACTTTTTCTCTTCCCGAGATTGAAAAATAACCTCAAGGGACGTCATTTTGGGACCATAGAAAACAGTCAAACGGCTGTAACCGACCAGCTGAAGGCTATTCCAGTATATGATTTCCAGCGCAGCTATGAAGAATTGAAGAAATGCCTCCAGCGCTGTGTGGATTCCCAAGGAAGTTATTTTGAAGGAGACAATACTGAATTGTAATTCTATTCGAATAAAATTGAATTGAAAAAAAAACATTACTTAATCTCCAAGTCTCATTACTTAATATACACGCCTCGTACAATCTTTTTAAGCCGAACACATGTTAATCCGAACGGCCAACTCATGAAGAAATAGTTTGAACGTTACTTCGGTAATCCGAATGCTCACAAGAAAAAACCCGTCGCTGGTCTGGAATCACAACCAACGTTTGAATATTGAATATTCTGTACGTTTGAATATCATTTCCGTCAGATCCAGGTGCCTGTAAGTATAAAATTTGAAGAACCTATAAAAAATCCACGTATAAGGGATACAGATTTCTAGTGATAGGCAAAAGTGTGGAACCAAGCAAATATCTCTGAAATTAATAGATGCAAAATACGAAATTTTAAATATGAAATATTGTGTTAAAAGGCCACCAGCTTGAAATATACATTGCTCAAAAAAAAAATGGTAACATACCAAAGTATTTTTTTTTTAAATTCCCTCTATATTTTCAGATTTTCTGATACTCTTTGATGAGCGGATTTTAACAAACTAGTATATTTGGTATCCAAAGTGAATATTTTCGGAGCTGCATACAAATGAAAATCGTGGTTTTAAAGTTTTTACATAAAACTTTTTTAAGTAAACACACACACATAACTAATGGTGTGCCTCCCCCGTTACGATGTTAATGCAAGGAATTTTTTAATGTGAGATTCCCCAACAGATGGATCGGACGAAGAATGCCAGTAGAATAGCTTGCTTGTGCACCAGATGTTACTCCAAAAACTGCATTTTCTGAGGATATTTAAAGTCGAAGGTTTACGTTAATCGACCAGATAATATCCAGAACTTAAAAGAAAGAATTTGACAAGAAATTCGACAATTAATACCCGAAATGCTGCAAAATGTTAAAGATAAGTTTATCATCTAATCTAGAATCAACTAAGCTAGTTGTTAATGGAGAACATTTTTTTATTATAACCACTTTTATAATTTTATGATTTAAATTATCTCGTGGAGTGGGTACTGGAACCTTCGGCGTGGCAACAAAAACTGGACGTTTTCCACGAAACACCGAACTACTATACTTTTCTCGACGCGCGTTTCGCCAACTAAGTTGGCATCTGCAGAAGATTAAAAATTTAAATTATCTGTTTAGCTTTAATAACGAATTACTAAAACGCCCATGAATCACAGTATTTTTGGCGAACTATTTATTATAAATTTAAACGGTACTTATTAAAGTTAACAACTACGGGTAGCTACTGGCAAACTCTTAGGTTGAAGATAAAGAATCGGTAGAGCGCGTCAAAGCCGTTAAAAAACATCCCTTATTGTCTAAGAGCTAGCAACGTTTGAACTCACCTGATTCTAGTAGCGCATTCCCTCCGTTTACAGTATTTGATCACTAAAACGTCAGTCTGGCCAGCGGGAGACGTTGCTCTAGTTGTAAATGAGTCAAAAATGTAAAAAAAACTTATGCGATATTATTACGCTTCATTTTTTGTATCACATTTACTCGTATCTGTATTATCTACTTTTAATACCAGTATACATTTGTAAAACCAGTTTAACATTGTTAAACTTGCCTTGATATATTTGTTATCAGTTATCACATATTAATTTTTCACGTTATATTATCGAAGCTTATGTTTTAATATTGTCACAATTATTAACCCTACTGAAAAAAACAACAGAAACGGACAGAGTCTGTGCGTACACGCTCTGAACGTTTCTGTACGTTTTTGGTGCAATTTAAGACAGAAACGAACAAGAAGGTGATTATTCATGCGACAGACAGACTTATCCGTTTCTGTACGTCTCTGTATAGTCGCGTTAATGAAGCCTTTTCTTCGGAAGTCCTTAAGAACAGCTTCGATTTTGCTGATTTTTTTTAAATTTCGTGTTTTTATATTATTTAATATCAGAAACCTTTTGGAGCGGGGACGGAACTATTTATATTGTTTAAACAATCTCTATGATATTTATATAAAAAATTCAGTTTGGTCTTTATTTTTTTCTAAAAAAATCTTTATATATTAATTTTAGTGTAACAAATAGTTGTTAAAATAAAGTTTAGAACAATAATTCAATATTTAAATCATAAAAAAATATATCTGTGTTACGTGTATACGCTACATATTTGTGTTTTTGCTTACACATACATATACTAATACAGGGTGTCTCAGCTTTTAGTTTACAGACTTTATCTGCTCACCCAGGATAGTTAGCAAAAAACTTTATATATAAAAGTTACTTGAATTCATGAGGGCTATAAAATTACATATTCCGTTTGACATGTGTTAGTGACCTTGAAATCATGTCAGTGTCAATATAAGTTTTTTAAATACAACACCCTGTATTTTTCGACATTTTTGTATTTAACGAACAATTCTACACGTATTTCATGTAACATACCCTATACCTATCTTCAAACGTTTTCGAGATTTTCAGTCAAACAATGATACGTGCAACATGCAGTAGAGGATTAATACGCCGTTTAGAAGCTGAAAATTTATTAAACTAATTGCTTATAATTACTTAAATATCCCATTGAACTGATTAAAATTACTTTTAACAATGCCTCTCAATTGTTTCAAAACTGACAAGGCAAACTGAAAATTCTTTGTATTGTAAAATAATAGCTGTTTGACTTTGAAAATCTCGAAAACGGTTGAAGATAGGTATAGGGTATGTTACATGAAATACGTGTAGAATTGTTCGGTAAATACAAAAATGTCGAAAAAGACAGGGTGTTGTATTTAAAAAACTTATATTGACACTGACATAACCTCAAGGTCACTAGCACATGTCAAACGGAATATGTCATTTTATAGCCCTCATGAATTCAAGTAACTTTTATATATAAAGTTTTTTGCTAACTATCCTGGGTGAACAGATAAAGTCTGTAAACTAAAAGCTGAGACACCCAGTATACATACATATACAGATACACCCTAGGAAATTGTACCTTTACATAATGGCGATACACGTGTAGAAGAGAATAAGTTAAAAGACACCAGTAAGGACAGACAAAGACAGTTAGATGCACCAGTGTGTCACGCTTGTGTACGTATTAGAAACGTATGATGTAAAACGTTATCTGCGGGTAACAGAAACTGGAAAGTGGAGTGGAGAGACACCGCCCATCACCTACCGAATTTGAGTGAGTGGGTCTTTTTCGCAGCTATGAGGGTGTACATCGACTTAGCGGTATGAAACGAAATTATTACGTAATTCTGACTTACAATTATCCCATACACTTAGAAGAAGTGTACGAACATAATTGTATTTATTTTCAAATTTTTGTATTCCTTAACTAACCGGTCTGCAAGAAAATAAAATTGAAGTTCTATGAAAAATAAAAAAATAAAAATATAAATCAACTCGGTTATAAGACGAAAGAAAGAAAAAATGCCTATTGAATAAGTGGTTCAAAAATGTCGCCCCTTTGTGCTTCGCAAAACCTAGTCTATAGTAAAACTCGGTTCTTACGCGTTCTAACACTTCAGGGGAAATATTATTTAGGACTTGTATAATTATGGCCCATATATCATTTAAATTTCGTGGTCTTTCATGTTCATGTCCGTAAACAGTTTGTTTACTATTATTGCAACGAGTTTATTCAACAAAAAGAATATCAGAGAAATATTTAAATATTAAAAAAAGAGCACCTGTTTTTTATTTATGCATTCACTGGATATGATACTACATCCGCTTTCTAATAACAAAGGTAAAAATAGTTTTATTAAAATTTTTGATGATAATCAAACGTTACGTGCAGCTGAAATGTTTATGGTTGAAGAGTAAAGTGAAGAAGTGTTTTTTAATGACGGTATTAATTGTATTCTAACAATTTATGGTGCTAAAACTGCCAAAAACTTGAATGAACTGCGATATAAACGTGTCATAGCATTAGCTTCAAAAATAAAAGCGTACAACTTAATTCGTTACCTCCCACAGAAGATGCAGCAAAACAACATATTAAGAGAGTCTACCTACAAGTTCAGCAATGGAAAAATAATTCTTCAATACCCCCTGAAAAATGGGGTTGGCAAAAAAAATCATTATTTAAAACCAATCAAAATGACACAACCAGCAGCACCTAACAACGTTTTAAAAATCATATTTTGCTCTTGCAAAACAGGATGCGGTTCAGCGTGTGGCTGCAGAAAAAGTGGTCTTCATTGCCCACCAGCCTGCATTGTTTGCAGTGGAAATGACTGCAATAACCACCCACCACTTGAAGAAGACGAAGTCTCCGAAACGCAAAATATAAATGAAAATTAAATTTACTTTTTTTGTATATAAAATAATTTCCTACAGTTAATAAAAATTTCATATATTGGTCCACAAATTAATTCCATGTCATTATTACATAGAAAAAACTTATAGGTAATTGTTCATTAATATATTGACATTCATTAATATATTGACATATAATTTAAAACTATTTACAATAGTATTATAAAAAAATAACATAAATATCTCTTTTTTCCAAGTTATTAATGGATATTGTATAAAAAAAGTGGTTTTCTACATAAATATCATATATATTGTTTAAACAATATAAATAATTCCGTCCCCGCTCCAAAAGGTTTCTGATTTTAAATAATATAAAAAAACAGTTTTAAAAAAAATCATCAAAATCGGAGCTGTTCTTGAGGACTTCCGAAGATTGTGTGTTTAATGTATTAATTGACGCGACTAGTACGTATGGTATACTCATCTGTGTACGTTTCTATTCGTTTTCGTACGTAGCGCATGTCGACCCGCTAGACATATCTAGTCGTTTCTGTGCGTTTTTATACGTACCGCACATTAATCTCCTATACGTTTCTGAACGTTTCTATCGGTGTCTATACGTAGAAAACATTCGCCCCTGTACGTTTTTAATTGTTTCTGTACGTTTCTGAACGTCAGCAAAAGGTAACAAGCGATGAAATCAGGAAACCGTTAGAATACGGTCAAATACCTGGAGTACGGACAGAAACGGACGGTTGTATCCGTTTCTATCTCTTGAACGTATAGAGACGCACAGTGTGGTCTGTCCGTTTCTATACGTTTATGTTCGTTTTTTCAGCAGGGAAGTTACTTTAGTGACAGCTAATGACACTTGTTAAGTGTAAAGCCGGCTACACACGTAACTGCAAGCTTGACAAGCATGCATGATCAATCTTTTTTTACAAGCTTACTGGACTGTCTGTATGAAAATGCTTGCGCAAAATTTTCATATTGACGCTCTAGTATGCTCGTACCAAAAGATTGATCATGCATGCTTGTCAAAATTGCAGTTACGTGTGTAGCCGGCTTTATATTTTGTGTATTAAGTCTATTTAGATTATGCACTACTACTTAGTAAAAAACTGCAGAATGACAATTTATTAACTTTTTTCCAACTCTGATTACAACTCTAACACATTCGAATCACAAATACTACTCCTAAGTAAGCAATACTAAAAGTATAATATAATATTATACTTTTTAGAGGGTCTAGAATGTTCAATTGTCATTCTGTACAGTTCTTTACTAGTTAGTAAAAAAATGTGCATAATTTAAATATACTTAATATACAAACTATAACACTTAACAGTTATCATTAGCTGTCACTAATGTGACTTAACAATTGTCAAAATACAAAGATTTTCTATAACTTAAAAAAATATTTTTATATTATAACAAATATATCACAGTCTGGCTATAAGTTACCAATTGTAAGCTTTTTATGGTAATTATATTTAAAACGATCACATTATTATTATTTCCAGGCACACCATAACTCAAACATTCGCGCGGGTCCACTTGAGTCATAGGCCGCTATCTACTGCTGACACGGCCCTTCCTGACTTTCACGCGTCCCTGCGTGTAATTAACGGCGGAAAAGCCCCTGCCTGTGAAATAAATAGGTTTGTAATTACTAATTACAAAAGTAGTCCGTGACAATTTTTCTTTGAGTCTTGAGGCGTCCCCCAGACATTTTCTTAAAACTCAATACTACTGAACTAACTATTGCTACCCTTAACTTTCTATGAATCCATCTACGGATCTCTAACATCCTAGTAATGATACAGTTTTACTAGGATGCGATCCTGATCAGATTCCCTTAACTTTCTATGAATCCATCTATGGATATCTAACGTTCTAGTAATGAGACAGCCTTACTAAAATGATCAGATTCGCGACTCCGAGTGTGCATCTCGTCAAGCCCCTTACATCTACCGCGGGCAACTATATTCGACTGTGTAGTCAAATAAGGCCCTTCACGAATCCTACCGCGGGCAACTATATTTGACTGTGTAGTCAAATAAGGCCCTTCACGAATCCTACCGCGGGCAACTATATTTATTTGACTGTGTAGTCAAATACCTTCACGAATCGTACCGCCGGCAACTATATTTGACTGTGTAGTCAAATAAGGCCCTTCACGAATCCTTCCACCTTACCTTTCAGACACAGTGAGTGTCTCCACGGGTTTAACATGCAAAATTTAATCCAGCCATTTGTCCAATCTTTACCTTATAACATAACCGTTCTTAAATACAGTGTGTCTCGTTTTTTTTTCACTTTCTTTATCCAATTCTGATGACTGTTCCATGGGTTCAAGGCTACCGCCTTTGCTGAAATGGCAAAACAACATCCGAGAGGTACCGTTCACATTAAAGGACCTCAGAACGGACAGTCTACAACAGGTTGCGCCTCCAGGTGCAATCAAAAGATCCTGAACCCTTCCTCCGTTTTTCCTTTAATATTTCTGAGCTTTTCCTTTAATATTATATCAGTCATAACAGTTATCATAACTTTCATTGAAGAATTCATAGATACTTTTCAATTACAACCTTACTTAACCCATTTGAAAGGCTTGCTCCTTCATATCGACATTGTTTACCAAGACATTTCCTCCAAGGCCCATTTAAATCATTAATTTGATAATTTTCCCAACATTTTGGACAACAAAACTAGGCAGACTTTCCAGAACTATCTATTTATCGGTATGCTCCACGGCAACAAACCATCAACGCATCGTATCTCATCATATTCACAGGACAACCCATTATGTTTTCTCGAATCATTTATTTAAAACCACCATCGGCTCTTTAAATCCAGGTTTCCATTACTTATTACCCATGCCAAGGAATAAATCCTTAACCAAAACTCTCTTCTTGAATTGTAGCGATTTTTTTTTCACAATCACTTTTTCACTTCGCGTACCAACAAATAACAATAACAAGGACGAGGCATTTATCCCACTTCTGATGTAAGCTTTTTATGGTAATTATATTTAAAACAAATCACAAAACCATTACAAATGCACAATTATTGGAACATTACGGAAACTATATTACAGATCTGTCACTTCCGACGAATATCTCGCGAATGCCCGCTTCCCCGTTTCCTTGGTTCCTTACGAATGTTTGTTTTATTTCCAGGCACACCATAACTCAACTCATTCGCGCAGGTCCACTTGAGTCATAGGCCTCTATCTACTGCTGACACAATGTTAAATGGGTTTTGCAAATGTATACTGGTATTAGAAGTAATATAGAGAAATATAACAAAAAATAGAGCGTAATAATATCGTTTAACTTTTTTAAATTTTTTACTCACTTCATGCCCAGAATCCCTGGACAAGCAACGTCTGCAGCTAGCCATACTGCCGTTTTAGCCATAAAATACTTAAAATAAAGGAATTGCGCTCACTGCCCCCCTTACTAAGTGAGTACAAATGTTGCTAGCTCTCCGTCTATTAAAATAAACGTCATTCAGGCAGCAGACCGCCAAGATTTTTTCCTTTACGGTGTTTACTTGAAATATAAAATTTGCGTGGCTCTGAATCCATTTAAGACCACAACATGTTCAATTAGGTTAATGTGAGAGATTTGAGCTGGTACACGGACCTTCTGTGAACTGTTATACAACTGTGTCAAGTGGAAAATATTAGTTTCATTGTAGCTTTAATTTTGCGGTGTTTGGTGCGAGATTTTTATGTGGAATATTTAAATGTACCATCTTGTCCCGCAATTCTTCAATGAAAACAGGTTTCCGACACCACTCCTTGCCATACACGCCCAAGTCATAAACGAACCGCCACCGTATTTGAGAGTTGGTATTGCGGCTCAGTATTTTCCTTTCGCCACATAAACCGTCTGTCATCAGAACCTAAAACCTCAATAATAATCTCGGACGACGAAAAAAAAAACCTTTTCTTTTCCGACCGAACTTCATATTAAAATCTTAAAACCAGCTGGTAGTGGTTCATTGATGATTTGGGCTTGTATGACGAAAGGTGGTGTCGAAAATCTGTTTTCTTTGATGAATTGATGGGAAAGAAAGTAAACACATTTAAACATTCTACATGAAATTCTCGCAATTATTTTCAACTCATCTCCGACCCGAAACACCGAGCCAGTTATTGAATAATGGCTGTTGTACAACAGTTCACAGCAGCTCAGTATACCACATCAGAGATCTCATATTAACCTACTTGAACATTTTGTGATGTGAAATGGATTCACGGCCATGTAAATGTTACTTTATATTCCTATAGTACAAGATCCCGACCTAAGTCGACCTCCCCTCATCCTTTTTCCTAATTAAATATATATTTTATACAATAAAATGTATAAATCAATACAATGTGCTAGGGTTGCCGCGCCATATCCGCTCAAGGCTATTTTTAATTAAAAATTATTTAATGCATTTTTTTGTGGTCATTACGGTCATTCTTTTTCTTAAAAAAAATAGTACCATTCGAAAACCAAAGATGTACATAAAACGTCAAAGTAAGGTTGCCTACCAGGTTGCCTCCCGCCGTATACGGGGTTGCCAGGTGTAAACAGGTGAACTGATAAATACTCCCTGAGTAACTTACTGAGTAAATTACCCTCATCGTTTTTCCTAATGAATTATATATGAAAATGTAGTTAATTTTATTGCGGATATGATGGTATAGGGTTGCCTTTGCAAAAGTGCGCAGAGTCTAGGGTTGTTGCGCTTTAAGGTATGAATAATTGAGTAAGAGATAAGGCGCGACGGAGAGCACTGCACGTATTAATATATGTGATAGAGAAGGACACAGAAGTGTTCTGTGTTCTGGAGTAAATAATTAATAACAACAATCATAATAAAAAAAATGATAATAATAATAATGATAATAGCAAATCGGCAGAGGGAGTGATGACAACCAGATTCACCAAGAACATCGCGACATTAGGACAGTTTTATAATATTATTAGAAGTGGCCAGAAGGTAGTTGTACTACAAACGTGTCACATTTTTAGAAAGGTTTTGGAACAGGATGAATTTCCTCCCCTCGCCTGAGTCTAATTCCTGCTGGAGGCAGGGATGGGATATCAACCCATCCCTGTCTGCATGTTGAATGAGTGAATGTTTTCCAGCGTAATTACGCTGAGAAGATGCAATAAAAGAGATTAACGCTGATAAAAGAGATGCAATATTTTAACCGAAAATATGGTATACTTATGTTATATAAGAATATAACACCCAGTATAATCAAATAAGCAACTATGTAGCATTGATAACATTCGAGGTTGAGATAAGCTTATATTACTCTTATCTTGAAACTTTATACAATTTTAGCTACACGTCTTATCTCAACGCTGAAACAAAGGCCCTTTGTCTGTGAATGCAAGAACTGCCAACCTGTAAGATTACGATAAACGTCTCCAAAAAATCTATTGAAAAGATCAGCATTTAGGAAGTTGTAATTTCAATCAAAAATTGTAAATCTAAAAGATAAAAAGTGTAACAAGAAAAAACATTGTTTTCAAAAAATCTTTATATCGAAAATCGATATAACACCTATATAAATAACATACTAAATAAAATATATAAACAACAACAACAATATTAATAGTAAGAAAAATAACAATAATAATAATTTTAGTAATAAATATGAGAACGAGTTTGTTGCATTTGTATGTTTCCTTATTTTTTTTGCGGTTTAACGCATGTAGAACTTCTGCTAGGTACATATATAAGTATATAGTAAATTAACAATATATAAGTAACATACACTAATATATTTTTATTTATAAAACAGGGCCAATAAAAGAAAATCATTTTTGAATATAATTAATACATATATTGTTACAAAAAAAATATGTATACTGCAGTGCTCTCCGTCGCGCCTTATCTCTTACTCAATTATTCATACTTTAAATCGCGGCAACCCTAGTCTCTGCGCACTTTCGCAAAGGCAACCCTATACCATCATATCCTCAATAAAATTAACTACATTTTCATATATAATTCATTAGGAAAAACGACGAGGGTCATTTACTAATATCAGTTTACCTGTTTACACCTGGCAACCCCGTATACGGCGGGAAAATGGTAGGCAACCTTACTTTGAAGTTTTATGTACATCTTTGGTTTTCGAATGGTACCTTTTTGTTAAGAAAAAGAATGACCGCAAAAAATTGCATTAAGTAATTTTTAATTAAAAATATAATATTAATAGCCTTGCCCGGATATGGCGCGGCAACCCTAGCACATTGTATTGATTTATACATTTTATTGTATAAAATATATATTTAATTAGAAAAAAGGATGAGTGGAGGTCGACTTAGGTCGGGATCTTAGACTACTAGTAAACACACGATAAAGGACAAAATCTTGGTGATTTGGAATGATACATCTCCTGTCATCTCATAAGTATATCAACCCATTTAAAAGCCATAATTGATGCACGCGGTGGGCTTACAAAATAATCAATTGTACCTTTAACTTTTATTTCTATTAATAAACGAATAATTTTGTGACCTAATTGTTGTATAATAATTAATAATAATTAAACATTTACCCTCAAAATCTTAATTCTTCCCATTCTTTATTAGGATTATTCATTATTTTTAATCTTAGGAAGGGTAGGCGTATAATTTTGTGACTTTGTAACATAACTCCACGGTTATTGCGGATACTTACCAAGTTATTACATGTTTATTTAATATACATAGTAACTACATAAATATGTACCTACGTTAGTATTACATTTTTCAGCTGTAGCATCTTGTTTATGAATCCTCCATTTAATATAACAGAAGGTAGGATAAAAATAATTCTTATCTTGTAAACTATAAGAAACAATTTAAAACATAACAGTAAACGGATAAATGAATGGGTGAACAAATTACCATAAACTTGTATGACCATACCTACACATTACATAAGCTTGTATGACGTAATATTTCAGCTGTTATTACATGTTTCTGTGGAAAATACATTTTATTCATAATCTAAAGGTAATACATGTCACATTCATGCCTGCGTCATTGTTTACGTTTTATATTCATGATTAAATGAATAACATCACGCGACTTTTTGAACACAAAAATATAGGGAGCAGATATGCACTCGTATGTTTATATAGGGTGGGGTGAGTTTTAGTTACCTAATTTAGGCGGAATTTTTGTCCAAAAAGTTTTGGTGTCTCCCCCTATCCCTGGTGTTTTAACAGGTGTGGTGTTTTAACTCACCACAATCTGTTTTTGTTTTTAATTTAATTTGTATATCAAATCCGTCACTGAAGGGTGCTGATGTAAAATCTCTAGAAAAAATTAATTTTTGTTTAATGGTCAGATGTAAAATATGTAAAGCCCGCCCATCGATCGGCTAGATAGAACCTGCCGTCGGCAGTGGTTACCGATGCGTTCCGAACATGTACAGCAGATCGCACATGGCCTACTTGCAATTCAGTTCATCCAGAGCCGTGGAGTAGTTACGCTACGCGCTATATTTTTACGCGATATTGAAGGAATAGTACGTTTAACATTAAATATTATGTCTGACGTGCCCAAGCGTAAAAATGGCCTTACGCCGACAAAGTAAATACATTTATCACGGATTTTCCTGATGTATACTATAATGGTGCTGTGATAATACTCGTATGTAAAGTGTGCGAAGGAGACCTAATGTGTTGGGATAAATATGACTGACTGCAAAAAGCGCGTTAATAGTGCGCAACATATACAGGAAGAAGTCCATATTCTGCCGCTGTATGCCAGTTGGCAAGGCGAGTTGAGTGTCGATTTACTTCAAAGAATGCTAATAGGAACAAAAAAGTGTCGATGTGCCAATTCGTTTCACGCAGCTTCAATTTTCAGTTGTGATTTTGACTGCCTTCTCCGTGAACATTGTGCACGGACAGACAACACTGCTGGACAGATTAAAAGTCATATAGACCCTTAAAATCGCACCATTTTTAGGACGTTTTGTTTGCACAAATTAGATTGAGCTGAAAATTGTAGCGTGTAAACATGCCATAAGGTCTCACCATGTATTGTCTAAATTCAATATTTCAAACAGAGCGCTGAAAGCAGATACACTCTATATTCGATTAAATATGTATGTTCTTACATATCGCAAGATCTGTATTACTCCTTGATGTGAGGATTTTCATTCAATATTCGAATAACACAGGTTGGTATCAATTATTGGTATTGATATCAAAACGTTTTATTTCCATTCTCACCTTCACCATCCACTCGCCCCTTTATTGCCCTAAAAATAAAGCATTTGCCTACCAACGATTTATCGATGTTTCAGATTGATTTTTTGAATAGCGAAACACAATATAGGAAGAATGTTGAAAGTTATATTGGATACTCACAATCACTGAAAAGAATAGTTAATGTTAAAATTAATAACACAATAAAACTCTGTATTAACGCATGATGAGTTATGAGGAACAGATGCAATACCTACCTACTTCAGTTTATCTCAGTATTATAAGAATTGTCGTGATTACAAAAAAATCATTGGTGATACTCTTGTCTTTTTTTTTTTTTTTTTTGGGCAACGGTGATTTTAAGGCTGAGATTTATTGTGATATACGAGGTGTGGCTATTAAATAATCCAACTGATTCTGCTGCCAATGCGCTGCTAGCGTGTTGCGACAAGTTTGAACAGAACTGTGTCTGGTGATACTTTCCCCACCTTGAGCTCGCTGGACAAGCCAGTGGGTCGCTCAATTTGATTGTAGCAGTCGTTTGAATTAGTCTACGCACCAGTGACGCGTCGAAAAAATGTTGAGAGTTCAGATGGAGCAACGGGTTAATCTCAAGTTTCTTGTTAAACTAAGGAAAACTTTTACAGAAGCTTATATGCAATGTTAAAAGAAGTGTACGGGAATTAATGTTTATCGCGCACACAAGTTTTTTTAATGGTTTAAACGGTTTAAAGAGGGACGTGAAGCGATCGAAGACGATCCATGCCCCGGACGGCCCTCATCATCAAAAACAGACAAAAACATTGAAAAAAATTGGTAAATTAATCCGCGAAGATCGTCGTCTAAGCTTTCGAGGGCTTGTTGAAATAACAGGAATCGACAAAGAATGTGTTCGCCAGATTTTGCATGAATCGAATATGCGCAAAGTTTGCGCAAAAATAGTGCCAAAACTCCTCACTCCCGAGCAAAAGGAATCAAGAATGAACATTTGAGCTGACATTCTAAACAACATTGACACTGATCCAGGCTTGTTAGACATGGTGATTACTTATGATGAATCGTGATTTTTTACTTACGACCCCGAAACAATGCGCCAATCCATACATTGGAAGATACCAAACTCGCCAAGGCAAAAACAATCAGGAGGAGCAAATCCAAATTCAAAGCGATAGTGATCGTTTCTTTTTTTATATTCGAGGCATTGCTTACGTTCACTGGGTCCCTGAGGGTCAGACGGTCAATTAACATTATTACATCGAGGTTCTGACGACCCTTTGTAACCGTGTGAGAAGACGAAGACCCGATTTGTGGAAGACCAAATCATGGAAGATTCACCAAGACAATGCGCCGCCCCATTCTGCTTTGTCTATGCAGGTATTTTTTGCAAAATACTGCATTACAATGTTGGAACATCCATTATACTCGCCCGATCTTGCCCCCTGTGACTTTTTTTATTTCCCAAGGTCAAATCGCCGCTGAAGGGAACAAAACTTGAAAGTGTGGAAGCGATTAAAACAAAAGCGACGGAGGTTCTGAACCAGCTGACAGAAGCGAACTTCCAGCACTGCTTTCAACAATAGAAAAGTCGTATGGAGCGGTGTAGAGATCGCCAAGGGAAGTACGTTGAAGGCGAAAAAAGTTGCTACTGTAACTGATAACGAATAAAAACTGTTATGACAGCAGTTCGGTTATTTAATAGCCGCCTAGTATATATATATTTTTTTTTTTTTTTATATATATATATATATATATATATATTTTACAATGAAATAATATTTTAGTTCAAAGGCAAATGAGCAAAACAATGAGTTAACTTGTGCCATTTTTGCTTAACGGTCTATTACTAAAAAATTTTTTTAAAGATTTTTTTTTCTAATTCCGATTAATTACTAAAACTACAAAATTACTAAAACTAATCGCATTGTCTTATCAACCAAAAATCGCAGGTTAAAGCTGATGTTGCTATATTATTCACTACTTGCATTTTTTTTTTGAATAATAAAGTAATGAAGGAGAGAGCTGAGTAATAAAGGAAAACTGTTTTTTCCAAAATTTTGAATCCTCGGCCCACCTGACGCAGGGGAATATTGACCGAATAAAAAAAATCGTGTGACTTTTCACACCTATTGGAACCATTTTAGAAATAGGCACCAGGGTATTTTAGAATTTCGAAAATAAATAAACCACCCCACCGAGATATACAGTGTATATCAGTGTATTCGAAAACTCTATATCCAAACAATTATAATACCGTTATTAGTGATTGTAGAGAAAAATCCCCGGACCGTCCACTTTTATTTATGAATTCCTTCTTCGTCATATGGATTTGTCAAAAATATCAAAACGTTTCGAACCATGGCGTCACTCTAAGTTTTTTTAACGGAATCGTAAAATTAGTAGGAAAGACCTACTAATTTTGGCAATATGAATGATGTATAGTATGAGAACTCCACAACCAGAAGTTTTAAAGTTAGGTCCATCCAGATAGTATATCCTTTTTTTTTAACTTTTGGAGTACACTGTACAGGCATCCTCAAAAGAAAAACAAAACTTTTTTTATGAATACGTTATAGGTTCTGCATCTTCCAAAAATAACTCTGGATTCAATTTATTAATTCAAATGTCAGATTCGATCAACATAAACAGAAATTCATGAATAACAATATAATAGGTATAGCTTATACCTTCCCTACTGCGTCTCTCTATCTGTTTTGTTTATTATTCCGTGTTCTTTACATTATCTGCTTTGAGAAAATAAGAATGCAAACAATCTCATCAAAATGTAAATCCGAGATAATTGATTCTGAAACGCGTTACATGTTTCTTTAATCCGAGTTAGGATACACTGACGGTGGCCTGAAAGCTCTGATGTGTATATGCATAATTTTATCTTTGAAGGGAAAGTGTTTATGAATTAGTCACTCGGAAAGCACACCAAAGGTAAAGCTGGATGATAAAATCATTCGCTTTTGTGTAGAAGCCCGTGCGGTCATGTGGTTTTGAAATGCTAGGAAACAGGAAACCTACATTAACATGTACTATTTAGTATTTGGCGAGTTACCGTGCTTTAGCTATCCGGTAGTTCAACAACAATTCCTTTAGAAATTATATTACTTGAATAATAAACACATATGTATGTATATGACTTATAGTTCCACGTAAGGCGGTTTCTTCCATAACTCCGTAATTGTATGTTTAAGAAAAAACTGTTTCAACTATAAGTTTCCCAAAATATGATGTAGTACATATTTGTAAAATATTTTTAATCGTACATGGTGCTCCATTTCCTGTACCAGTTACAGAACTTCGTTATTTTAAGTAAGAAAAAAAAGTACAAATAGGTGCACCTATATTTGTATATAGATTTGGATGTAATTTGAATGGTTGTTTGCACACTTTTTTGCCTCTTTTGTAAAATAATCCTTTGTAACATATATAACTTCCCTATTTTAAATGGACCTCCCTATATATTTCTACAAACGTAGAAATATCACACAATTTTGAGTAATACACCTGTATCATAACTAGATACCGGGTGCGTATTTTACCATGGGCTGCTTCCATACCACTATCAGCAACGCTACAGACTGTTAAACAGGCATTACCTTATATACACCATAGGAAATTGCACCATTACATATTGGCGATACATGTGTAGAAGAGAATAAGTTAAAAGACACCAGTAAGGACAGACAAAGACAGTTAGATGCACCAGTGTTTCACGCTTGTGTACGTATTAGAAACGTATGATGTAAAACGTTACCTGCGCGTTAACAGAAACTGGAATGTGGAGGTGGAGAGACACCGCCCATCACCTAACGAATTTGAGTGGGTTGGACTCAGTACTTTTTCGCAGCAATGAGTGTGTACATCGACTTAACTGTATGAAACGATATTCTTACGTAATTCTGACTTAAAACTATCCCATACACTTAAAAGAAGTGTACGAACATAATTGTATTTATTTTCAAATTTTTGTATTCCTTAACTAACCGGCCTGCAAGAAAATAAAGTTCTATAAAAGGCGTATAAAAAGTTCTATAAAAGCGAAAAGTTCTATAAAAAATAAAAATATATAAATATAAATCAACCCGGTTATAAGACGAAAGAAAGAAAAAATGCCTATTGAATAAGTGGTTCATAATGTCGGCCCTTTGTTCTTCGCAAAACCCTAGTCTATCGTAAAACTCAGTTCTTACGCGTTCTAACATCTCTTAAGCGTTCAACAATTTAGGACTTGTACAATTCTGGCACGTAAATCATTTAAATTTCGTGGTCTTTCATATTCATGTCCGTAAACAGTTTGTTTTATTTGTTAAATATTTGTTTGCATTTAAGGAACCGTTTATAAAAAATGGCTCAACGATGGAATCGCATAAAATACCAACTGCGTACGTAAGGAATACTCAAGTGCTTTTTTTCCGTAGACCAATAACGATGTAATAATTCAATTCACACGTGCGCATTATAATTTATGGGCGGGGCGTCACGCCTACATATTTTATTGCTACCCTATCACGAAAGACAGAGAATAACGCCCATAAAGTTTTAAAATGACATGTCAGTCTGGCAACTATGGATATAATATTTCTCTGTCAGTTCCTCTATCTGTCAGAGTTTATTCTTTTCTATCTTAATGATGCTCGGCTTTGAAATCTTGGACGTTCCAAGCCTGTATGTGATGGCGGTTGTCGTAGCCGAACTAATCGGCACAGGAACTATACTCACAAGAGAGAACTTCCATACACATGGTAACCACCACTATAACGTGTCCGTACTGCCACCAGAATTTTCATACATTATATCTATAACATGGATTAAATTACTATGTGTCCTTTTTAGACGACGGCGCTAGCCAGCCGCCTTCATCAAATCAAGATATCAAATGCCCTTCCATTTTGCCTCATCCAATCCCCCAACCCCTACGTTAGTTAAATTTTGTCCTTTAACATCCGTTATTTCGTCAATATTAAGTCATATAGGTTTATCATGCAATTCCGAGACGATGTTTTTTATGTTCTTACACAGTGGTGCTATGAATAATCGTCTAAGAGTTGTTTCTGCAGGCAGACTAACTTCTCCGTACTTTTCACTCACAGAGTTCTGGAAAAATTGTCTGAACATGGAGTAATCTAATTTGGCGAATGTAATATTACACGCCCCAAAATTTTGACTAAAGTCAAGTTAAACTGTGTGTGTCTGTCTCGCGCACTCGCACCACCACTTACACGAGCTTTATGTTTGTCTGTAGCAAACATGCTGCAAAACAGTAGTTTTCATATGCCACGTCAGTACACTGTCACATATGGTACAATGAAATTCGCTGCCATTAAAGGTCAGTTACGGAAAAGTGTTTACCCAACGCTCCATTGTAACATGCGACGGATATTGGCTCGATATTTTTACACGCCTTTTCGACGTTTCGTGTACATGAATGGTGCATCGACCAGCGCAGTTTAACTAATACTAACAAGAAGTGTAAATTACGTTCGCGTTTGCGGCTCGACGTCTAATGCGTGCCGTA
Organism: Aromia moschata; assembly: GCA_029963805.1. Lineage (NCBI taxonomy): Eukaryota > Metazoa > Arthropoda > Insecta > Coleoptera > Cerambycidae > Aromia > Aromia moschata. The sequence continues at coordinate 37,157 of JAPWTK010000468.1, forward strand.
ACTTGGTAAGAGTGGGGCGCACAACAATGCAGACGGGTTGTATCCCGGAATATAACAGCGTTATTTTATTGAACTACGATTGTCCTACTGTGTAAAAACATAATACTAAAAATGTATTGTGACATCTTGATCAGTAAATAATACCAGTTCATATTTTTTGCATTCTTCTAAGACCTACTTTAAATTTTATAGCAATCAGTAATTTCACTGTTTAGAGATGATGTGGACTGATTTACCTATCTTATTTTTCAGATTATTAATAACATCAGACCTGCTGTTTTATCGAAAACAAGATCAAGACTCATGGTGTAAAGCATTCGGTAAGTTTTTACAAAAATACATTATCGTGTTAATAATTTAAAGCGTTGTTAAACACTGATATATCGAAAGTGATGAATTCACTTTAACATTTTTATCATATAACCTTTAAATAAATTATTCTTAAATCATTGTCAGATGTATCTGGATAAACGTAATGGTCTAACCGTTTAGAACTGATCGAATTTGTATTATATGGGGGATATAGGAAATGCGTAATAGCCTCTAATGTATTAATATGTTTTTAGAATAACATAACTAAGTACATATTGACAAGTCTTTTACCAACCTAACATACATAATTTACAACATCTAGTTTAACCGGAAATCGATCCAACTTTATTATTTTGAATAGAAACGTGTGTTTACTTATTTTATTTTCCTTAAAATTCCCTTTTCAACCCTATATGACATAGTGGTATTTATTTCTTTACTGATAGTTAAAATGCATTTTATTCAAAAAAATTTAGGTGTTCTGACGCGCTGTTCAAAATCTTTTGAGGCTTAGTTTTGTTTTAACTAACTGCTTCCTAGGTATCTATATTTCTAGGTATTTAATAACTGCTTCCTACGTATTAGTTTTTGCAGCCCCTTTACATAGCCTCAATAGAGTTTGGACATCGTGTCATAGGTATTTATTTATACAACTAACATTATACGAAGAGTGTGGGCAAAATTGTGTGTTATCGTAGGGGGTTCTCTATAACTATAAAAGATAGCAAAAAACTAATACATAAGTTTCGAGCTCCTTTTTCCGAGTTATTTACAATGGCGAAAACTTAAGTTTGATATCTATAAACTTATTTTTTCGAAAGTTCGTCATATCCGCATAACTCGCTTATAAAGGGTGGGGCATCTATTGGTTTCTTTTTAAACTGAGTGTTATTTTTACATTGTCGACACTGACGCGTTTGACATTTGACGTATATGTGGTATCTAACCTCCGCTGCAAGAAATGGATCGTTTTACGCTTGGACAACGTTGGGAAATATTGAAAAATTATTTCCAAGGTGAATGCTGTGTTGTAGAAATAGTGAGAAAATTGAGAACAATTTTTGGTCGAAATGAAGCTCCGTCAGCGCCTGGTGTAAGGAAGTTTTTCAGAAAACTTCGTGAAACTGACATGCTTATGGATAACAGAAGTCATCTACGTGCTCGTCCGGTGCGCACAGCTGAGAATTTGCGCTGTTGCCAACGTGTGTGAAAACCCAAGAACCTCAACTCGTCACAGAGCTCAACAACTTAATGTAAGTCGCACTTCTCTGAGGAGAATATTGCATAAAGACCTCGGATTATTTGCTTACAAGTTGCAACTTACTCAAGAGGTAAAGGAAAATGACCATCCACTTCGTTATCGTTTCTCCGTGTTGGCTTTAAATGAGTTTGAGAATGACGCCGATTTAAATCTAAAAATAATTTTTTTCGGACGAAGCTCATTTTCATCTTGGAGGACATTTCAATAAACAGAACTGTAGGATTTGTGGTTCCTAAAATCCACACGTAGTCATAGAGAAGCCAATGCATCCTGCAAGAGTGACTGTTTGGTGTGGGTTTTGGAGTGGTGACATCATTGGTCCGTACTTCTTTCAAAATGAAGATGGTAACAACATTACAGTAAATGGATTTGGACTTGGACGAGCTTTGGTTCCAGAAGGATGGAGCAACATATCACACAAGTCGTGAAACAATCGATCTTTTGCACACTAAATTCGGCAATCGTGTTATCAGCCGTTTTGGAGACATTAAATGGCCATCGCGCAGCTGCGATTTAACACCGTTGGACTATATTTTATGGGGAGATGTTAGGGACCGTTGTTACTCCAACGATTCACAAACAATTGACGCAGTGAAGGAAAATATCAATCGAGTTATTTGTGTTTTACAATAAATTAAAAATATTCAACGATGTAGTCTTAATAGCAATTTTAAAAAGAAACCATCTGATGGTCCACCCTATATATATTTATAATCACTAGGGTCCGGAAATGTGTGCTGCAACGGCACTATAAAACTTTGTGATAATGAAAGTATAAACTGTATTTTTTGAGCGCCTAGTAAATTATACCTGTATAAGCGTGTATTTAACATGTTAAGTATGTTTATTTATTTAAGTATGTGTATTTAACATGTTAAGTATGTTGATGCCATATATTGTACAGTCTTCTCTCACAGGCGAAATCCGCGTGTCTAATTAAATACATAATTCAAAAACGATGGCTGAAAGTATTGATACCCGTTTTATGGGGAAATAATTTTGAACAGAGTTTATAGACATTTATAAAAAGTCATCCAGCTTTATGGATAATCAAATCAAATGAATGCGTCAGAAAAAATATAAAAAATAGGGGTTATGATGCTTTAATCCAGTATTGTAAAAAAGTATATCCTGGTGCGGACCGCAATTTTGTTTTTATAAAAAATACAAAATTTACGAGGATGCTTCAGAAAGGAACTGAATGCACCTTTTGCAACACAATGCAACTTCTGGCCATTTTTCCACTAACACAACAAAAGAGTCAAAAATGTCACCAGAAACGTAAAAGTTTTCACTAAAACCTTTTGTCAAGATCAAATTCCGCAGTTTTGGCAAAGTCTGCAGATAAGTCTAAAGTCTGTCACATACTAAGACCGCAAAAGAGCGCAGACTTAAACTGCCCTAGATAAAGTCCGCCTAGATAAACCTCTGTGTGTGTGCCCGGCTATTCTGAACGTAAATTACAAGATTCATTTGCTAACATGTGTTCCCAAATAGGCCAACACTTTCTAAAAACACTAGGTATCCAAAATATTACGCATAATCTTATTAGTACAGCGAGGTCAGCGAGACATTTTGGCTCGGCGAGACGGGCGATTAGCTGTGCTGTGTGGAAGAAGGGTTCGGGTTCGGATGCCTTCGGTGAAAGAGTACTTGGCCGCTACTCTGGTTTCGGTGTCGAACGTGTGCCTGCATTTTGTTTTACAATAAATTATAGTAAAACTATTGTGCTTACCAATGGATGGTCACGTGTGCATTACAACAAAATTTTAAACTAAAATAATATTATCTCCTCTCTTCGAATACACATACGTGTTGACTCGTACTGATTAGTGGTGAAGGGCCGGTGTTATTTTCCCACTACCTTCGATGAGTAATGATAGTTGCGTCTTACATGTCGTTTCACATCTATTTGTCCTTTTTCACAACCGGCCGATGTTGGCTTAACACACACTGTATAGTGTATTCTACAAGTTATGGAATGGTCCATATTCGACACGAACGAAAAATTTTGTCCAAAGCGAAGGTGAGGACCACTGTTTGCACGGGCAGAAGGCACGGTTTTGCGATTAGGTTTTTACGTTGTTGTTTTCTAATTTGTTTTTTTGTATTAAAATTTTGTTAAAGAAATTATAATCTACAACACATGCCCAAGTTATAGAATCCAAATAAAACTTCATCAGATCTGGCTATGAACGAGAGAGATGGAAATAGTAGTCATGTCGAAGCTCGAAGCGAAACTTGTCAAACTTTTTGACAAGTGGTTGTCACAATTGTAAAATAAATTATGGCTGATATGTAATGTAACATATGTAATGTAACATGACAATTAATTAAAGTTATAAATTTATGATTAAAAATAGAAATACGCCTTTTTTTGCTCTGCCAATTTTTTTTTTTTTTGGATGGCTTGGTACTAAACTGTTACTTACTTATGCCGAGTCAATTTAGTTGCTTTATTAAAGTGGTCTTAAATAAAATTAATCAATGAGTGCGTAAGACGCGTATATCAGTGGATTTGTTCGTTAATAAACAAATAACTTCATTAACTGGTTCAGAAGAATTGGTTCAACTTCATTAAGAAGTTCATTAACTGGATTTTATTAACTATGGAGCTGAAAACTAAATTTTTTTTAAATTTTGTTAAATTGATTCTGCGACCTCTGATTCCGATTCACCTCCAACTCCGCCTCGGCCTCAGCCTCCGATAAAACTATCTCCGTAACATCTCTGCTCCGAAAACAACAAAGTTATGGGAATGAGCAACTTTTGAGAATTCCCCAGTATAGCAATTTAATCCTATTCAACATTTTTGAGTAGTTGATCCTTTATATCTATTATTAGAAACTTATTGACGTTGAAGTTGATCTAATAATAAACGAAATCTCCAAAATTTTTTCTTTGCAACCCTGCTACTACCTACTGTTTTTCACAAAACCAATTTTTCAGCGAGCAGAGCTTTTTTTTTTTTAAAAAAAACAACTTTCCAAATAGAGGAATTGAATTTATTCAAAACTTTTTAAGATCTCTTTGTATATTCCATTTATGTTCCTCATTGTACATTCCACTATTTATTCTATAAAACTAAAGCATGTATAATATGTATGTTAATTATCCCAACTGAAATCAGTCTCAGCAAATACTCGGGATGAACATAACAGATAATCGAAATTTAGGATACTTAATAGGGGTACTAAAATTATGTATACATTGGAAGCACCATATTAAGCTGAAAATATGGAAGCTATAATTCGGTAAACTAATGTAGTATGTAATTTCCTGTGTTTGCTTTTAATTAATATTCTTGTTCCAACATTCAGTTCGTTAAGTTCATGGTTATCAGTTTCAACAACCCGTGTACTACGTTGTTGTACCGTTAAACAGTTTTAATTACCCTTTACAACATTTTTTATCCTTGGTTTCCATTTTAAGAGTCAATAATAATAATAATAATAATAATAATAATAATAATAATAATAATAATAATAATAATAATAATAATAATAATAATAATAATAATAATAATAATAATAATAATAAATAATAATAATAATAATAATAATAATAATAAGGAGCCGGGGGGGAAGGGGGGGGGGGGGGGTTAATAATAATAATAATAATAATAATAATAATTCGCCAAGAACATCGCGGCATTAGGACTGTCTTATAATATTATTCGAAATGGCCAGAAGGCAGTTGTACTACAAACATGTCATATTGTAAGAAAGGTTTTGGGACAGGATGAATTTCCTCCCTCGCCTGAGCCTAATTTCTGCTGGAGGCGGGGATGAGATATCAAGCCATCACTGTCTGCAGCAGGAATGGGTGAATGTTTCCCAGCGTTTACGCTGAGAAGTGTGACTATAAAGTCGGCGAAATAATAATAATAATAATAATAATAATAATAATAATTGAAATTTATTTTTGAAAGTTTGGAATCAGGGGTTAGCAGGGACGGTCTATTCCTCCATACTTGTGCTTTTCTGACACTTCCGGTTATACCGGAAGTAGCTATTAAACTTCATTATTTTAAATAGAACACCCAGTATATTAATACTATTTTGAATTCCCCTCCTAATTTTACGTTGACTTTGTTAACACTTCCCTATACCTATCTTCAGCAGTTTTTGAGATATTTTAATTTTTTTTGAAAAAATTAGTGACGATCATTTCAATAGGATACGACAAATCCTAATTTTTTCAAAAAAATTAAAATATCTCAAAAACAGCAAAGATAGGTATAGGGATTGTTAACAAAGTCAACCTAAAATTAGGAGGGGAATTCAAAAATGTATTAATATACTGGGTGGTCCATTTAAAATAAGGAAGTTGATAGCTACTTCCGGTATAACCGGAAGTGTCAGAAAAGCACAAGTACTTTAGTTTAATAGACCGTCCCCGCTAACCCCTGATTCCAAATTTTCAAAAATAAATTTCAATGGGAAGTTCATAAACTTTTAATGAACGGATTAGCTGAATCACCCTGTATACAGGATTTTTTTTCAGCTAAAGATAAATTATGATGTGGATAACAAAACAAATCCGCTGTTCGAGTATTGTATTCATGAAAAGAGTTATTCCTTGTAAATTTTTCTTGATTTTGCCTTACAAATAACAGGATTTCTAAAATATATATACAGGGTAATGTAAGAGTTTTTAATTCTTTAAAGTATGGTCTACATGACGATAATTTTTATACATTTATAATTGATCTAATAGCTCTTTTTTTGCAACTTAAAAACTCTGACAGAAAGGCTGGAACAACCCCAAAATAAAATACAATATTTAAGTTGAGAGTATATCTGTCCATAGTAATAGGATAACATAACTTCTCTGTTACACACTTGTTTCATGCGATATAAACAAAAGCAAATTGATGATAGTTTTTCGATAGATTTTCGATATGTGTATGCCATCCAACATTATTGTCCAAGTACACTCCCAGAAATTTCACATTAGTAACCTGTTCGACTGACTTGCCGAGTTCGAATATTGCCGATATGCAATTGTGTCGATTTTCAGGAGAGTTACACTAGGGGCCAATGCAATTAGAATAATTACACAATTTTATATGAAGAAGTTATTAAATAGTGACCTAGGTTTTATCGTATCGAATGTTAACACTGTGCACAATTAAAGTGAAGGGTTGCACCAATAAGAGGCCTTCTACAACAGACTTGTGATGTCACACGGCAACTTTGCTTATTGTAGTGTTAAAATGGACGCTATATATTCATCGTTTCATTCATAGTTACCCACACTTTCCTTATTATTTATTCTTTAAATGTAAAAAGTGAAGCAATGATTTGAAACTAGTGATTTATGAGAACTTGCGGTTTTTGGACAAAGCTTTAAATTTCAAATTCAAGAGTCGAAAACGAAAGTGATGAAAACATATATTTTATTACTACACTTTTTTTATTATGTAAGATTTAATATGGGCTATTTCATTTTCTGCGTTAGATATAATAACGAAGAAAGCGTAGCAGGATAAGCTACGGAAAAATGTCCCCGCACCAATTTAATTAAAGGGGTGTCCAAATGATGTATTTATATGATAAGCTTTTGATAAGCATTTTGATGAACTAAAACGACAGCAAAGCCATACGCACAGTGCAGAAGTTACTGGAACTACAAAGCACACGAGATAACGTCCTTTACATTAATATTATCTATTTCATCTTTATTAGTGGAATAAAAATTACTCTATATGGTTGTCTTACAAGAACAATGTATAGGATTAGATAATGTTAAACAATGTCAGTATCGTCATTAAAAAAAATTAATTATTACAAAGTATCTTGGAAACAGCCATTTGGAAAACATGTGTTAATTCCTAAGGGTACACACCAATAGCTATCTCCTAATTTATTAAAATGTGCTCCATATATAATGAACTTCTTGTTCATGCCAGTATGTTGTGGTGAAAATATTAGCATGCATCATCGCCCGGTCAGCTGTTCAAAAATGAGTCACCACTGCGGCGGCCGTAAAAGACTGACGTACGGTCGATGTACGGATTCTCGAATAGCCTTCCATCGTCGACATGAATCGACGCACGTGTGGTACGTTCGATGTTTCTGCCGCTGGGATATATAAATCGCAGCGGCAGCAGATCGGTACTCAGTTTTGAAATAAATTTACGACGTTGCGAGCTTCGTAAAACGTTAGAACATAAATTGGACATAAATAGATTAGTTTTTAATTTAGTGTTTAATTTGTATTTGTAGTTCTTTAAATAAATTGTGTTAGTTAAAAGTGCGTGTCTGATTTTTCACACCTAACGAACTCTAAGTGGACACAACGGTACAATACGTTGAAAGGACGTAAACTACTGTTAAGTGAATGGCGTCGCGATTTAACTGAAGAAAACTTGGAAACGAACCTAGTGATATGTACTTGATGATGTTACGTCAGGTTTCCATGTGAATCAAAAAGCGAGATCGACGAGACATGTATTGGTATTTTTTTTATTTATGCATCTTATTTCACTTTTTGTATGTTTATTTTAATATTCATTATTCTATTTTTATGTATTTTCTGTAAACTATAGCTTTGTAATAATAATGACCTGACTTGAAAGAGTCGGACTAATGAGTCCGACTCTGTTGAGGCTCGCATGAATCAAGGCTCTAATAATGAAGGCTAATCTGATATTTTACACACGTAATTGTTATGATAATAATTTGATTTATATTAATTTTGTTGTAAAATCAAGTTTTATGAATAAAATAAATATTACCCCTCCACATAAAACGGTGTTTTAATTGGACGTAAATATACAAAAGCGTACCAAGGTGTTATAACAAAAAGCTTTTCTTTGACTATTCTTGGTTTTGCAGAAACCTATCACCTGATTTGAGGTCCTGACATATTTTAAATAGATTACCTACCAACTCATGTATCCATTATTTAATCATGTAGCTAATGCAGAAGGCTATCAACCCACTTGGTTGGTATATTGTTCATTAAAATTAATTTTTGCATACTTCTCCAAATTTAAACTATATAACTTTTAAATTATTATATGTAGTTTTTTACCCACCGATTCCGATTTTTCCAACATCGAGCAGCTTTAAAACACCAGCATAGATTGTATAGACCGTAGGTATATATGAATGTCACGCGTACATGTAAAAAAAAAAGCCTCCTATCGTCATCGAAATGAAGTCCGATGATTGCTTTTCCATCCAAAACACTGAAAAAAAAAAATTGTTAATAGAAAATCAACGCTGAAAGGAATGAAACATTTTAAATGGAAACTTGTTTTAAAATTCGATCCATACGTATAGAAAAAAATAAACCTTTTATTATAATAATCCAGCAAAACGATATTGATGCACCAGATGAGAAAATTAAAAAGATAGTAAACCGAAAAGGCCCTGAATGTGATGAAAGTATTTTTCGGGATCATATTGCTCTCTGGCCCAATGGCAAAAATATAGCCGACCACAAGAAATTATTCATCTCAGTCCTATCAGATTTTTCCTTAAATTTAAAAGGTGATGCTGCTATTCAAGATGTTGATCGATTCAATGTAAATTATCTTGACTTTGAACTTGACGACGATGATGTTTAATATTTCGTAATCTGGGTTTCTCAAAAATAAAATTTCTTCCTCTTATGCCTTATTTTTATTGATTTCAAAGTATTCTTAAATTTGCAGAAAACTACCAACCCACAAAATTCAATGAATTAAAAAAAATCATTTTCTTGATTTAAAGTAAGCGAATATCTATTGACATATCAGAAACAATTGATACCAAATCTTGCTTTGGTAACGACCTGACAACAATATTATTTTTCAATCTTTGTCACTGATTTTCTCCCAATACTAATTTTGTTGGTTGGTACGTTTCTGCCTAACTACGTCCAATTTATTTTCGCACTGTTCAACCACAGCAAAAAATCTGAAAACCCAGTATAATAATCATTACTCATGATTCAGCATAATAATTGTGCTAAAACATAACATATCACAACATGGTGATTGAACCAAGGTACCAAGGAGGGTACTGACCTTCCTTTGTAACACTGTTAGTTTGTATTTCGGTAGTTAAAATCATCGTAAAATTACTTTGTTTTCTAATAGCTTACCTCTATGTAAACAATATTCATGCAAAATTTGAAATCTATCAGTGTTATACGAGCCGAGAAAAAAATATATTATCTAAGGGTTTATTATTTTTTCCACCTTTGCAGGAGTAGTCGACGGTTTAAATTTTTACCTCGTAATATACTAAATAAATTTTAACACTTGGATGCCATTTTAGCAAAATAGGTGACGGGTAGGGACGATTTTCCATAGCTTATCTTGTCTTGTTTCCATTATTATCTAATATCATTTGTTATTACTGTTTTGTTATGTTTAATTTCCCATGCAAGTAGTAAGCAGGTTACTAGTGAAGATCTCGCCATATTTATCTAAACAGTTATTGAAATGTTAAATTTGTCATGTCATGAATGTCAAAACACATTTTGACGTGGTGATGAAAATATTAATTTTAAAGCAAAAATTGTAGTAACAAGATCAATTTTTTGTAATACAAATGAAAAATTTAACTATACATGTTTGGTTGTATGGATATGATTTATAAAAGTTATATAAGGAATCTGAAGCATCCGCATCAAAAGGCGATCAGCCGACACTTAGTGGAACACCAATAGAATCTAAATGCAAGCAGTCAATGTGGCTCTGACAAATGGGAAAGTAAAAGAACTAGCAGCAGTTTTACACAGGCTACACATTTTTCTCTGGATGCGTGACGGAAATTTTAATGGATGTGACTTGCAAATATCTTCGTAACTAATGGAATTTACTAATTACTGCTAACTCTAATATGTAGTTGACAGTAACAGTATATGTATATAACTACTTATTATGTTTAAATTAAAATGATGTAAAATTTACATAGTTATTATTTTTTAGAAGTTTGTAGGTATGATAATATACCGGATGTCTTCGAAGATGGAGTACATTCTATAATTTTTAAACGGAAATAGATACGTGTTTCGGGTTTTGGAGTATTTTATCTTTTTTTATGTTTTTCCGTAGCCAACTATCGAATCCCGAGAAACCTCGGATTTCTAAATCGAACACTGTGTATTATTGTTTAATTTCAATTTATAAGTCATTTTAAGTAAGTGTAATAGATTTTTTTTATAAAATATCGTCTCAAAATTTAAGCTTTTCTTGTATTTTGAAATTAAGAGCCTCAAAGAAAATGTTTTTAATTTTTTTTTTAAAAGTGAGTTAAAACTTAATTTTACAGTTTAAATGAAAACCGATTTTTAGTGTTTTTCTTGTTTTTTTTTTTGATTTCATTCACAGAACTTCAGATTTAAAACTGAAATTTATTGTAATGAAAACTAATTATTTTGATGTGAATGACAAAAAAATATTTTTTAAGATCTAGTTTGTTATGGAAGAACGTGGAACATGGTAAAGGATACTAAATTTCGAAACATTTGCAGCAGTGCAAACTCGAAACCTGTATCTTTTTCCATCCAAAGGCTAGGGAGTGTGCTCCATCTTGGTAGACACTCTTTATATTATTTGTTTTATCTTTTTACTTGCGGTAATTTGTTTTTGCTATAATAAATAATATTTGACACATTTTTGGAGAATTTACAAAAAAAAGTGATATTAAGAAAAACGTAAATAAACAAATGGCATGTGTATGAATATATTGTATGTGTAAATCCGACATCGGTCAGTTGTGAAAAAAGACAAATTCTACACTTCTCGTTCTAACGACTAGATCAGATGGTGAGTGAGGCGGTCTTATTCTCTCATTACCTTCGATGGGTATGCGGTTGCTTCGTATCTGTCGTCTCACTTCTGTTTGTCGTTTTTTCATGTCGGCTTTACACATACTGATCGAATCCATTCATTAAAAGTATTAGGGATTACAGAATCTGGTGATTTTTGAAACTTTGGACTTAAGCTAATAGGCCTATGACGAACTTGACGAAAATATTTTCAGGATGGCCGCACTTCCGGTTATACCGGAAGTCGGCATCAACTTCATTATTTCAAATGGAATTGTGCATTTTTTATTACAGATTTAGGTTTTCTTTTAGGTAATCTTTTGCCATTTTTGAGTTATTTCGTTTTTTTTAATTTTCGTTGTTAGCATTGTAACATTTGAAATCATCTGTAGCTGTCATTTTAGAAAATAAATTATCGGTGTTGGCACTGTGGTTAGTAGAATCATTAGGCTTTGCAGCGATGCTTTTATTTTTGCTCAAGTATCTACAGGCTGTTTAAAATAGACCCTCCATTTAGCACAACTTCAAACCATCAAAACTCGATTTTCTTAAATACAATGCTCTGTATTTTACTTTACACTTGGATATAGAATTAAATTATGCATCGATCTGTATTAAAATCGACGGTGGCGGTGGCGGTGGTTTCCAGTGATACAAGCCGCGAAGGCCCCACCAAACTGATAACACCTTTTTCGGGTGGACATCAGGTTTAGGTACCGATGGTGGTAGAGCATCTGCGTCTACCCATTTTCGCTTACGGCTGTGATTAAATAAAGTGCCCACTTTTCATTCCCGGTAATAAGATTGTTCAACCAGTCAAAACGGCAACTGCGGGAGAAAAGTTGTGAGCAAATGTTACTCCGATGCTGACGATCGGCTTCGCTTAATAAACGTGGTATCCATTTGCATAACTTTTGGACTTTGCTTAGCGTTTCAAGTCCACATACTACCCTGGCCTGGCTACAGTCGAGGTCTCGTGCCTTCTCTCGTGTGGTTCAGTTGAGATGGCCTACCAGATCGTGGTTTATTGTCTGCTGTATTCGCCACTTCGGAGGCGCGCTAATCATCTGTTGCATGTTGCTAAATTTTTTGCCATACGCAGCCACTAGATTTCGGTGTACTTTGGTTGTATTATGGCCTAAACAAAATTCATATAATAAAGTATATCGAATTTTACTTGTAATTTAATAATGTCAATGCATTTCGGTAATCCAGGGACTTCGAGGGAATGGCTCAATACTTATGGATCAACCGGATGGAAAAATGTTATACCTACGTAATTGTTGTATTGTTTGTATTTATATTTGTATTGATGTGAAATATAAAGTTTCAAATAGAAATAGAATTTTTGGTTCGTTTTTTTTTTTAATTATCACGTTTTTTTATTTTTGTTTATGTAATAGAATCATTATTTCAATAACCAGAAAAAACAAAAATTTTTGCATGTCACTTCTAATTTGACATATCAAGACGAATACAATTTTTCTCTGACATTTTTCT
>JAPWTK010000468.1:52500-345725 GCA_029963805.1 Aromia moschata
TATTATTAAGCAATTTGTATAAAAACACTAATGATTGAGTGCGTCTTCGGTCTACCAACCTTGAAAACGAAAATCTATTAAGAAGCAACATTTGAGGTACACCAGTAGGTGGATAAAATCCATCTAACCGAAAAAGAGAGATATTAAAAAAAACTTTAACTAATGAGGGTCAAATATTATTTTATTTGAGTTAATGAAGTTACTGATCTTAGAAAAAATGAACATTTGTTGATTCAAGATAAAAGTAAATTTAAAAAACCGGGACAAAGAAAAGTCGAATACAACAGAGATTCAAATAAGGGGATGGAATGGTATAACCTGCTTAAAAGTGATGGAAGTGATAATGATAACGAAAGCGACCATGACGAAGATCGTGTTAAATACAATTCTGACAATTCCATTTATGTACAATAAATCATTAATAGACACTGGCAAATCATCATCAGTGATGGTTTGGACAGCATTCAAGAAAAGGGTTATAAGTGGTCACGGTACGGATGAATTATGTTGCCTAAAGTTTTTTAATGAAGCAACAGTTGTGCAGGTGACTGTTGTTTTTTCTGAAAAGACACAATTTTGGACCGCCTCAAGTCTTAACCTAAATTACATAGAACATGGTCACTGTGAGGAAGCTCCGCTTCGGTGACATCACCATCTTCTTTAAAAGAATTTGGTGGTAAGAGTCATAGCTCAGGCAGCTACCTCAGGGAGGATGTACAAGATGCCCAATGGGGCACAGGTGCTGTAACTCTCCGAGTCAGACTCCATTACCTCCAAAACCCAGAATCCGTATAACACCTATGGACGCTTCATTGGAGGGCGTATTCAAAATATAGCAAATGGCATTTACTGTGATTTTCCTTTAAGGATGTAGGGCTTTACCACATATCAATTCAGTTTTGTTGTCAAATACGTCTAGTGTCGTTTCACGTCTTAATTTCCCCATGCACTAAAATTCCTCATAAACTTTTGCAGTTTTATCAAAGTACAATTTAGATGACAGTCTGAAATTATTAACACAACTGGTTTACTGAGAAAATAGTATCTTTATTTTAACATCCACGTACAGTAGAGTGCATAGTAATATTTATTGGATGAATAAATTATTCTTTAACTGACCTAGTTATTAAAACCAAGTATTATTAAATACGATGAACGTACCACATAAAGGCCGTAAATAAAATGGCTTTCAGCCGTTAAATGGAAAGCATAAGTTAAAGGAGATCGTAAAAGGATACTTACAGAAGAACTGTCAATATCATGAATACACGATACAGGAGTTTATGGGCTTATAGATCATAACAGCTCCAGCTATTTTATTATCGTCTATTGTGTGGCCAAGTAGAATGAACAATAAAGTATACAATATTTCCAAACCAATACATTTTATTTCTTTGCTTACATACTAGGTATATGACTTTTTAATTGAGGCGGGGGGGGGGGGCGGTTGTATCATTTCGTCTTTAGTATTTCATTTCTGTGATATTCAGATAAAAGGTATGGAGTTTTAAGATTACGATTTGAATAGGTAATTAAATAAAAAGTTAAACATAACACAGGCTGACAAAATTTGACTGAACATCTAAACCAGAAACCAAACTATACTGTCCCAAATATTTTTGATAGTCCAAGTCCGATCTCAGTTACCTCAGGATTGCTCTATCATGTCAGGTCTTCGAGATATCCGAACCTATAAGTGCGAGAAACACGGTGTTATGCATCTCTTTATTCATCAGGTGAAAACTTTTATCACGAATCATCAGAAGCTTGAATTACAAATTTGAAAATTGCGGACCCAATATGGCGGACGGAATTTAAAAAAAAAATTATTGTTTGTATTGACCGATTCAATAACATTAGGATATGCTACTCTGATATGTCTGATTGGCCACTTTTTTTAGGTAAGGCTGTCATGAATACAACAAATTACCAAATTTCCACTGTCGATTTGTCGGAGAAAATTAATGATATCCGAAAAAATCAAACGGGATTTTGAAGGGGAAAAGTAGTATTTTGAGTTACTATAACAAGTTTTGTGGGAAAGAATTAATGGTGTACCGTACTTTCAAATACAGTAAAAAGTAAAAATGTAAGAATAATATTTAGCGCATAAAAAATCTTCGGAAAAGTATGGTGTGGTTTCTGGTTTAAAATTTTGTTGGCCTTTATAATCATTTTACTTTTACATCCATGTGAATGAGGTGAGGGATCCATAAAAACGAGTTCCATAATTTTTTGCTAAAATAATCTAAAATTTTCTGAACATTTTGAAATTATTCCATTCAAAATTCTAAAGTTTATTAAGGACTCAAATTCTAAATACACATATTCATATAGCCTAGCCATTTACCCGTGGCGGCTGGTGGAATTTGAGATTCTCATATTTTCATAAGGAATTATGGGACCCACATCATATTTTAGTTGATGATTATTAAGCCTAAGTAGAAGGCAAAAAACTTCAGACGAAAAAAATTTTCAAAAAACATCTGCCTCATCAGAAGATATTGGAAATAGCTTACAAATATTTGCGAAATATATTTTTTCAAAATTATAAAGTGGATATAAAAACACTTCGTGTGTTTTTGTACTTACTCATGTGTTTTTTGCAGTTTTCGCTTTTATTAAAGATGCACTATATATAAAGATATACAATTTTGAGATATGTTATTTTATTTTATTCAGCATTTTTTAAAAACCTTTTTCGCAAGTTTTTTTGCTGTTACAGCCTTTTACTTAGATCAACTAATTATCCCTTGAAATATGATCCCATGATTCGTTACGAAAATGTTAGAATCTCACATTCCACCACCCACCACTGCCATTTACAATAAATTAATAAATGAAGAATATGTTATTAATTAATGTTGTCGGTATTGATATTACCTTGGAGGACTTGCCTTCCAGGATATTTCCTGATCAGGATATAGCCGACAAGCTCGTTATTCATCATTTGGTGTCTGATATGTCACACTGATGAGATCTAATAAGATCGAAATCCAGATCGCTGTCTTCTAATGATCAATGATGATCAACGGAGAATCATTATCGATTCATGAGGTTACCGGATTTACATACCTTTGGGTGTGCTTTTGGTAAGGATATCTGGTAGTTGCCAACTTTGTCGGACCTATCAGAACATATATAGGCCTATTTAAATATACTAGAGGAAGATACCTTCAAGATAACACCACGGTATGCTCTTCTGGACAGGATACAACCGACACGTTCGTTCTTCGTCATTTACCGTCAGATATGTCACACTGATGAGGTCTAATTCCGGATCTGTGACTTCTAATGGGGAATTACGATGTGCTGGAGTCATTCTTGTTTAATGAAAACTATTACTAATGATACCACTATAAATGTATTAATGAAATCATGAATAGAACAATATTATATTTGATTTAAAACATGTGGTACAAGGAACTACAAATTGTGAATAATTATTATTTGAAACTGTTATAATTGTACCATTGCATTAGGGGAGCCCACTTTATAATGAAATAATGTATTAACAGAAAAATGGTTTTATAGGCTCTTAAGGTAGAGGATTTAAAATCATAATCATAACATAGTATAAAACAATGTCGCTTCCGCTGTCTGTCCCTACCTATGTATGCTTAGATCTTTAAAACTGCGCAACGGATTTTGATGCGGTTTTTTTAATAGATAGAGTGATTCAAGAGGAAGGTTTATATGTATAAATAATACATGCATAATATAGTAGAGAAACACTGATAATTTTAGAGGTTTCTAATGTGATGTCGTAAATAAACACATTTTTTTGCGCTTACATTGCAAACGCTGGCTGAACCCTACGAGATAGATCAAAATAATGTACTACAATATTGTACACCTTAAAAAAGGTGTACAAAAAGTCCGCGATGGTATATGTCTATCTTTTAGGGATAACCCACAATAACCATTTTTTATATTTCCGTGCGAAGCCGGGGCGGGTCGCTAGTATCTTAATAATCTAATTTGTACTATAATTCAACCAAAGAATAACGAAATGGGTTATCACATTCCAAACAACGTTCTACAGACTGGCGACGGTATTCCGAATCACGTGATTATCACGCATGATCAATATGCCAAGGGATTGGCAGCTATATTATTTAAACACAATATATTTTTTTGTTTTATACTTTAAAAATTATTGTAATGAGTCATCTGCAAACATTGTCGCGGATCATTGTTTGGAAACAGATATTCCGCGTTCTTAGGCCTTAGTTTCAACATGTATTCGCAAGCAGCAGTAGCTGCTTCCACGTATGCGATTATTGTGCCTGAGCATGAAGACATGACAATAAGGAAATAAAAAAGATGCTGGAAGCACCTCAATTTTTTTCACGCTTTTCTCGTCATCCTTTTGTCTAGATTTTTATACACACACACTCACATACAATATTCCAAAGAAAAGTTAGCGTAAGAACGTAGATCTTCAATAATCGCAAAAGGTTTTTTAAGTGGCAGCGCTTGACATTGTTGCGCAACATATCGTATTTTCAATTTCGGTAGAAAATCAGAAACATGGATGTGGACTGTTTCAATACAGTTTTGTTGTGTTTCGTTTTCTGTTTGCATATAATGTTCCGCAACAAAGTGTCTCAAGGTGTAAGGTGTACTAGGCATTATATCTACAGTGGTCATTTCACTTTTAAGAGTTACAGTGTAGCATCGATTATCCGAACCTCAGTTATCCGAACGACCGGTTAACCGAACCTCAAAATCCAACCGCCCCCTCTTCTACTCCACGAGTGTCCTACGCGACCAACGTCACCATAGATAAAAGAAGAGATAGATGGAACTCTCTCATAGAATTAAATGAAACCGTGAAGCGCCATCTCTTGAATTGGTCACAAACTAATTTTAACTAATATGGCGGATGGCGCTATATTCAAAAAAATATTCAAAAATAAAATACAGTTTGCGGACTCTTAAGAGTTCCATTATGGACAAAACGTATGTATATAAGAATAGCATAATCATACTTGGTTACATAAAGTTTTTTTATCCTTATCTAGCATAAACTAAATATGATTTTACTATTCTTGTCATCTAATATATATACGTTTCGTCCATAAGGGAACACTTAAAAAGTCCACAAACTGTATTTGAAACCGTTCCTCAAGAAATAATGTCTAAAAAATAAATTTTAAAGACATGCTGTGATGAAAAAGGGAGGATATTTGAGATATTGAAACCATTAAATACCAAAATCAATTGTTTTAGATGTAAGATTCCTTCATTCACAACCACATTTATACGCATTCACAATCAAATTTATACACAAGACACAATCACATTTAAGTATAAATTATTTCCAACTAGCCATTTATATAAACTAAAAAAAGTAAAGGCATAACTTTCTTTACATGAAGTTTCATTTATAACACACATCTGGTACCAGTTCTAGTTCTCCTTCTTTTAATGTAATATTAACTCAACTAATTTCTGTCCCAAATAAGAATATATAATACCCAATAAACAAATAAAACACAAAATAAATTAACACATGGAAACAAAAAACACAAAACTACAAAACTTAGGTTTGTTTTGGTTTTACTTAGAACCAATTCAATCGATACGCCCAGATAAATATTGACGTAAGAACATAACGCAAATTATAAATATTAAACATTTGGGCGCATGGACTGAACTAGTTCTTCCGGACTACCAATCTCTTTTTTTAACAGTACCAACTATACATAACTAACTAAGCTGGTTGCGCCATCTATAGAGTTGGTCTCATACGAGTGAACAGCCCCTGAACGTCACATCGTCAGTGCGGGCGTTGAGCAGTGATTGTTCTCTTTCTCTTTTTTGGTACACATTGAAGTGTAAAATAAATTTTTGTGTTGTATTAATGTTTGGTTGTTTGTTTATTTAATTATCTATGCAGATGCATATTATGTACCTACACCCCAAATAGGTTTTTTTTTAAATTATCGGATATCCGAAATATCACTTATCTGAACCACCCTGGTTCCCAATTAGTTCGGATAATCGATGCTCCACTGTATTTGCATTTATCTTTTTATTTTCAATACAACTTGTTAATCTCTATAACTCAGTTATAAAGCTATATGTAGAAGTTATAGAAGTTATAAAGCTACAGAGATGATAAAAAAGTATGATTTTGATGAATCTAATTTTTTAATTTATCTTTTGTGATAAGGTGAGTGGTTTAACCCTAATTGGTCACACTTCAGTGGAATCACATTATGGTCATAGGGGTCAATGTGATCCCAGCTCCCAAAAAGGTGCTCTCCTACTTCAACAATTAGTTATAAGTTATTAGTTAGGTATTGTTAAGGTTCTCGGGAGAAGATTCTATAGTTGTTTCAACTAAAATTGATTGTTCAAATATTGTAAAATATCGGCGAAGTTAAAAGAAGGAAAAAAATACTTTTTTTTTTTGGGAAAAATCGTACTTCTTATTCAGAATTGATTTCGATAAAATAATCAATAAGAATATATTTTTCGAACTTGATATTTTGATAAAAATATTATTCCAACATTGCCTGTTCAAAATGTTAAAGGCCAGGAAATCTGGCCAAAAAAAAAAAAATATGTTTATTTTGAAGATCAAAGCGAGAACAATGTATAAAAAATTCGGTGTTGATGTCGCATGAAAAATCAATATAAATGGAGCAATAATAATTATCACACAAACATTTTTCACAAAATACATTATTGTGATAATTTAATAGTAATATATAAAAAAAAGTAGAGTAGATTTTTTTTTTTCTTCAATTTCGCCCGCACACTCAACACACATGTACGTCCTGTTCGTCGCACATTGGCCGTTTACCAGATGGACAAAAGTTTATTGTTTTTTTTTATCCTTGTCTCTTACAAATTTGATAACGTTGGCGTTTGGATAGGTATTCTCTTTCATCATTAGCAGATAAATATTTTTTCAAGATCATCATGATTCCATACTGTAAATTCATTGGCAAAGTTGTCCTAGTGAGCCTCTCTTACAACTGCGGCCGTACTAATTCTAACGATAACTCGAGTAAACAATCCTGAGCGGTTATCCTTATATTTTGGCCAGCTGTCAGCTTCTGACATTGAAGAAGGGTTCATGCATTTACATGAGCCTGGTCCAACATACTATAAAATACTCGCATTGGCCAACGGTTCGTCTTTCTAGAGGTGGTGAAAGAATGGCACAGCTTGTTAAAACAATCTGTTCAGAGACATGGTCCACTTCATCTTCTGAAGCTGAATGGCCATCCGTGTATTTATATTGTTCTAGTAATAAATCTCGCACGTGTCTCGAGCGTAAATTATAAGCCATCTACTACAAACAAGCATTAAAAACATTATTAATTATTAACATTATTAAACAGAAAATTAATATTAATAATTAGCAGCACATTTTTCACTTCAAAATACACTTAGGTCACACGGGGTCACCGTGACCCCACGATTTTTACGGCGTACTTTGAACTAGCGCTAGGCAAACACTGATGATTCCCAGCCACCCTAATGGCATAGAAGTACGAGCTTAGGCTCATAATAGTTCGGCCGGTAAACATTTCTAACTATGTGATTGAACATAATGTGAAATCTATTTCATATATAAAATATTTTGTCAAAATTATTTCAACTGCTTTAAAATAAACAAGTTTAACTTGCAAATACTGAAAATTATAATCAAATTACATAATAAACAATATTTATTTAACACAAAAATAACAACCAGCTGATGGGTCAGAATAGTTCGGCCACTTATCGTAATTGCCATGAAAATGATTACGCTAGCTAAAACAAAACCCTTATTAAATAAATCAACAAGACAGTTGTCAAAATTAGTTATAATTCATTTTTTAAAGCAGAATGCCTCGAGGAAAACCTTTAAGTGAAAATCTTCGATTATCAATTATTAAGGCCTATAAAAATGGCATTTCGGCACGTCGGATCTCAGTTTCGCACTCAGTACCGCGTTCTACTATTCAAGACATTATTAGTTTGTATAAAGCAACTGGCGGAGTCAATCAGAAAACCAAAACCGGCCGAAGAGAGTTACGAAGAATTGTAAAAACAAATCGGTGATCTAATAGCAAAGAAATAACTGTTTTATGGAGGGACGAGTATAAACAAAGATGTTTCATTATCTACAACAAAGAGAACTATAAGGAAAATACGATATAAATTTTATAAGGTAATATTTCTACATTTTTTGGATATAATTTGTTAGACGGTAACTTCTTATTTTCAACAGGCAAAAGAAAAGCCATTATTAACAAAATTGCAAAAACGCAATAGACTGAAATGGGCTCGGGAACATCAAAATTGGACTCAAAGACAATGGCATAATGTAATTTGGAGTGATGAGTCCAAATTTGACGTTTGTGTGGGTGACTCCCACAAAAGAGTTTTGCGTACGTCTGGTGAGGCTTATCGCAATGAGTGCCTAGTTAGAAAAGTTAAGTTCCCAGCCTCAGCCGTGATATGGGGTTGTATGTCTGCGAAAGGCGTAGGAAACTTATATTTTCTTGAGGGGACTGTCAACGCGAATAAATACAGAGAGATTCTGGAAGAAAGTTTATTGCCATCCATCACGAAATGCACAACCGAAGAAGATTCCTTATCTTTCTTTAAGAAGATTCTTTATCTTCCAATAAGATAATGCACCTTGCCATATAGCAAAATCAGTTACCAAGTGGTTTCAGGAAAATAATATTCCTACAATAAAATGGAAATCTTCTAGTCCAGACTTGTCTCCAATTGAGACACTTTGGCATAACATGAAGAAAGAACTTCGGAAAAATCCAGCACGTACGGTACCTGAATTAAAAGCGACCTTGCAAAACATATGTGATAATGTACGTCCAGGAGAGTGTGCAAGACTTGTAGACACAATGCCCAGTAGAATAAAAGCAGTTATTGCTAACAGAGGCGACGTAACACAATATTAAAAGACGGCCGAACTATTCTGACCCATCAGCTGGTTGTTATTTTTGTGTTAAATAAATATTGTTTATTATGTAATTTGATTATAATTTTCAGTATTTGTAAGTTAAACTTGTATATTTTAAAGCAGTTGAAATAATTTTGACAAAATATTTTATCTATGAAATAGATTTCACATTATGTTCAATCATATAGCTAGAAATGTTTACTGGCCGAACTATTATGAGCCTGGGCTCGTATAGTTAGTTAGACGTACTAATGGTAGATGGCGGCCCAAGGCCCATTTACACGATTAAGGAACTCTACCAGAAGTTTAAAGAAATTTGGGGTCAATACGACCCCCGGTGATCAATTAGGGTTAAATAAATAGGAAAAGAGTACTGGATCAAAAATAATTAAAATTTGCTACAACGCTAGTCAGTTATGAAAATAATTTATATTTACAATCTTGTCGTACCCCGAAAGTTAGAAGATATTTACAATTAAAAATATTAATACTGAACTTATATGAAAATTAAGCGACTGTATTAAACTTTATTACTTGGAAAGTTATTAAACTTAGACCGTTGTTTTGAATTAAGATTAAACGGAATAATTGAGGAAAACAACACATAATTCATGAGTTAAAACTGAATATCAAGAGATATGAAAGCAATAAGCGAAATCTTACAAAGTCAGTAGAATCTGAAAGTTTTACATTTATGTAGTTCTCGCGGCGTTCGTTACCTTTAAAAGCAAGTAGAAATGATCGGCCTGCTGTCGAAAAAAATACTTCGTTATTAGAAGTGTTGGCCGATGGTGCTGGGCCACTGGGGGTCACTGAGTTTTTGCTGACCGTTTCGCTCGACCATCTGGCAGACTCTAGCATTATTACTAGTATGTTCGAGGTGTTTATGTCGTCGGCATCGGTATTACATTACGTTAAATAAAATGTCACACGTGCAACAGCCTAAAAAAGTACAATTTTCTGACAAGATTAATAAATTCATCGGTGATTTCGAATGTGTAGAGTCTGTAAGGAAAAACTACTGTGTAGGGACAAATGCGATTGCAGCCGGCACATAAATAGTGTGAAACATAAAAATAAAAATAGAGTGCCGTAAATGTACCCAACTCGCAACACTTTCTTGGAGTGGGTACTGGAACCTTCGGCGTAGAAACAAAAAACTGGACGTTTTCCACGAAACACCGAACTACTACACTTTTCTCGACGCGCGTTTTGCCAACCAAGTTGGCATCTTCAGGAGAAGATTAAAACTAAATTCTAGCCTACACACTTGCACTATTTATACTAAATTTGTTGCCACGGTTCACTGAACCGTAACTATCAGAGCAAACAGTGGACTGGTGGGTATCGGACCATTGTCCTTATTCATACTACTGTTACACTTAATGATTTCTAAACTTTCAAAAGCATCCAACTGTCTCTTATATATATTCCCAATATATTCCCAACGATTCATACCACCCTTTTCAACATAAAATGGCAAGTTTTAATTTTCTAATTCACCGTTTGTTAAATTTCCCCCCCATTAAAGAGAGGTTTGAACATGAGAAACAATTAATTAAGAATATAGCTAAGAATAACGGTTATTCAGTCCATTTAATAGATAAGTTAATAAGGAAGCATACATTTAAGAGAACTCTGTACAATTCCACGACTTATCGTAGAGATACTGACAATTCGAAATTTGCTTCGTTGCCATATGAACCTAAATTCACCCGCGGACTAGATAAAATTTTTAAAAATATTAATATGAATTTGGTTTATAATTCTAAAAATAAACTACAGACGCTTTTGGGTAACCCCAAAG
Organism: Aromia moschata; assembly: GCA_029963805.1. Taxonomy (NCBI): domain Eukaryota; kingdom Metazoa; phylum Arthropoda; class Insecta; order Coleoptera; family Cerambycidae; genus Aromia; species Aromia moschata. The sequence continues at coordinate 63,243 of JAPWTK010000468.1, forward strand.
ACAAAATCAACAATAACGAAAAGTCAGGAATATACGAAATAAGTTGTAAAGATTGTGATCAAAAGTATATTGGGCAAACAAAAAGATCTATTTTGACTAGATTTACAGAACACATGGCTCATTTGAAGTATGGCAGAACAGAAAAATCTTGTGTTGCCCAACACGCTTATGACAACAACCATAGGATAGACATAAATAATTTAAAATTAATTAGAAATGTAACAAACAGTAGACAGTTGGATGCTTTTGAACGTTTAGAAATCATTAAGTGTAACAGTAGTATGAATAAGGACAATGGTCCGATACCCACCAGTCCACTGTTTGCTCTGATAAACAAAGAGATGTTACGGTTCCGTGAACCGTGGCAACAAATTTAGTATAAATAGTGCAAGTGTGTAGGCTAGAATTTAGTTTTAATCTTCTCCTGAAGATGCCAACTTAGTTGGCGAAACGCGCGTCGAGAAAAGTGTAGTAGTCGTTCGGTGTTTCGTGGAAAACGTCCAGTTTTTTTTGCAACAGTGCAAATTCAAAATGCCATAACGAAAAAAATACTATACTTGGCGTATACAGTACGCGGCAGCCTAATGCGTACATAGGTGGATATTAACAACATATTAAATGATACATTTTATGTCATAGTTAGGCGAATTTACTTGGGCCGGCGAGGCTTGGTGTTAGTGGGGATTTTTAGCGGAAATCTAAAGAGCAACGTTGCGGCGAATCGTAGCTCAGGTCAGAGTCGGGCTCAGGTCACTATTAGCGCAAAGCGATACACAGAAAATACATCAGAACACATTCGTGAATAATCGAATAAACGTACTATGAAGCGTACTATTACACGACGGTATTTAGGTGTGGTAATGTCAGTGGTCACGAAAAATGAAACTTAAAAGGACTTACCAATTAAAACTCATAAATTGTTTGATAAAAAGAGTAACTTTTTAACTAGCGTATGATATTTGGCAGGGCATATTTTTGCAGCTCTTTTTCGTCTTTTGTTAAAGCAGTTGCAGTTTTATTAAAGCTGATTTTGTGTTACTTAATTAATTTTACCATTAATCTGACGAAATATTAGTCTTATTTGTCTCAAAACAGGTATTATGAGAGCAGGAATTTGGAACAGGTATACCCTGGAAAAACGAGTCTTCCTTCAAGGGCAGACCTGTTCCAAATATCCGTTTGGCAGGTATAAAAATTTGGCAAGTAAGACTCGAATATTTTGTCGGTTTAAAGGTAAAATTAATGAAGTAAATACTAATCAATTGGTAAGGAAACCGCAATTGTCTAACAAGAGACGAAGAAAGCAATAGTGTACATTTTAGGTCGAAATTTTATGAGCTTCGTGGGTAACTTATTTTTGTGCCATGTTTCGGGACCACTAACATTACCACACCTAAATACGGCTCCATTTTGTAATAGTTAGCCCCTTAGTACGTTTTAATTTTCTGTGAACTATCAGTTTGTAATAAATAATGACCCGAGTCCACCTCTGTTGAGATTCGCCGAAATCTGACACCATGTTCATGTTAGTAGCATCTGCGCATGTCAAATTCAAACTACGCCATCGCTCGGATAATAGAGGTTTGTTGTCGTTTGGTTAATTTATATTTTATATTAGTATGCGAATAGTTGTTCGAAGGGGATTACTGGCGTATGTGTTTTAACTTGCACACATACATACGTAAAATCATTGGCAAATGACAATATTGAATAATAATTTATAAAAAGTTAATATGGGCCGAAAGATTTTTTTAAGGACTCGTCTTACCGTGCGGCTACTTGAATCTCATTTGAATTTCAGCCATTGCCTTGGCAGACAATGTTGGATTGTCATTGACAGTAACCAAAATATTTATGTCCCTGTGTTCGACCCCGTCATTTACCGGAACTGCATTTTCCTGTGAAACACAACCATGGTGAACTAGGTGAAACACAACCATGTTTTTCGCAATTTTTAACGATCCGATTAATCGTTGATATCGTCGGTGAGGGCCTATTGGGAAATTTTTTGTTAAACATGGCTTTAATATCCCTTACAGACAGACCACCAAAATACCATTTAATTATTTGAACTTTTTCGTCAATGTGATAAATATCCATTTTTATTTTTATGAATGTATGTAGTGCTTCTACAATACGCTCGTAATAACGCACTTTTCTAATCAGGCACTAGACCAGAATAAAATATAAAATGGTATTTCAAATTTTAACTCAAACAGCCCTACTAACAGACCGGATGCCTTTCATACGCCTGCGCTGGCGACTAGTTCGCGATTGGTTCTCACCTCATGTTTACATCTGCTTAGTAAAGAAATTAAACTATCAATTGCCCTTCATTCGGCTATGCACGCATTAGGGTGTCGCGTACTGTACATATGTGAAAATAGCATGTGCTTAGTCGCACTTGATATTTGTTTTCCGTGTGGTATATCAACAAGTTGTAACCGGAGAGTGTCATCGTTTCTCACGCAAGAACGACTTAACCCCAACGCTTCCGTCGAAAAACGGAAACGAGCGGCGCGCGCAGCTCCGTAGGGGAACAAAAGCAACGCGCCGCGCTGCTCGCCCTCTCTTATCCTCCCCGCTCCGAGTCAAGTCGTCTCCGCTGGTCTCCCTAGTGGGACCTGCCCAAACACTGCTGTGGGATGTTTGTCATAAATAGTCTTGGATATCATACATAGTTTGGATGTCATAAATAGTCAAGGGTTGTTAATCCCTATAGGTTCGGACACCTATCACGCGTCGTGACTTTCATGGCATGTTGCAAGTGAGCTCCACTTTATGCCGCCTTAAATAAAAAAATCCTGTTACATCCCTGTTCAAGTGATGATTTCCAAACGTATGACTTAGGTCAATAAAGTATCAATCAACATACAGCGAGTGGCAGAATTTTAATTGTGTCTACCATTTGACTCACACATATAGTTTTTCGGGTATAAATTTTCTCAGAAATTTCAACAGAATTGAATTAATTCTAAAATCAAAGAAGTTATACTTACCAACTTCTGCTCCCAGCAACATGTTGCCCCAAGTACCGAACTTAAGGTAACCACGTCACGAATGGGGTCAAAAAAACGATTTTTAAAAACAGTCCTATTTGAAAGCCCGCGCTTTCCCCTTTCAGAAAAATGTATGACATGTTATACCAACGCGACTATTTAACCCCAAAAAGCAGGAAAGCAGTCTTAGAAAAAATGGGGATAAAATCAGGATGTAACCTGGAAACAGGATTCGCTTGTTGGATGAGCAACGGTGAAAGAAGCTGAAAAGGTGGCCCAAGCATCTACTAAAGAAGGCAGGATAGCAGCTAGAAATAGGAAAAGACAGAGATGAGGAGGAAGCTTTAGCAGAAGATATGTATGGCCCAGGACAGTTCTAGAGTCCCTCCACCCCATGCCTTACTTCTTTAGCCTTTCTCCCGTAAGTTCCTTTTTTTGACCTTTGAGGTACCATTTGCAAAAAACTATTAAACCTATTTTGATGAAATTTTGCACAGTGCTTATCCTTTATGTCCTTCATCTTTTATACCTAAATTCATCTTTGTATTCCATTTTTAACTTTATTTTAAATCCCAATGCATTTTTTTAAAGAGTGATTTTTGACTTTTTTCAAGGAAAAAAGGTACAAAAATTGAAATTTAGGCAAAAAGGTTGAAAATTTTAGGTATACAATGTTGCCTTACTCTTGTTTCAGGTTCACCATCAATTTGGAGCAGATAGCACCAGTGGTTAAGGAGAAAAGTGTACCTAAATAAGTTAATTTTATCTTTTTTTATTTTTTCTTGACATTTTGTCATTTTAATAACTTTCACACTAATAAAGTCACAGGGTTTGTTTAGTACTCATTTTAATCCGTAATTCGCCCTTTTAAGCATGGTTAAAACCGCGAGTTTATATCTTAAATACCAACGGAACAGGAGCAAAATATCTAAACGCGTGAACAAGCCCATTTTAACCATCATTCGTGACCTGGTTACCTTAAATAAGAGTCTCTTGTTTATGTTCGGTGCCCCAACCCACCAAAACAATCGCCCAGTCACTTTCAGAAATAAGTTTCGACTATAAATAGGGCAGTACAGTAATGTAAAAGATGCATTTTATTGCAAGTTATGGCCGTGTTGCAAGTTGGGATATATTTACGGTATGTCGTTGAGAACTCAGTTTATGTTCGACTTAATTGTAATCCTAAGTGCCTGCGAAGTACTTAAAACTTACAGGGAACATTCGGTACATCCGATAAACGAAAATAAGAAAAAATGGTAAATGGTATAACCTTTTCCCCGAATAAAAAAACATCCAGCATGATCCAGAATGGAGTTTTATAATACGTTTAATTATATACTGGAAAAAGTATCTCCCCAGTAGGGTCCGGGAAGTGTGCTACAACGCAGGGTCGGACTCGTAGTCCGTCATGTCATTGATGTTATAATTACGATTAATAAAATTTAAAGTTTAACGGATTGTAAAATTTTTTTTAATTACTCTGTTTCAAATTTTGACTTATTTTAACATATTTCGTTTTTTAATCTCATTGACAGTTTAATTTATTGCCATAGTTAATAGATGCCTATATTGATTTCACTTTTTACGTGGCTATGTTGTTCGCAACCATTAAACAGTGTAAATAAATAAATGAATAATTAATAAATAAATATGTGGTTATGGTTAACTTTTTTTTATGGTCTGACTTATTGTCAGGTATACTAAATAAACGGCAAAATGTATAAGGTGCTGACAACAGAGAATCAGACTTGCCCAACTTTGTCCTTTATTAAGATGCTTATTTTAAATAGCCATATTATTTCAAATACCCATCGTATTTTATATAATATTCACATACAAATTCGAGGCTTTCGTTCACTGTTGTTCGTCGTAAGATATACCACGCTGATGAGATCCAATAAGGTCGGGAATTATTCTCATTTAAATAGTTTGAAGGTCAACTTTGAACTGTATCCTTTTTTGTCAGTTATTTTTTTTGCTATCTTTATATATTTTTTTTTATAAATTTCCTATATTATATTTTATTTAGAAATTTTCATGGTAGTAATCTAAATATTTACTTATTTTAATTTACTAAATTTAAAAATTTAGTAAATCTGAAACTACCATTTTTTCTGAGCGATAAAACACGCAACTTATGTATTTCTAATTTAATCAACTTAGTATCCTTTATGGCCTATAATTTAAAATATTAACGTCAACTTGGCCAAAAAAGTGGACATCCTGTACACATATATTTAAACCAAAGGTGGATATACTTACTTTGTGAATGAAAGCTGCTCCGTGTAAAATTATATTACCTATTCGCGTAAACATACTGCTAATGAGGTAACTTAATGATTCCCGAGGGAGTTCATCTGAGCCATCTTGTAAGTCATCATGTACATTGAACTATTGAAATTTCGTTGGGAGGTTAAGGAGCGTACTAACCCGTCAAGGAATAATTTATGAAAAAGTAGATAGTTCCAGTTAAAACAAGTAAAACGTAAGAACATAAGTTTACCTGAAGAGTATGCAATACTTGTAACAATACCATCCTCAATATTTATTACTTTTACCGGGAAATATTCAGGCGTATAGGAACTCTAATATAGGAACTCTATGTCGCTCAGTCGCTATTTGACCGACGGTGGAGTGCGCTAATGCAGGACGTTTTTTTTTTTTACAAAACAGGCGATTTCATGGGTGAGGTGATGTACTTACTTGTAGTTTTTCATGCTGATTAATACAATGCAGCGATTCACATCACTTGCTTAGATTTTTGAGAGATACCGGATTTAAAAGTGGATGGGAACATGATACAATGTATAGCGTGCAAAAAGCAATTATGAGGGTGGCATGAAGAGAATTGTTATTATAATCAAGAAGCATAACACATAAAACAATGCAATAACAGCGTAGTATTCCAAAATCGCTATTTTTATTTGATTTATGCGTGTTGTTAGATTCCTGAAATTTGTCATTTAACTTTCTGGTCAATCCAGAATTTCCTATGTTTTGGAAAAAATATGACCCTATTTTGTCACAAGGTAAGAGACGTAGTAATAAATTATAACCTATGCATTATCATTTTTTCTATGTCTGATTGCTGTCTTTGTCATTAACTGTCGATAACAGTTAGGTCCTCGCCAAAACGAAGATATTATATAAAAATAGTTTGAAACTTTAAATGGCAACATAACCTCACTTTGTTGAAGGTTATTTATGTTAATGTATTCATAACTAGTCATAAAAATAATCATGATCGGTATAGTCAACAGTAATAAAAACTATGAATCTACTATGTACACGAATTTACAAGTTTTCTTTTATTTTGGTTATAAATTATAAAAATAGTTACTTTTATGTGCACGATTACCATTAGTTTCATAAATATAAGACAAATATATAGGCTAATACCAGTTACAGTGAACCTCCTATTAGATTTTTTATTTCATATGACCCGTTACTTCAATATTCCCCTTTGTCTTCTTCAGTTACAGGTTGTCGCGAAAACAAAAAGTTCTCAAATTTTAAAAACTGTTACAAATTGTTACTCGCGTAAAAACTATATACTATAATGTGATTTACTAAGCTCAGTGTATATCCGTCAAAAATTTGTACGAATTGTCACATTTCTGGGAAGGAATCCAAATAGACTACGCCTTCTTGATTCCACCAAACTCCATTTCCCGCCCTGGTCGATTCACGTCAGTATGTTCAAAATTTCCAACTTTAAATCGAGAAAACCATTTTCGCGTAGTGCTGTTTTCTATTGGTTCTACCCCATAAACATTTTGTATGGTTCTAGCAGCTTCTGATGCTTAACACTTCAATTACTAAAATCTAATAAATAACAAAAATCTTATATATGTAATATGTACAAAGAAAACCCAATATATTTTCGTATTTCTAACAGTGGTGTACAATGTACTAAGTGCGGCTCTGATTTTTATGGTTTAGTGCTATCTCTAATCCAAACTATCAGATAGCTAAAAAATAAGACAACGATTCAACTTTTCCTGCCGATCTTTTCTTATCGTTTACTATTCTCATCGTTTTTAAGTACTTGATAAAAGCGTTTAATGTTTTCCTATAACAAATTTCTTCAATGAACATCTTAAGACTGTTTTATACACGGTGGAGACTTTGAATATATTCGCTAGCGGGGTGGTGAATGATTTTTCAAAAAATTCCCGAGACACGTCAACTTTTAAATGTATTTACCTACATTTTGCAAGTAATGTGAAAAATATAGCCCTTCAGGGGTGGCTGAAACCACCCTCGACATGATTTTTTGCAACCCTATGGCTTGTGACCCCTCATTGTAAAGCTGGTGGAAAGAGGAATCCAACGCACTGATCAAATTTTAATTTTTAGTATGTTTGTAGGGTTGCATACAATTAAAACGTAATTTTATAGTTTAATTTATTTTTAACGCAACAATTTCGTACTCAAAATGTGGGTTGTTTAGTTTTGGAATGTAAACCTTACTTTTCATATGTCCCCACAAAAAATTCCAAGCAATTTTTTGCCACAATTGATATTTGTTATTTTTTGCTAGTGTTTTTACACGGCCGCAAAGAGTAATTTAATTTGTATGCTGTATTCAGAGTTTGAAACGAAGTGTTATTTCAAATTGGTGAAAATGTCTTATTTAACTGAATCACTAAAAATCGAAATTTTGATGATGATTGGATATGGTGATAGGGCGCGAACTCAATGCGAAGTTGTTCACTTGTTTCGAGAAACGCATCCTGACTTGCCACCACTAAATCAAGGTACCATTAGTAAAATTGAGGCACAATATCGAGAGATGGGTCATGTCAGGAAAGTACCGAGTAAGAGGCAGGCTGTTGTTGATGACGACACGAAGTTGAATTTGTTGCTTGCTCTAGAAGAAAATCCAATCACTCCAGCCCGTCAACTGGCCCGTGATAGTAATCTTAATCACAAAACAGTTTTAAAAATACTTAAATATGAGAAAAAACGCCCATATAAAATGCAAGCTGTTCAAGAGCTACTTGAAGATGATCCAGATCGACGGTTGGAATTTTGCGATTTATTGATGACTTGTATTGATCAAAACCAGTTATCTTTAGAGTGGATAGTTTTTCTCTGACGAGGCTACTTTTACATTAAATGGGCACGTAAATCGACAAAATTGTCGTTACTGGGCTGAAGAGAACACCCATTGGATGAGGGGAACTTCATACTCAGCGCCCACAGAAAACTAATGTGTGGGCCGGAATAATACAAGATAGAATTGTAGGACCATTTTTCTTTGATGACACTCTTAATGGAGCAAGATACTTGCGTTTACTCCAGCACGAACTAATGCCATTGCTATGCCATTTATTTCCAAACCCCTTAAACCCTAACTTGACCGACGAGAGGTTATGGTTTCAGCAAGATGGGGCCCCACCACACTATGCTGCCATTGTTCGTCAATATCTGGACAGAATTTTTCCCGGTAGGTGGATTGGGAGGCGAGGTAATATTGAGTGGCCAGCAAGATCTCCAGATCTTACACCACTGGATTTCTTTTTTGTGGGGACATCTTAAAAGTAGGGTTTACATTCAGAAACCCAACAACATAGCAGATCTGTAGGAAAGGATAAGAGAGGAAATCGGAAAAATAACACCGCAAATGTTGCATAATGTAAGGGACGAAACCTGCCACAGACTGGGATGCTGCCCACTTGTTGGCAGCATCCCAACGGTGCACATTTTGAACAGTTGTTACGTTGAAAATAAATTTAATTTTTAAATTGTTTTAATTGTATGCAACCCTACAAACATACTAAAAATTAAAATTTGATCAGTGCGTTGGATTCCTCTTCCACCAGCTTTACAATGAGGGGTCACAAGCCATAGGGTTGCATTTGAAAAAATCATGTCGAGGGTGGTTTCAGCCACCCCTGAAGGGCTATATTTTTCATATTACTTGCAAAATGTAGGTAAATACATTTAAAAGTTGACGTGTCTCGGAATTTTTTGAAAATCATTCACCACCCCGCTAGCGAATATATTCCAGTTAAAGTCTCCACCGTGTATATATCTAACAGTGTTAAGCACAATAAATTGTAGATTGTAGCTTATCTCACTATGAGGTTGGTAAATACAATAAAATACATGTAAAAATAAATATGTTACTAAATATCACTAAAATTAGTCAAGAAATTAGAGCAAGTTCTAAATTCTATAATTTATTGTGGACAATAAATTGGACGCAATTTCTGTTTTACACGTATTCCAATAAATTGAAGCGCAACTTGTATAATTTATTGTGAGAAAAATTGGTGTGTGTAAAACAGTCATTAGTCTAAACTATGCAAATCCCCAAAACACACTCGTTTTGATAATTTTCATATTCCATATCATTCATATATTTTTCATTTTCATGTCTTTTATGGCATACAGCTGTCCCACAGACCGACAAGACCATGCCATGCAACAGACCATTAAAGCTTAGTCGACGCGGCCACCGAACATAAACTTGTTTATGTTCGGCGTCATATTGGAGTCCAAGCTCGTAGGCTCGTAAACACAAGTCCGTAGTCGTTCGCGGATTTTGCAGGGTGAACATCTCTCGTTGTTTATTAAATTTCTTTTGTGTAATGCGAAAACTCATAGGTAAATGCAGAAAACTGAAAAGAAGTATTTCCTTTTTAAGTAAGTAAAACGCGAATTGCGCATAACGAACGTAATACGATTTAGAACGGCCATACCCGAGAAGTATTACGGAGGTCATACTAGCGATATGTACAATCGGCGACAGAAGCATTGCAAGCAAGCAAAAGTATAATTTGTATATACATATATCTCCCATTTATTACGCTTGTTTATACATACGAGTCCTTTTAAAGACTTATTCACTTAAATGACATGATACACTCAGAATGTGGACAGTATACTCTGCTAATCCTAGTTTACTTGTTCTTATACAACGTTTCTCATTTAAATAGCACTTAGTAGCATTTGAATAGCGCTTAGTAACAAAATAACCCCTGTAAGAGTAATTAAATGTACGTTATAATGACGGTATGAAGTATGCCTTTCTGTAATAATTATTAACCCTTAACCTAAAACCACGGATATACTATACCATCACATATAATACAATAAAATACAAGACCATTAGAAAAATATTTAGTTTACTACCTTTCGCTTCTTTCCTTTTTGTTCTATACATGATAACAACATTTTGTATGTTTTTATTTTTATTTTGTGAACATAATAACAGTAGCGGTATGTCATATAGACAGTCAGGGTAACATTTATGAACATCTAAGGTTAAAGGTTAATAGCATTATTATTGGTTTTGGACTTACGAGGCTCGTTCAGAATAATTAAACATCCTAATATAATATAATTAGGCAGTGACAGTCATACGAATTTGATATAGTTAATAAAAAGCTAATAATTATTCAAAATGGCATAAATAGGTATTTATTATATATTTATAGGTATAAGAGTAAACATTTGTGAAACGTGTCACGGATTTTCCAACTATTTAGAAATTTGGAATAAGTTGGCACATTTCCTGATGGTACTAAATTCTGCCTAAATTTTTTTCGAAAAAAATTAATTATAAAAGTTATGAACAAATTAAATTTTATGCAGCGACTAATAAGAACATTTTTATCTCGAAATGGAAGGCTCTAATCGAAAAATTTTATAGGACAACTTTTTTTTCCAAAGGCATTGAGCTTTTTGGAAAAAAATGTTAGAACCTTAAAAAATGGTTAAACAAATAAAAAAAATTGTTTATAATAAAAAATGCTGAGAATTAAATGTTCTCCATCACTTATTTAAATTTTTTTTTTTCTAAATACTCGTTAACCATTTCCAGATATTTAGAAAAACTATTTTTTTTGGGATCGCTGTCTGCAAATAAACTGCATGCTGTTTTGTTGGACGTTACGCCCGCGCGCGGTGCCAGCACAGTTTAAATTAATCAGTTGTGTAATAAACGCCGGTTCCCTTTGAAGTTTTGGCTCACAGTTTTATTTTTTATATTAGGGTAAGGAACATGCGCAGTAGCTAGTTTTACTGCCCGAAAGAGATACTTGAACCTGGAGATAATTGAATTAATAATGACTTGAAATTGAAGTATTAGAACGTCAAATACATATTTGTCTGTAACACACAAAGCAATAATCCAGATATTTTCTTGTTCTTGTAGGTACCAATATAGTTCGAGTAGGTAGTATATAAGGTTAGTTGCGCAGTACCGATATTTTAGGTCAGAATCAGATGATGCGCACTAAAAACTTGGAGACACGAGTGAAACAACTGATTACTTTAAACTGTGGTGTGGACCGCGCGCGGGCGTAACGTCCATCAAAACAGCATGCAATTTATTTGCAAACAGCGATCCCAAACATTTTTTTCTAAATATCTGGAAATGTATAACGAGTATTTAGAAAAAAATTAAATTTAAATAAGTGATGGAGAACATTGAGTTCTCAGCATTTTTTTATTATAAACAATATTTTTTTATTTGTTTAACCATTTTTAAGGTTCTAACAATTTTTTTCCAAAAAGTTCAATGCCTTTCGAAAAAAAGTTGTCCTCTAAAAATTTTTCGATTAGAGCCTTCCATTTAGAGATAAAAATGTCCTTTTTTAATCGCTGCATAAAATTTCATTTGTTCATAACTTTTACAAAAATTGTTTTTTTTTTCGAAAAAAATTTAGGCGGAGTTTAGTACCATCAGGTACTTTGAAATGCGCCAACTCATTCTGAATTTCTAAATAGATGGAAAATCCGTGACACGTTTCACAAATTTTTACTCATAAGTTATACTGTGTTTAGTTTAGTTTCACCTCGATTACTAATCTATACTAACTCGCTAACTCATATCATTCAAAAATGAAGGAAGGTGGGCTTACTTCATGGACAGACCCTATATTGTTAGATACTGCAAATAATTAATCTAAACACTAATGCCGTTTAGGCAAATTTAAACTTCACTGCGGAAATAAAGGGGAAGGATCAAATTAAATCTGATTTATTATTCACCAGCTTGAAATAAAAGTATTAGCAACCCTCTCGAATCCGTTAATCCTATAACGTATTAAATTAAAAAAATTAATTAGATTCAAATTAGATTAATTAAATTCAAATTTAAATGAAGGTGAGATAAACTGGTAGAGAATATAATTAGGTATACGTTTTTAAGTAAAAGTTGAAAATAAGTAATTTAACTTTTAGCCATCTTACTTTATTACTTAAGGTAGGCAATTAATCATTTTATTCCGTTTTGAGTTACTTCTAGTGGCCACTTGTAATATTTTTTTTTGTAGAAGGCTCTACTCATGGTTTCTTCCGTGGTTATACATAAGCAACGCAAGGATTTTCTCTCAACTTACTTGTAGTTTAATCGAAATTCAACTCAGATTTTTAACAAACAAGCATGTTACAATACAGCAAAAAGTATTTTATTTTTTAGTTATAAGAAGTAAACTTAAACTCTAAATCGTGAAGCGTAACAGGACTGCATCAAGGGGAACACGGCAATGTATGTGAAATAGTCTATACAAATCATTAATTAATAATTTAAAATAATATGCAATTTCAATAACGGCTCGCACAACACACCGAATTATACGCGCCTGACACACGAGAGTCCAGAAATGGGTAGTGTTGTGAGCTTGCAATAACATATTTCATAATTCCACATCGAAATAATACCACTTTAGAATCACACACCGTCGAAAATACCCGCGCTGTGGCATTTCGTCTACTGTAGGTATATACCGAGTGGTTTTGTTACGTGTATTAGTGTCATTGTGATTTAGAGTACTTGGACAACATAAGGGCGCATTGAACATGCCAAAAGAACGTAAAAATAGGTAAGATATATTTCAAACATAGAATGACAGTATTCCTGACTTTTATGGGGATTTACGTAGTAGGGAAAATAACATATTTTGTACTTTTTGTGGAAAAACTATAAATTCTTCAGATAAATCTAAAGTAACAAGACACGCGAACAGCCATGTCTCTTCGAGTTCTAATAAACCGCGTTTTTTCTATGAACTTATAAAAGCATTTGTAGCTAGTGCCATTCCATTAGACAAATTAGAGAAACCTTTTTTACGTGTGAAAGCTTTTTTTATAGTAACTATATTTTAACAAATTACAAAACCAATACAATACACAACTATTGAAATATTACAGGAGAAAAGTTAAAAGATATGTCACTTCCAACTAAATTGTCAGCCGAATCCGTTTTCCCCGATTCCCTGGTTCCTCGCGAATGTTTGTTTCATTCCCCGACACACCATAACTCAAACATTCGCGCGGGTCCGCTGGTGCCGTAGGCCGCTATCTAGGTACTGCTAACACGTGATTTTCTCGAAATTTATATTGACCGGAAAATCCCACATCCTACTGCGTTACGAAACACGTATGCTAATCAGGTTTATACTGCCCAATTATGGAGAAAGGCAGTAACTACTAACCAACAAATTTGTGGAAAATTGACTTTAACTTTGATGGCTTTAGCCCAAGGCTTTCTAAGACACATTACTAATAAAACCTAGCTTTAACAATAAAAAAGTGTCTCCGAATTCAGTTTTAATAACCAACAAACTAAATAAATGACATATGAACTAATAAATACACATACTGCTTTTTTCCACTGATTTAAGTACTTCTTTATTCATATTTAAAACCGGTAAGTGGCATATGCTGCTTTTTTGCATTGTTTTTTAAATTCACTGTCTTTTTTCATTGCAAAATGTACTGAATATACAAACGAAAACAAAACACAGTTGATACTAACACACAGTGGCGGTTGGTGATATTTCAGTTAGCCATATCTTGAAAACGACGAATGGGACCCACTTCACTTTTTAGGTGATGACTATACACCTCTTACAGAAAGGATTTATAGTGAAAAAATCGTCAGCAAAGTTTGCGAAAAAAATTTCAAAAACACTGGAGCACACCTGGGTTCTCAGTAACGCTCTGTGGGATATTTGCAGTATATTTTTTTTCATAATCTAGAAACAAATGTAAGGAGACGTTTTTTCGATTTGTTGCAAAATATTTTTTTTTCAAAAAGTTAGGACCATTTTAATTTTAATTTTATACGAACATTTGTTTCCCAAAATTAAAATGGCCATAACTTTTGAAACAAAAATATTTTGTAACAAATCGAAAAACGTCTCCTTCATATTTCTTTAGATTATGAAAAAAATATACACAAATATTCCACAGAGCGTTACTGAGACCCCAGGAGTGCTCCAGAGTTTTTGAAAAAATTTTTCGCAAACTTTGCTGACGGTTTTTTCACTATAAATCCTTTCTGTAAGAGGTGTATAGTCATCACCTAAAAAGTGAAGTGGGTCCCATGCGTCGTTTTCAAGATACGGCTAACTGAAGTATCACGCACCGCCACTGCTAACACATCATTTTATTTAGAATATTGCGTTAACAGTAACTGGCAAATTTAACCAAAATTCCTTCCTGTTGTCATCCATAAGTCCTAGTAATTGTTTTATTATACCGTCCTTTTTTCCTTCAGTTATCCCATATGGAATACTGTGGCAGGCTAAATCTGGAAACTTTTAGCCAGTAAAAACATTCCCGTGGCTCCTCAGCCTCCTTATTCGCCTGACTTGAGTCGTTATGACTTTTTCTCTTCCCGAGATTGAAAAATCACCTCAAGGGACGTCATTCTGGGACCATAGAGAACATTCAAACGGCTGTAACCGACCAGCTGTAGGCTATTCTAGTGTATCAGTTCCAGCACTGCTATGATGAATGGAAGAACCATCTCCAGCTCTGTGTGACTTCCCAAAGAAGTTATTTTGAAGGAGGCAATACTGAATTGTAATTATATTCGAATAAACAAATTTAAGAAAATCACTCATTACTTAACTTACACACCTCGTATATTATTGTACAAATACCTGTACATGGTGTCATTTTGAAAACTTTCAATCCTTAATACTTCCACTAAATTGAAACATGAAAATATATTGAAAATCAGAGAGACAATTTTATTTTCAAGTGAAATTTTATTTTCAAAGGATACTTAGGTGAATATCTGAAGCCTCCGCGATAAAACCGCCTGCGAGGAGTATATGTTACCCCTAAAATCTTAAACGGGGAGGAATCAAAACGCTGTTTGAGTAGCAGTTTCTAATAAATCACGTTCCAAAACTCTAGGTATCTACCCCTTCCAGGTGGTTGAACCGCGAAGGCTGCAAATATTCATTTAAAGCTTTGGGTGGTAGTTGTGTGGAATAATTGTGCATATGAGGAAAATATTTTCAATTATATAGGGTGCTCCAATTATTCTGCACGCCATTTAACTTTGTTATTTTAAATAGAACACCCTGTATATTTTTACATTTTTTGATTCCCCGTTTAATTCTAGGTCGACTTTGTTAGGGTTCCCTATACCTATCTCTAACAGTTTTTGAGATATCCAACTGTTTTTTAAAAAAATGACGATTTCAGCTCTTTGAATGAGGCCCAATAGCATTTAAACCATAAAAGATAGAAACCTGCGGTTTGAACGATTAGATTTAGCACAAATTACCCTATCTTTTTCATTATGGGCAAAATGGATACGTTATTTAGAGCCGGAAATATCGGACCCTACATTTGACAATTTTAAAACGTGAATACTATTTTTTTTTTTCAATTGGCATGACCCATATTAAATAGTGCCGTTGGATGCGAAATTAAATGCCCTTTCTACTGATATCGGGTTTTCAATACTTATATCCAACAGTTTTCCAAGAATATTCGATTCTTGTCTTTGCAGGAGTGGGTTGGTTTTGTTGACCAAAGTAGGGAAGGTTATTTACCGTGAAAACGTGTTAAAAGTTTTTATAAAATTTTTTTTTCCATTCCCCCTGACGCAGGAAGAAATGGTTGATATGGTTTTTGTTCTTGGTGCTTGCCACCAAAATCCGTTATTGGCATCAAGAGTTTATGCACAACGCTATCCGGACATTCTTTTCAAAAACGAATCCACATGTGTATTAACCAAAACGGAGAATATTTTGAGCAGTCGTTGTAAATCAACAGGCTAAGTTTATGCAGCCTTTTCTTGATTGTGTTCCGTCTTAGTTTGAATTTCGTTTCAGTTGTGTTCTATTTTAGTTGTTGTTAGTGGTTTAGTTTTGTTTGATAAACCACTTTTTAAACATCATTTTGAGCAATTGTTGTCATTCAGTAGGCTAAGTTTATGTCGTTTTTCTTGATTGTGGAGTTTCGATCCATTTGCGTTCTATTAGTTGTTGTTAGTGGTTTATTTTTGTTTTCTAAACCACTTTTTAAACATGCCAGTAAGTATTATTATTGCCAGTCCCAAGCCTGACAACATGTGAGGGAAAAGTGATTTTGCAACGCCTACGTGACGCTGTAGACATCCGATTTTTGCAAACTTTAGAAAGAATCGAATATTCTTGGAAAACTGTTGGAGATAATTATTGATAACCCGATATCAGTAGAAAGGGCATTTAATTTCGCATTCAACGGTACTATTTAATATGGGTCATGCCATTTGAAAAAAAAATAGTATTCACGTTTTAAAATTGTCAAATGTAGGGTCCGATATTTACGGCTCTGAATAACGTATCCATTTTGCCCGTAGTGAAAAAGATAGGGTAATTTGTGCTAAATCTAATCGTCCAAACCGCAGGTTTCTATCTTTTATGGTTTAATTGCTACTGGGCCTCATTTAAAGAGCTGAAATCGTCATTTTTTTCAAAGAATGTTGAGTATCTCAAAAACTATAAAAGATTGGTATAGGGAACCCTTAACAAAGTCAACCTAGAATTAAACGGGGAATCAAAAAATGTAAAAATATACAGGGTGTTCCATTTAAAATAACAAAGTTAGGTGGCGTGCAGAATAAACGGAGCACCCTATATAATTGAAAATATTTTCCTCATATGCACAATTATTCCAGACAACAACCACCCAAAGCACTTTTTTGTTAAATTTCTAATAACAGAGTTATGGATGAATCCGCCTTAGGTTGTACACCCTGTATGTATCTAGAAAAAAGTGTTGTTTTGTATTGTATATACAGTAATCCAATCCCAACAATTGGATAATCCGAATAGGATCTGGCAAGGAGGTATTCGAATTAAAGAGATTGAATTGTAATAAGAACTACATTAGATACTAACGTAAGTTTTAAGGGTTAGACAAAAACACTAATCTTCTGAAACTAGATGATATATGTACATATCTGATAGTCGGGAGAGTAATAATTTATGTCAGTATCTTAGGATTGAGAGCAGTGGCATTTAGCTCTAGGAGCTGTAGAACTCCTTTAAAATACATTACTGTAATCAATGTAGTGATTGATAATTCGCAAGAGTACTCAATTTATCTAACTGACGAAGGATGACAACGTTGAATTTCAAAACGATTTACACAATTCCAAGCATAAAGCTGCAATCATTTTTGCAATGTCATTCTTGAAATATTCTGAGCTCTGAAATGAATTTTTTTGGTGATAAATGTTTTTAAAAGCATTATCAAGTTTTCAAATAAAGGGTGGCGCATAAGTCCCGTTATGGTTTTCATAATGAATAACTTTTTTTACTCATAATAATTAGTTATTTTTATTTTTGTACCGTTAAATACATTGTTTGAAAATTAGTTTACATTGTGTTTTAAAAACGATGTCTTTCAAATGGCGACCATTTTCAGCCTCGACTTGACGTGTTCTTTCTAGGGCATTTTCCATAACTCTGGTTAGGATATCAGGTCCCAACACCCGAATTTCGTCTCGAATATTGGCTTTAAGCTGTTGTATGGTTCTTGGTTTATTTGCATAAAACTTACCTTTTAGGTAACCCCATAGAAAAAACTTAGGGGCCGTTAAATAGGGCGACGGGCAGGCCAGTTAAAATTGGAAAATCGCGAAATTATTCGATCGTCGAAAATTCGAGCCGTAGTCTGTCGAGCTGCGTAAGCAGTGGCTCCATCTTGTTGGAACCACATCGTTGGACGGTTTTCCACCTCTTGCCTTAAAATATTTTCAATCATGGTCCGGCACTGGACAGGGGCGTGGGCCCCCCCCAAGGAATAAAACCAAACTGGACAAGGTCGTTGCCGTTGCCTGTAGTGACCTTTTTTTTTTTTAGCTTATTTGTTTGAACTGCATTGAGCGCCCCCCCCCCCAAACATAACTACTGGCTACGCCCTTGGTACTGGACGCCGCACAGTGGGCGAAAGCGACAAAATTTTTCTCAAAATAAGATAACTCCCCACAGAAAACTCCGATCATTGTGATTTTTCTTTTATTCTACAGGTTTTGCACAGTACATTAAAGGAAAATTGGCCCGACACGCGTTTGAGGTTTAAAGAGGGGGGGAGACACCCCATAAGGGACCCCATATCCCAGTAACTTTACAATTAAAGATTTTAAGCTCCATTAACCGCAAACCTCCAACTTTTAACCCCCCCCTGACCTTATAACATAAGCTTTCAAAACCCCGTGACCCCATAACTTGAAATTTTATACCCCCATAACCCCATAACCTCAACTTTTAGACCCCCATCTCTATAGACCTAATATCTCTACAACCTAAACATTCAATCCACATGACCCCATAACGTAACCTGTCGAACCCCCATAACCCCATAACCTCAACTTTTAGACCCCCATGTACGCAAAACTCAATTTTTCGAGCCTGACAACGCTAAAACTAAAGCTCTTAAGCCCCAATATCTAACGTAGCTAACCTAAGCTTTCAATCCCTATGACCCCATAACTTGAACTTTTACACCTCCATAACCCCATAACCTCAACTTTTATATAACCTAAGTTTTTAATGCCCATGACCCCATAACTTAAGCTGTTAAACCCTTATAACCCCATAACCTCAGTTTTGAACCTTTAGATTTGATTTAGGAGGTTTTCTTTGTAGGAGTATAAAGCCATTGGTTATAGGGGCATGGGTATGGCAAGGGATATGGGGGCACGGGTAGCCGAGTGGGTTAAAGCGCCGTCTTTCCAGTCGCGATACCTCTGTGCGCGTTGTTCAAGTCCCGGTCGGGGTAGCGATTTTTAATTGTCTCGCTTTCTCCGTCAGGGCTTGATATGCAACCACTAATACACTAGTTATAGGTGTGGATGCATAGATGCCAATCCAACCGCACATGCCCTAGATTTGGTAATGTTCTGAGTTTTCTGGGTTTCCTCAGAACTGTAAAGCAAATGCGTTACCGAAATAATCTTAAGCCGCTCCCAGTGCGCCATGGCAAATAATAATAATAGCCACCCCTTCCCCGCACAGGTCCCTGAGAGGACCTAAGGGGTTACTCTTCGGAGTAATTATAGGGTATTATTAAAAATAAAAATAGAGTATTATTATTATTATATTATTGTAGGGTTCTAAAGTTTGAAAACTGAGGTTATGGGGTTATAGGGGTTTAACAGCTGAAGTTATGTGATCATGGGGATTGAAAGCTTAGGTTATAGAGATATTAGGCATAAGAGCTTCAGTTTTTGAGTTTTAGAGAAATTGATTTTTTGTGTAGATGGGGGTCTAAAAGTAGAGGTTATGGGGTTATGGGGGTATAAAATTTCAAGTTATGGGGTCACGAGGTTTTGAAAGCTTATGTTATAAGGTCAGGAGGGTTTAAAAGTTGGAGGTATGCGGTTATTGGAGCTTAAAAGCTTTATTTGTAAAGTTACTGGGATATAGGGTCCCTTATGGGGTGTCTCTCCCCACTCTTTAAACCTCAAACGTGTGTCGGACCAATTTTACTTTAATCTACTGTCCAAAACCTGTAAAATAAAAAAAATCATAATGATCGGAGTTTTCTGTGGGGAGTTATCTTATTTTGAGAAAAATTTTGCCGTTTTCGCCCACTGTGCGCCGTTCACATTAACAGTATCTCCTTCACCATTTTCAAAGAAGTATGGCCCAATGATTCTTTCCCAGGTTACACCACACCATACTGCACACCTAACAGGGTGCATTTGATGTAGAACAATGGCTCTTGGATTGTCTGTGCTCCATATCCAGTTTTGATTATTCACATGACCGTTTAACTGGAAATGAGCCTTATCGCTCATTATAAGTTTGTGAATAAACTCGTTTTGCTCTGTGGCCAATTCTTGGAAACGACGTGCATATTGGATACGATTGTGTGCATCATTTGGTTTTAACTTGTGTACCAACTGAATCTTGTAGGGAAAACAAGTGAACTGCCTAAAGTAAAATTCTTTGCAGAGATCGCCTAGACATTCTTAATTGTTGGCAACGTCTTCTCGTAGAGATTTCAGGGGTTTCCTCAATACTCTCTTGCACACGAACAATGTTCTCCTCAGTTCGAACTGAACGGGGTCTTTCACTACGTGGAAGGTGGCGGATAGTTCTCTGCTCTTGAAAATGCTGCACTAATCGATAAATTGTTGGAACTGTTGGCGCGTTTCGAACATTGAACAAATTACGGTATGCTCGCTGTGTTAAAATAACGGAATGTTGATTTTCAAAATAAAATTGAACAATTTTGCTTCTTTGTCCCAAGGTGTATTTTCCATTATGAATCTCCCACTATGTGACTGTAGTATCCTAAAACAAAAATAAAAAAATAAAGCTAAACAAAAAAATTATTAACTATTTCAATCATAATGGGACTTATGCGCCACCCATTATTAACGAAAATGTGAGTTAAGATAAATGTTCTGTAAAATTATAATATTCTAGTACCCCGTAGGTCAAAATGAGACCTACTTGTTTTGATACTAAATGTCATTCTGAGCATAATGATTAGGATCTGGAAACGTGTACCATAACGTAGGGCCGGCATTATACAACTCTATGATAATTAAAAGTATAAACCATGTTTATACATGTGTATATGTATGGCACTGACCGATCCTGCTAACTCGCCGGGACTCACGTATGCGCGATAGTACCCCGGTCCCGTTGCGGAAGCTCTGAATAGTTAAACGCAGTTTAACATGCGTTATGGCAAACAAACGGACACTTTTTGACCGCTACATAACGTCATTTATCTTTCTATTTGTATCTTTTGATTAAGAGTACTTAGAATTCATGAAAACCTTCCAGCTTGAGACAAGTAGACGTAGGAATATTCTTTTATCGCGTTTTTGTTGACAGTTCTTGTCTTTTAAAAGTTTAAATATGGCAAAAATAAATTTTTAATGTTTTTTTCAATTTTTTTCCAGTATGCACAGTATGGCTCATAAGATTATTCAAATAGTGCTTTGTGTTACCAACACTTTGATGTCACACACTTAAATAGTTACTTAAGAATTTTCGTGAAAAAACGCATTCAAACATCAAATACCTGGAAATATTAATGCGAAATAGGGCTTGATTTTAATGCACAGATATTAGGTGGCTTTGAAAACAAAAACATTGTTCACTCTCAAACAGTGTAAACAAACCTGTCAATTTTAATATATAATCAAAATTGTTTTATTTCTGTCGTGTTTCATGTATTGAATTGTTTTTGAATAATGCAGAGCTATAGCAGAAATGAGCAAATGAAATATTATTTTATCAGACTAAAATAACTTGATCACATCGAATCTTCGTCCACTTCTTTGCTCCTCGTCTCCTTCCTTTTATATTTTCGTAACGTGGTACTGAAAAAAATCAATTCATATAATTCACGTTTAATAGAAATAGGAGGGATACATTCGTACACGTACGAATGTGCCCTCCTATTGCTGTCCAAATGTACCCCCGTGGTAGATACATAAAAAAACATGAATAATTGTTTGATATAAAATAAAATGAGAAATATTAGTCATTAAACACTATCCTAAGGTTATTAACTTATCGCTATGGAAATCATTTAAAACTCTAGTAGTCGTGGAGCGTAACAGGACTACATCAGGGTGAACACGGCAATGTATGTGAAATAGTCAATATCTAAACCACGTAATTAATAATTTTTAATAGGCAATTTCAATAACAGCGAGCACAACACAGCGAATTATAGACTGCCCACGTCTGACATACGAGGGACCCGAAATGGGTAGTGTTGTGCGTTTGCAATAACATATCATTCATAATATTACATCGCAATAAAACCAGTTTAGAATCAAGCTCCGTCGAGAATACCCGCGCTGTGACATTTCGTCTACTGCAGGTATATACCGAGTGTTTCGTTACGCGTATCAGTGCCATTGTGATTTAGAGTGCTTGGACAACATAAGGGCGGATTGAACATACCAAAAGAATGCAAAATTAGACAAGATCTATTTTAAAAATCTTTAAAAATGACATATTTTGTACGTTTTGTGGTTGTTTTCGGTTCTAATAAGTTATTAGAAAATGTCTTACAAAAAGTACAAAATAGGTCAAATTTTTCGCCATGGCGCCATTTCTTGTTGACATAGGTACTAATTTGAACGTGCTTCTTCTTTCAGTTGAACACCCCTGATTTGAAATCTAGCTACGAAAGCATAAGTCTGGATGCTTAGAAAATTACAATCTAGCTACCGACACACTAATTTTTAATGCTATTAGATACATATTACCAAACGATAAAGACCAGTCAATACAGGCATTTATATGTATGTAAATCGGTATATCTACATATAGGAGATAATATATTATCATTCTAATAAAAATACCATTTTCACCTTTAAGGTAAGTCTAAACCACCGTATCTACATATATTAGTTTATTTAAATTTTATTAATGTTTATTAATGTTGAATTATACATACCGTTATTAAGATAAACATTACAATGTATTTTCGACTCACCTTGTATGTGCGAATAATTTTGCAGGGAGACCTCTAATCGAAAAAGTTTATATGAAATACCTCTTTTAAAATATCCTGCAGACGGCACCCTTTAAATGTTTCAACATAATTATGGAACACCCTTTATACATAATATTACTGCCCTAAAAAAGTTTGGTACCATTGAAAAAAGATTTTAAGAATATGGTATATCCAGGGTATTCATGTTTGAAGAAAATGAGTTATGTAGGTGATTTCGAACTTAAAAATTGCTTATAGTTGTACTGTTTTAATGATAATGGATTTTCAATATTCCTTTGAAAAAATAGAATGCTGAGGGAACACTCAGCTACTAGATTTAAAAATAAAAACTGAAATTTTAACGGAATTTTCTAATAAAAATTAATTATTTTGATGTCTTCTTAGAACGACTTAAATTAAAATTGTACAAAAATATGAACGACGCTTCATTTACAAATCCAACGTTTTTATTAATCCATCAAATCCAGTGGGCTATGAAAAAACGTAAAACCAAGACCCAAAGAACTATGCCTAGTTTCTTATGTAAAATGGGCCACGATAGAGACATATCAAAACCTAGCTAGAATTGTGAGGCATTAAGGGGGATAGCCACTGTGATAGTTTTTTTTTTTGTTTGCTTTGATTTAAAGTTTATACCTTCGAAAATATGTGTACAAAATTTTAGATCAAAAATTCCGAAAATTGACTGAGTTAAAGTCATTTTAGTGAGAGCAGGTAGACCGACTGTCTTGCTCGGCGCTTCGACTAGACTGCCACGTCTCTTAGTCTTGCTAATGCATATTTTAGAATAGATGAAGCAGTAGGGCTCATTTCTTCGGAAAATATCTTTTGTTATATTAATCCGGTTTCTATCAGTTTTACAATAGAATGGCTCTTTTTATCGAATTACGTAGGGTAAAGTGGGGCAAGTGTGACCCCTTTTTCGTATAGTTGACTTTTAGTTCATAACTGCGCGAATGTCATTCACATGATCCGATTCTTTTTGGGCTGTATGAACTACTTGGTTCTTAAGCTTAATTTATTGAAAGAAAGAAAATATTCCGTGCTTCAGGGTAAGGTGGCACATCGTCCATGCCTTACGGGGCACGTGAAACGCACTTTCCCCAGGGCTTGGGGCAAGTGCGTTATCTGTGTTTATTTCTATATTTTATCCTTAATGTACACTATGGGGCAAGTGCCTTGAATAAACGCAATTATCTACTCGCGAGGGTAAATTTCTTTTACAATATTTCTTATTTTATTATTCATATACATTTTATTTAATATTTCTTATTTATATATTCAAGTTATTGGTGCCAACATAACATTGTGCGGTTTGCATCGAATATTGGCGGGAGTTTTAAAATTATTTTCAAACAAGTTAATAGTTTTTAGAGACTTTTATCAGAAGCGAACGCACTTGCCCCGGATACGCACTTGCCCCACTTCACCCTACCTAGAAGTTTGGTAGATGTACATTTCTTAAGGAACACACATTTATACTCTGCTACTTACATTGAAAAATATCTTGTGTTTTGTAAAAAATTTTTACTGCTCCTACTACCTAGTAGGAGCAGTAAAAACTGTAAAAGTAGACCCTCAACAAAGCGGAAGAAAAATAAACCGCCCCCGGAAAAAAAATTAAAAAAAAAAAAGGGGGGGCCCGGAACCCCCCCACCCCCCCGGGAAACCCAAAAAAAAAAAAATATATTGGGGGGGGTTTTGGGGTTTATTTTTTAAATTAAAATTTTTTTATATTAAAAAAAAAAAAAAAAAAACACCCTTTCCCCCCCCTTTTCTTCCCTCTCCTTCCTCACACCTCCCCCCCCACCCCCCCCCCCCTTTCTCCCCCTTTTTTTTTTTTTTTTTTTTTTTCTTCTTTTTTCCACCCCCCCTCCCGGGCCCCCAACTTTTTTTTTTTTTTTTTTTTTTTTTTTTTTGATCCGAAAAAAACCCAAAAAAAAAAAAAAAAAAACAAACCCCCCCCCCCCTCTACCAAAAAAAAAAAAAAAAAAAAAACAAAAAAAACCCCCCCCCCCCCCCCCCCAACCCCCATCCACATTTTTTTTTTTTTTTTTTTTTTTTTTTTTTTTTTACCATCCGGGGGGGGGGGAGAGAAAAAAACACCAGGAATACTTTTCAAACCAACAAGCTCATAACTTTGTAACTATATAATATTTTTCAATAAAAACTTATATAAACTAAATCTAATACAGACTTAATAAAATAAAAATAAAACGATCCCCATATTCCTTAATTATCCCGGCGAAAAAAAATCCCGAAAATCACTTATTTTTTTCGGCCGTCACAGTGGCTATCCCCCTTAAGAGATGATTAAGAAACTATAGGTTTCAAAGCTCTAATGCGGGTCCCTTAGGTCTTTGAGCGTTCCAAATTCTCCTATTACATATTCAATTTTTCTGCGTTGAAGGCGCACCTTCCCATGACGGTTGTAACGGATATTACCAAAATATTTCCAAAATATAAGCAATATATCTTGGATTTGTTTGATGCTTTCTGTTGATCCGGCTAAGTCCCTGGATGCATTTGATGCCATCATGGCAGAAAAATTGTGATGGATGTTGTTGTCATATCAGCGATGCCTCTGGGATCGTTGGGAGGGGGGGGGGTTGAGACCAATAATCGGAGGATGTCATGACAGTCGTGTGGTACCTGGGGTATGGGAAACACCCACAAGAAGACGTGCGAGCACCTGCAGAATCTGCCGAAAACATGTTCTTGGTATAAGAAATTCTGATGAAGAACAAGAAGATGAAGTATAATACCGCCCTTTATTTCCTATATACTCAATAGACCCAAGTGAATCCTTTCGGTTTAAACTCAGATAGTGTACCCCTAATCACTGACATATAAATCATTATGTCTCCGTTGTGGCCCAAACTGAGCATAGTTCTTTCAAACCATTTGCTAAAGTTGTTAAGTACACCATATCTTAGTAGACACCCAGTATACCTTTTGTATTTTGTCTTGTATCAATACCAATGTTTCAATACAATATATCGTTGCTGCTAAATCCATTTACTGAAAATATAACCATAATTGCGTGTTTATCATGTTACCTACTGCCTTTATCGAATTCTAAGTGGAGGAAACCGAAGGCAATGTGAATCATTCTGGTTTAGGGGGAGGCGAATAATTGTTAGAGAACGAAACTACACACAATGAAATCTACAAAGACCTTTCAGTTACAGTCACGTCCTATTTTCTTTTGATTGGATTCCATTCATTCCGTAATATCAGCCTTTGCAGCTGATAAACCGTTTTAACGCTGCTTGTAAGTATACCTTGATTTAAATTGAGTCCCTAATATGGTAATAAGAAATATTTTATTCAGGTAAGTTAGAGCAGATATTATGGCCCATTAAGAACCAGAGCACCCAGTATTTTCTTATGTTGTATCCAATTTAAAATATTGGTGTCAAGATGTAGGGGGAGAAGGGATCTTTTTGTCGTGATTATGATTTTGTCCAAGACAAAATACTTGTCGCCATCTTCTTATTTTAGCCTTACAGGCTATGTATTTGTCTTTCATATGATACTCTATTTAATGGAAAAATAAAAACAAGTTTGGAGTTTTTGCAACTTTTTTTAATGTCTACATTTGCATCAAACTACCTCTCTGGTGGGGTAAATTGATATAGTGCTGGGGAACATTGATACACATACAATGCACTACAGGAAAAAGTAATATTGTAGTGCTATTTACTGAATTATAAGATTAGGAACTGTTGGAAAATAAAAAAGATCTATTTTGGCGAAGTCTACCACCAGCAGCGATGGATTTGGGCAATTTGAATACGACATCCCCTCGAAGCACTAAACTGATGTTCTGAATGTTAGGAAAAACAAAGGTCTTATGTCAGTTTTTCTTTTACGTAAAAAATTGACCTCTATTTCATGGTCATTATAAATCGTGACAATTTGTCCAACAAAGTGTACGGCTGTTTTCCTTGTTAAAAACTTGACAACAACAAAATCGCCTACATCATCACACAACAATGGTAGTTCTTCATGACTGACATCGTCAATTGAATCAGATAAGCTCATTTCCACTTCACAGTCACTTTCGGATGAACTTGGAACATTTCGGACGGTTTCTTTAATATTAAATTTCACCTTATTGGTTACTTGCTTAGTTTTTTTTTTCATATTTCTTTTCTTGGCGATGTCCTCTAATCGTGCTTTTTCTGGTGTTGTGGTGTAAATACGAGACTTTCTCGTCTCTGCCTAGTTGTTTGTATAACTTGTATATTTAGAGTGATGTATTCTGATTTGGGTTCCGCCCGCAGCTTTTTCTTCGTGCCCAGATTCATCTGAAACCTCTGGATTCTCATTTTTATGATTTTTTTCTATACTTTTCGACTCTATGTTGAAGTGTAGAGGGTTTTAAACCATGATCAGCAGCTGAAACTCTGATTTGTGATTTTTAATAACATTGGTTATTGCAGTTTTTATAGCTCCTTCGTCAATGAATGCTCTTTGTGATAAGTACGTACCATTTTCATTAACCTGAAACAAGTAACATGTCCTCGTATAACTTAATGAACCTTGTTTATTCGAATAAAATAGTACATTTGTAAATTGCAGAGGTACATTGATACACTGTAGAGGCACATTGATTCAGTGTATCAATGTACCTCTCATACATATGTATCAATGTACCCCAAATGCACTCTGACAGAAATAATCACAAATGACATATTTAACCTTACAGTGCATATACTTGGTTGCAAACAATGTTTAAATAATACTTAAGTTTAGGAATGGTGACACAAGCAGCACTATATTGCTACCACGTTGGTAAAAACACACACTTGTAAAAAAGGCATTAAACGCTACTTACTCTCGCCAAAATAAACTAAATACATGTAACTTTACTCTCACTCGTTTTTCCGTTACTAAATTTTTATGACAAGTAGCCCACACTAGTGCCATCTTTGAGGTAATAGGTTGAAACACATGGACGTCTTCTGCCGCGAAATTTTAAATGCGTATCAATGCGCCTCGTGTCTCAATGTACCTCTCTCTCCCCTAAGACACAAATAACTCTATTTTTGACAAGATGTCACATTTGCTTCTTCCGTATCTTCCGTACCTACCCACAAGGGCTATTTTTTTAGGAAATCTAAATGTTGAAAAAGCTTTAGGAATTGTTTTAACAGCCTACCTAATTTAAAAAATGCACACTTATTAGTGTACAGTTTTTTTATAATACAAAATATATAATATAAAATATATTTTGTACGAGGTGTGGCTATTAAATAAGAGAACGGATGCTGCTACTAGCGCGATGCGAGCGTGTGGCGACAAGTTTGGAGAGAACTGTGTCTGGTGATACTTTCCCCACCCTGAGATTGCTATACAAGCCAGCGGGTCGCTCAGTTTGACTGTAACAGTCGTTTGAATTAATCTACGCAACAGTGACGCGTCGAAAAAATGTTAAGTGGTCAGACAGAGCAACGGGTTAATCACAAGTTTCTTGTTAAACTGGGGAAAACGTTTACAGAAGCTTGCGTAATGTTAAAAAAGTGTACGGGAATTAATGTTTATCCCGCACACAAGTTTTCGAATGGTTTAAATAGTTTAAAGAGGGACGTGAAAGGACCGAAGACGATTCGCGCCACAGACGGACCACAACGTCAAATACGGACGGAAACGTTGAAAAAATTGGTAAAGTAATTCGCGAAGATCATCGTCTAAGCATCCGAGGGCTTGCTGAAATAACAGAACGACAAAGAATGTGTTCGCTAGATTTTGCATGGATCGTTCAAAAAGCCCAAAGGTTGCCCAAAAGGGGGGCCAAAACCCCTCCCCCCCCCGCAAAAAACACGCCCCCTTACCCCCGGCCTGGGGGGGGGGGGGCCTTCGGGGGCGGGGGGCGGGGGAAGGGGGGGAGGGGGTGAAAAAAAAAAAAAAAAAAATCCGACACCCCCCCCCAAAAAGAAACCCCCCCCCCCCCCCCCCCCAAAAGAAAAAACAAGGGGGGGGGGGGGGGAGGGGCCCGGGGGGAGACACACGAAAGCGAAAAAAACGCCAGTGTTAAGGGGGGAGAAAAAAAAAGGGAGGAGGGGGGCGCCCAATACCCCCCCCCCCCCCCCCCCCCCAAAACCAAAACTAATAACCCACATAATCACCACCTTTTCCCCTTTCCCTTTGGGTGGCCACCCCCCCCCCCCCACCACACCAAAATCCTTATTTTCCCCCCCCTCCCGGGGGGAAAGGGGGGCCCCCCCCCCCCCCCCCCCCCCCCCCCAGGGGGGGGGGCCCGGGGTTTGGAAAAAACCCAAAAAACACAAAAACACCCCCCCCCCTTTCCCCCCCCTTTTTTTTCACCCCCAAAAAAACCCACAAAATTTTTTTTTCCGTGGTTTTATACCAATTACCCCCCCAAAACACCCCCCCACCCACCCAAAAAAAAACCCAAAAAAAAAAGATTGGTTGGTTTCCCCCCCCTTTTTTTTGTTTTAGAAAACCTCGAAAAATAACTTTTACGGGGATGACTTTGACTACTTATGAAAATTAAATTGTAAACTTTATTTGTGAATAAAAATTGCTTTTTAAATTCGATTTTCCAACAAAAACGCTGCATTTAATTAGTTAAATTGCTAAATAGATCAGGTTACTTTATGACCCATACGACTTTTGTTACTGGTGAACTTTATGACTCATAAGCTCTCATAAGAACTCTATGAGCTGTCACCACTATAAGCAATACCACCTTTTTAATTACTAAGACCTTGATGACTATATGACCTTTATTAATATATTCCCTTTATTTCCTGTATGACTTTTGTTACCCATATGATCTTATTAATTAGAAGACTGCAATGATCTAAACGAACATTATGACCTCTATGACATTTATGAGCTTTATGAGCTGTATGACCCATATATCTTTATGAGTAATAAATTATGTTTTATAATAATTATGATAATTATGACGTTTACTCATATGACATTTATGGCCTCTATGACCTTGATGTTAATTAAAAGACTACAATGATCTGATAAATGAACATTATCACCTCTATGATATTTATGACCTTGATGACTAATAGGACTTTTACGACTCATATGACATTTATAATCTGCATAACCTTTATGGCCCGGCCCATATTAATGATATATTTGAATTCTTCTACCTCAAATATCTACCTAAAAAACGACACGTCATATACATATAACAAAAACACCATCAGTCAAAAGAACATAATTTCAATATTTATTTAAGCCACACATAAGTTTTAACAAATGTTTTTAATTTTGTCGTATATTTTATTCCAGTCCACTCATGTCGCTAGGGAAGGGCTAGAATAGGGGCGAAGAAGAATAGAAATTTTTATAAAGATGTGACACATTTTTGACATTTTTGTTAAAAACAATTATATAACCTATTTCTAATACATACTCCCTTCAATCTCCTCAACCCCCTCAATCCCCACCATATTAATTTAAAAATACCTATGTTTGTAAATTCTGTGTGATTCACATTTGTACATATGTCTCAAATTTGAAATTCATATGCATCGTTTGCGAATTATCTATAATATATTATTATTATTATTATTATTGTGATATATTTTTAACATAATATATCTTTATTCTAAGAAATATCACCCGTTTGCATTGTTTTCTATTTTTTAAACAGTAAAGGCCACTGTACTATATCCTAATGGCCAGTGTACCATCAGAGTAGGTACAGTGGCCACTTTATTTTAAATTTTTGTAACTCCGAAATTTTAGTAAAAATATTATTTTTCCATTCTTAGAGTGAAAATCTGTAGAGAAGAATGTAGAACTTGTCACCTAGTGCCATCAGGGTGGAGAAAAATAGTTAATCCCGGCTTTTATTACATTTTTTTAAAAAACGTGTCCACTGTTCCAGACTCTCCCCTACTTTTCGAACATTTTTTTTTATTCGTTTTATAATATTATTTAGTATTAGTTTCACCGAAGAAATAGTTTTGGTTATTAAAGTTTTTATCAGTCCCAAAGTAATGCCCACGAAGCTGTTCGTTTATTTAATATAATATGACAGATTATTTAATTTACTTAATACAATATGCTATAATATATTCTATTAGACCGGAAATAATCCAGAGAACTTTTAAAAAAAATCTTAAACAACTGAAAACGGTAACAAGAAAGGAAGTGAAAGACCTGTTTTGCAGATCAAGTAAATGACGTTTTTGTCAATTTTCAAAAAGTCGTTTTACCTCGTTTACATTAGTTTTATAGTAGGGGGAGGAGAGGAAATTGAAAAAAGGCGTCTACAGGTAAGAATTTTCATGTTACATTTTTTGAGAAAATTGTGCTTAAAATATTGATTCTTCAGTTCAGTCTTTTTATCCAAAGAATCTTCAAATAGCGTAGAATTGAATAACAATTACTATTCTAACCTAAAAATATGAATGTTATTTTTTGAAATAATTTATGCTTTATTGGTAGTCTGGGGAGCATTCGTCCGCCTTTACCTGGTGTACATTCGGCCGTGGAAGAATACTCCCCATTTGTTTGAAATGTTTTCTTTTTTTTTTTTCAGATATACCTCGAAAACGAATTTTAAAAACCAATAGGAACAATATAGATGAAAATAGCATTAAACAACCAATTATTAGCTATTTTAATGATACCTACTCTGGAAGGGAGTCCGCCAGGGTCCATGCAATAAAGAGATCTACGTTACAAAGTCGAATAAAGAAGATACTACAAAAGAAAACCAAAGAAGAATATTTACGGCAAAATTTACAAAATTTGAGTGTAGAAGATTCACCTAAATATTCGAACAAATACACAAATAGGCAAGTTTTTACAACAGATCAAGACACTGACTCTCCAGAAAAATAAAGACTGGAAAAAAATTGAGAAGGAAAAGGTAAACAGAAAGAAAGGTTTTAAAAGAAATGTTTTCAAGAGTAATTTTGAAGAAAGCAAACGACCTAAAAATAATTTAATGGTTGTAAACCACTCTGATTCATCGTCTAATGAAAGTGATGCAATATCTCCTATCTATCTACATGACAACTCAGAAGTTATTGAGGAAATTAACAGATATGACCTCAACAATGGAGATTTTGTTTTAGTCAAATTCAAAACTAAAACCAAAATGATCCATTTTGTTGGCCAAATTTTAGGAATATCAGAAGAAACAAAAAAAATACAATTTTTAAGAAGAAGGGGCTGTCAACTACCTTTTATTTCCCACTTATTGATGACATAAGTGAGGTTGCCAACGAAAATATAATAAGCAAACTAAAAACGTCTCCAGTGTCTGGAACTTTTGTTATAATTTTAAAACTTAACTATTAAAGTAAATTAACTATTCTTTAGGTATTATTTTTTGTTTGAAATAAGAATTTGTCTCTGATTAAACTATTTTCTAAAATTTCCATTATTTCTTGTTTTTTAATTAATTTTTATGCATGGCTGAAAGCTCCCTTTCTGCTGGCCGAATGCTCCCTAAGGGAGCATTCGGCCAGCAGAAAGGGGAGCTTTCAGCCATTGGTTTTTAAGGTTAACTAAAAATAATAACAACATACAAAACTAACAACATACAAAATCTAGAAGAAAATGAGAAAGGGGCCAAGTGCCTTACTCTATATTGAGGGAGTTTTTTTTATAGAAAAGTTGATGTTCTGCTTTTTCCAAGTATGGTACCATTGACAATAAGTGTTTTTTTTTTTATTATCTGTTATTTTGCTTTCATTTGGCAAGGCAAGTAATTCAATGTTATTTAAATCAGGGGGCGTTTTACCTTTTTTTTAATATATTTGTTTTCTTTCCACGGTGCCACCTCACTAAAACTTTCTTTGGAACAAAGGACGCCAGGGTTATTTTTGTCTAACTTCAGATGGACAACTTTACTGCTGTTTACATTTTTCAAGTTGATAATGGTGTCTGCTGAAGATTGAGTATTGAAAAATCATTCACACAGTCAACTACCTCAAACCGACCTGTGTGAGTACTATAAAGCGATCAGATTTTGATCTTTCCAAAGACGGACATATTCAGCTGGTTCACATTGACGAAGCTAGAATTAATATTTCGCGCCGTGAGGCGCGAGCTAAATAGCGCCGCAGGCGAAAATTTTTAAAACTTTCAAGGTCACGTGTTTTCCTGACACTTCAGAATTTCAATGAAAAAATACATTTACATAAAAATATAAACTTTCACAAGGATACTTTTTGGAATTTGATGCCTTTTTGAAATACTAATATTTAATCACGATCGATACGATACGTCGATACGTCTTCAGATTAACCTAGAAGACGTAATTACGGACATTTTAATAAAAAAAATTCAATGACGGACAGTTTGACGGACTGCTCTTGAAGACGAACAAGCTTTCTGAATGACGGACTGTCCGTCCTAATGAGGGACGTCTGGTCACTTTAGAGTACTAGAAAGAATAATATTTTTTAAGTCTTCAGGCACCATTGCCTTTACTTTCCTTTTGCGTTTTTCTATTAATGAAAAATCACGGTCGCACTGTAAAAAAACTGCTCCAAGCTTGGACTGTCTTTTGCTGGGATGACATTGTTTTTACGAGATTGATAGGCTTTGCCAGAAACTTTTAACTTTCTTTGAGGCTCCGCTACCATTCCAGTACCGCCGATGTTTTTCCATTTTGAAGATTTTATTTAATGAACCCTTACAACAAAGCGGAAAAAATAAACAGACCTGAGAGACGCAACGACTTGATACACGAATGCTGTGATCTGATTTCATCATAGAGTGGCACTTAGCACCATAATACTTACCAAGGCACTTGACGATAGAGCCACCTATCGACGTAAAGCTAAAGCGTAAAATATTTCGTTGGCCCATGGCTCCTTTCTTACATTATGCCTAAGGGCACTAAGTCCCTTTCTATAGTAATATATCAAATCAGCAAAATTTGGCACTTGGCACCTTTGATATTTCAACGCTTCAATTACTCAAATATTCTATTGGACCCTAAATACATCAGAGATCCTGTAAGTAAAAAAATCTGAAGTAACTGGAAATGGTGACATGTAAGGAAGTGAAAGGCTGTCTAGCAGATTAAGCAAATGACGTTTCTGTCAATCTACAATCAATCTTCAAAGTCATTTTACTTTCATAAAAGGCTTTGGTTAGTTTAGTTTTACCTCTACCTCTTAGAATACAATAACTCAACTCGTTCAAAACTTAGGAGGATGGTGGCAGGTGCACTTTGTCTAAAAAAAAGTTTTTATAAAAAAATATTTGTCTTTTATCTTCATTCTTTAAAAACAAATGCCGTAATAGTGGTATCTATGTTTTAAGTTCTTGTTACATTACCAATAACAATAACAAACGGAAAGGGACATTAACAACGGAAAATGGTAGTAGCAGTAAATGTTTTACTAGTAAAGATTAATGGGAATTCATTCACTCCATTTAATTTCATTTGTTTGACGTTATACTCGTATACGCTTCCCAGTACAATATATTATACCACAGAGATTCTCCGCTTTCAAATATAAGTGTTTAGGCTATCGAGGTCAATGGATTATAGCCGGGATTTAAAACTTCACAGAAATTACCTCAGAGGGAAATCAATACAAACATGAAGCTAAATATTTACATAGAAATCCAATTTCCTGACGCTGAATATTGATTTAGTATATCCATTGCATCCTAGTATCCAAAATAAATATGGAAACTGTTTTGAAACAACAGTTGTTGCGTTAAATATGTTTAACTGCAAAATTAAATTAAATGGAATCCAGTGGCGATTCGTACTAAAAAAAATATGGCGGTTGCAAACGAATACTTATGAGGAATATGGAGCAACTGAAAATTTTTCGAATCTGAATGTTAGATATTTTAAAGCCCTTAAAATATTTATGTATTTATATATGTACTGTTACGTAAATTTTCTTGTCAATATGTAAATAATAAATATATTTTTAAAAATAAAAACAAAATTCTCAATGTGATTCTTATACGTGACAAAAAAACTTTTACACCCTGACATACATCACGCTACGTTATATTAAAACGATGTTTTTCATTTAGGCTGTATGTTTTTAAATTTTTTAAATGGTGATATAATATATCTTTGTAAAAAACCTATGTGTTTAAGGAAAAAACTAAATTACTCTTAATTACAAAAAAATGTTTTCCTAATTTATGGACGCATAAAAATTCTCTTTTACCTTGTTCATTACATGTTTAGTGATTGTTTAATTACACAGGCACACAAAATAAAAAAAGTTGTTTGTGCGACGGATATGACAATACTTTTCCTACGTATTGTGAGCTGCCGAATCGATACCTGACGTTAGAATTTGATTAGTTTTTTTTTTTGTTTGGTTGGATTAGGTCCAGGAATAAATAACAACTATTCGATTTTTGCCAACGTTTCGGAGCTTTATTTCTCCTTCATCAGGGCTCACTACAATTTTATACAGAAGTAGATATAAGATATAGATTTTGAAAAATTACATATTACTACAGAAAAGCAATTGTAACTCTTACTTACATCAATGTTGTTATTGTTGTCATGTAAGGTGGTACATTACAAACATTGGCGGTACTGTCTATATGCATATATAGTAAATGTACAAAGATAAAAACAAAACACTATTCTCGTATTAGGATAATACACTTTAAAAAATTACTATAGTAATGAAGGTTTTTGAGAGAATCTAACCTGTCATACGTATATCGCATTTGTGTTAGGGAGTGGGAAGCAGTATTATTAATGGATTTGAGACAATGAAAATATTATGTTTTGAAATTATTGTTCTTTTCTAGAATGTTGTAATAAACTGAATTTAAGTCGTCCATGTCACTACGTTTATTAACGCTATTTTTATTCATTTTTATTTCTACCATTTCTAAAAGTAATCGTTTTTTAAGGTTTGGTTCTGTTCCTAATATTTTACAGTTTTCAAAGTTGAATTTGTGTTCTGGATTATTGATTATGTGTTCCACCAGTGCTGTATGTGTCTTTTTTCCTCTTTATTTAGTGTTCTTATGTCATATTCATGTTCTTTTATTCTATCTCATTAATATGTTCTATTGTTTGTTCGTTTACATTTACATTTATATATTTTATATTATTTTATTTTATATTTTTTTATATTTTTATGTTTTATATTTACATTTACTTTATATTTTATATTTTACTTATTAGGATTCTAATGTTAGTCATAATTTTATTCATTTATTTTTTACTATATTGACAAGTTCGACACCGTGTAAGGTATTTTATAAGAACTAATAAAGAATAACTAACTAACTAACTATCTTTTAATAGCTAGATAGTTAATAAAATAGAGATTATTTGCTAGATTTTTTTCATACCCTTACTTGAACACAAAAATACAGGTGTAGAAAGATTAATGTCAATTATAATAATATATATAAAATTAACTTTATGAATGCCTCATTTATTGTCCTGATATATCCAAATCGTCCAGCACTTCTTGAATATCAGTCTTAATATTTAACGTATCATTAAAAAAAATATTATACTGTAATGGCTTTTCGAAACAGACTGAATTGTTATGTATGTAATAGGCAAGCATCACCGGTTCAGATGAACCTCATTCTTTCTTTCATTCTTTTCTCATAACACACACACACACGCACACGCACACGCACACGCATACGCACACGCACACGCACACGCACACACACACACCACGAACCTTCTTCACTGTCTAAGAGGGCGGGGAGGTGAACCTCGACGTGGCGCGTCTCCAGGTGGTGGATAGGGGAAATCCCGACGTTTGTTTGTAAATGTTGGGTAGGACCATAGTGAAAACTCCCGCGAACCAAACAAACACTAACCATAAATCAAAAGAGAAAGCCTCACAGCTACACCCACACTCATTCACATACAACGACGCTCATAGAGGCAATAAATGCCCTTCTAACCTCTATATCTCAAAATCTATCCATTTTTGGGTCTTGTGCCCATGACAACTTTTAATCAGGGGGTCACAACCTACAACATATCAAAATTTCAGAAGTTTTTAGTGAGGTCAGAAATCCTATTATTTTGTGCGGGGTCCTTTTCGAAAGGCAAATTTCTTGAAGGGTGAACATAACTAAATCTGCACATATTGGTGACATTGGATTACCCATAGCTCATCCAAATGTTTGTTGATAATAATTATTTTCAAAAACAAAATATCCACTGGTCAAACAAAAATGAATTAAGTTAAAAAAACTGTCTTCTGGAATGGTGGTATAAGTTTGTAACACTTGCCATTTATTTTTTATAATGTCGATAGTTAAATCTATCGGGATATTGGTAAACAAGGATATCACATCTAATGAAATAATCTTGTAATGCGTATATTGAAATAAAAAAAAAATACATGTAAGCTAGAAAAACCAAAATTCCGAAATATCTTATTTATGGCAGTTGATGCTAAGGTTTGAATTTACGCAATCTCCAGAAATTCGTCGAAAAACACCATTTTTATTTTTAAACTTCATTCGTAATATGTAAAGTATGTGATTAACAAATGAACTACATACTTTTATTACAATTGAAATTTATCCGGTTGACTCAAAACTTGCTGAAGCCTTGCTTATACGTTCAAATATAATTAAATAGGAGGAATTTAATTTAGAGTGTAAGCGCCATCCGACTCTATAATTTGTCGCTAACTAGTAGGTCGCCAACAAAACTCGCGGTTGTGAAGCGAAAAAGCTGTGTTTGACAATTTTTAGATGGTGACGATTGTCAAATTATTTATGAAGTGTTTGCTGAGGGCACAGAACAAATTATAGCCAGTGGGGAAAAGGTCTGGTGAATAAGAAACAACTTTGCGAAATTCGTGAAAATAATGTGGGTGGTGTGTCGTCCTCTGTGCATCAACTATTTTGAATTTGCACCTTTAACTTCAGTAGATGTGGAACGATCACTTTACTTCTACAACCATATGTGCAAGCCAAATCGCTCACTTTTGACGAGAAGAAATGCAGAAAGACTACTGGTACTGGTTTTACCCCTGTCTTCTTGGCCTCTCATATCCGTCATGTCCTTCCGTCAATGACATGACGGTACGACTCCGACCCTGCGTTGTGGCATACTTGCCGGGCCGTAAATATAACTATAATATTATACAAGGGTCAAATGATGAATAGAACCCGGAGGTTAATAATAGATGCGTACTTTACCAGAGGCGGCTCCAGGATACCACTATCAGTAACGTTACGAAATATTAAACTGGGTTTACTTTATAAGTGTGATGGTGATTGTTGTAACCATACTAATTGGCAAAGGAACCAGAGTCACAAGACATAGAACTTGCATACACACGGTAACAGATGCTATAACTCGTCTTGTATAATAAAAAAATGTTTGACTCACCATGTTATCTTGGAAATGGTTTCCAACATATTTGCGAAATATTTCTTTTTCGTAATCACCAAGTAAACTTTTTATATGGATAAAAAAAACAAGTTTTTTATACTCTTTTTTTAAGATATTCTTTTGAGGCAGCCGTTTGTTGATTTTATTTTCACAAAATTAATTTAAAGTTTTTTTTTTTATATTATAGCCTTCTACTTAAGTCCAGTATTCAGTAGTTTACCCCTTAAAATATGCAGTGTGGGACCATGCTTCGTTATGAAAATATGAGGATATTAAATTCCACCAGACATTACTGGTTTCTATCCAGTACAGAGTTGACTTTTGTGTTTCGAATTTTCAATTTCGGATATCAATCGCGGTCAGAGGGGGTATAATCTTTCTAAACTCAATGTGAAGACGTATATTTTTAACTCCTTTGATGGCTAACGCCGCCCAATGGCGTGCATATGTCTTTTATAAATTAAAAAATTATGAAATATTTTTTTTCATTCAAATCAATATAGGAGATTAAAATTAGCCTGCATACAAAACTCTTAATATTTGTAATATAATTTTCTGTAAATAATGCTCATTTAGCCAGACAATCTGAAAAAAATTATCTGCTTTAATAAACCTAGCTGAAATACACGTCACTGGCGGAAACAAGTAAGAATTCCTAATGTCGTAAATCATTTTAACGACGTCGTAAAACATTTTACGACACAATGGACCACATAGATAGCTAAGGAATATATTCGATGCAAAGCACAATACTCTAATGGGTTACTTGAAATGGATCATTGGCTGAACGAAACAGCGAAGCTTTGCCGGCTCTTCCTCGGCAGTGAAGCGTTGCTAGCGAAGCATTGCCGGATAATTATTTTTTCCAGCAATTTTAAACACCTTATTTGAATGCTAACTAATAAATTTATATCTATGTTTTTTTTTTGATATTTCCAAACTAGCTTTCTAAGAACGTCACGAACTAACAGTTTACTGAGGTATGAAGTATAATTGTACAGTGAGCTTAGTAATTTTAGAAAATATATCTGACAACCTTGCTTTTTTATGTCTTCACATTTACATTAGAAATAGTATATCAGATAATGGATAAAAAATCTGTTTCTAAAATATTATTGCTTCTACCTATTACGGATCTAGGTAATTAATCATTTGTATCTGATAACTGATTTAGCTGATAACTACTTACTTCCACCCTACTATGTGAATATGTGTGGATAATTTAGTGCTATGTGCTGAACTTTCTCAACTTTTAAGCCGAACTTGGCGTGGGTAATAGTAATTTTCATTTAAACTATCCGGATG
Organism: Aromia moschata; assembly: GCA_029963805.1. Taxonomy (NCBI): domain Eukaryota; kingdom Metazoa; phylum Arthropoda; class Insecta; order Coleoptera; family Cerambycidae; genus Aromia; species Aromia moschata. The sequence goes on from JAPWTK010000468.1 coordinate 102,633, forward strand.
GCACACAGATTAACCCACGGTTAATTAATAAAGGAGGCTCTGTCAATAACTTATCGATTTGGTTAATGAACGCCGTCGGCAACAAATTGTTTAAATTGTGTGACCAAATCGTTTTCATTTATGTGATAATTGCACAAAGTGCGCAGTCGATGCAATTACCCACTAAATTCGTAGGGAATTGAATCGAATTTAATAATTAAATCATTAGATACGTAATCATGCCGTTGATATTATATTACATAAAGAGGTTTATAAAGAACATGTGTGTCCAATTTACTATATTTATTGAAGGATGCGATCTTGAAACTAAATTTGGAAAAACGTAGAATAGAAGAATAATTTGAAGGGGTAAGAGCCAAAAGGATCTACGTGACATTTTCTTTTTTATTTGGAGTTATTTCATCTCAAAGTTAGTTAGTTATTGTAAAAATCCCTAACAACATTTTTTATGATATTTTTTTACAAAAGAATGCAGTTTACTAATATTTGTGACCTTGTTGGAAAAGTTCTGCCGAAGGCTTAATTTTTTTTAAAAAATGTCACTTAGACCCCTTTTGATTCTAAAAAAAAAATAAAAAAAAAAAACATTTCTTTCTTATTATGTGAAAATTTATTTAAATATTAAACAAACACAGGAGTAAATAGTTAATCCTCATAATCGGAGTATAGTACGTTGTCTTCTACTTCATCCAGGTCACTTTCTTCTTGAAAATTTATCTCCTTTTGGGTTTTTTTGGCTTATTTTCTGTCGCTTTCTTTTTTTATTTTTATTTTCATTATGGGCCTTATTCTGATAGAAGTTATGATGTATCGGTGGAATATGGGGCAAAAGTTGAATAAGGTACTCCCACTGGTATGGTAATTTTATGACAGCTGTATAAAGAGGTTTGTTTAAATTTATAAATTAGGTATACCTGCTTTAAGAGACGAACACTTCTCAGATTGGGAGGCAGGAAACGTTGGATTCCTTGTTAAATTAAATAAAAAGGATAAAAAGTGTTCACGTCTGTACAACCGCACGATTTGTCGCCATTTAAATGGAACTTTTTCCATGTCTTTTTTTGGATGTAAAATGATTGTATGGAGGTAATCGAAACAGAGGAAGTCACCTTGTTCCATGTTATGAAATTTTTTGAAGTTTTTTATGTAATGACTGTTTTTTTGCTTTCTAGATGCGAGCAAAGGAACAGTCACATTCCATATGTAAGAATGTCCCAGCTCAAAAAACTTATGATGTTATTATTGTCAAGTTTGTGGCTTGAACCAGAAACATGAATAATTTTGCAATATTTTTATTTTTGTTTTGTCCTCCACATTGGTCGCTATAGCAAAATCAGTTCTTCGATAGTTGGTGGCAAACTCTTAAAAAAATCTCAATATCGATATTAAATATAACTTTCATCTAGTAATTTACCTGACATAATTCTCTTTTGTTTACTCATAATCAAACACTAGACACTCAATATCACACTAGGAAACTATACTAAATATTGAAACTTGACAGAGTATGTAACCATGAGCGGTCAACAAATCAAAACATTTATTCGTGACAAAACGGTCCAAGTGCTCTTGGATCATTTTGCCACTAATCAAATAAGCAGTTTAGTTGACCTACTTTTGCCATTGATTAAAATATAGCGCTAAATGTCTAACAATCACTTGGATCCTGTTGCTAGTAAATAATTTTTAATTTTAATTACCTGAATTTGCACTTAACTCATTTTTGTAAAAACCGCCACTTAGACCCTTTTGGCTCTTACCCCTTCATTTGTTCAGGTCATGGGAACATTTATTTTGATTTGCTAAGATTTGCCGAAATTATTCGTAACTATTGAGTTAGAACGCTAAGACGTATGAGAATGCACTTGCAACATGACGGAATTCCTCCTCACTTTTCAGGAATCCAAATTTAACACTTAAGATTATAACCTAACGATTTTTTAGAGCTAGTGCAATACAATGCAGTGGCATCTGGTGATAGTTAAAGTTCTCGTGTTTTTATAATGGAGCGTGGATCCTACATCGTATTTTGGGGTGTAATTACTAGACGTAAGTAGAAGGCTGTAGTAGCAAAACAACTTCAAACGAAACTTGCGAAAACGATTTTCAGAAAATGTGTGGCCCACTATGAAAGCTTGAAAAGTTTACGAGGTTTGGAAATTAATTAATGAGACTGGCAACGTAGCGCCTGATTTAACAACATTGCGGAGACGGGACTTGGAAGGGCGGTAGATTAATGAAAGTAATGCATATTCAGTACAAGTTTGAACTTTTTAGTCATTTGAAGTTAGAGTCAGAGAAGTCGATTGAAGATGAACCTACGCAGCGGAAGGCCTTCAAGAATCGATAAAATCTTCAAGAACCGATGAAAATGTCGATAGAATATGGGATCTTGTGGGTTGAGATCGTCTGTTGACGGCAAGAATGATCGGGGAAGAGTTAAATTTGAATCACACCACCACTGTTCATCAGATTTTGACTAACTAATTGGGGATGAGAAAAATCTGCGCAAAAATGGTTCAAAAAAACCTTTCGCAGGAACAAAAGGCCATCAGGAGTCTTGACTATTTTGAATTGATTGAAAATGATCCCCATTTTATGAAACGCTTTATTACTGGTGAAACTTGGGTGTTTGAGTACGACTCGGAAACCAAACGCCAAAGCATGGAATGGCACACTTCAATCTCTCCAAAACCCAAAAAAAAAAACAAGAATGAGCAAGTTGAAGAACAAATGCATGCTGAGTTGCTTTTTTGATAGCTAGGGAATTGTCCACAAACAGTTTGTGCCTCCAGGCGAAACAGTAAATCAACACTTTTACAGAGATGTTTTTGAAAAACTTCAAAAAAAGGTCATGCGTGCGAAACCAAACATCAAGAACAACTGGATGGTGCATCACGATAATGCGCCTTGTCACACAGCCATTTCAGTAAATGAGTTTTTAGCCAGAAAAAACATGTCTGTGGCTCCTCAGTCTCATTATTCGCCTGACTTTCGTCCTTGTGACTATTTTCTCTCCCCGTGATTGACCATAGAAAACATTCAAATGGCTGAAACTGACCAGCTGAAGGCTATTCCAGTATATGAGTTCTAGCACTGCTATGAGGAATGGAAGAACCATCTCCAGCGCTGTGTGGCTTGACGGAGCAACGGGTTAATCTCAAATTTCTTGTTAAACTGGGAAAGACATTTACAGAAGATTATGCAATGTTAAAGGAAGTGTACAGGAATGATTGTTTATCCCGCACACAAGTTTTTGAATAGTTTAAACGGTTTAAAGAGGAACGTGAAACGAACGAAATCGATCCGCGCCCCGGACGACCCTCAACGTCAAAAACGGACGAAAACATTGAAAAAAATTGGTTAATTAATCCGCGAAGATAGTCATCTAAGCATTTTTGCGCAACAAAGTTTGCGCAAAAATAGTGCCAAAACTCCTCACTCCCGAGCAAAAGGAATCAATAATGAACATTTGCGCTGACATTCTAAACTACATTGACACTGATCCAGGCTTGTTAGACACGGTGAGATGTGATGAATCGTTCTTTAGAGTATGGCAAAATGTGAGTTCATTTTTTCTATTGGAAAGAAATGAAAAGGGGGAAGATCCTTTATTTATGACTTGCTACCGACTTCGGTCACTAAATGACCATCATCAGGCAACAAAAGTTACAATAGGCTACAATTAATATTTGAAGTTAGTGTATGTGATATATCTGTTTTTTTAGAAATTGTTGCATGTAGTATTTATGCATGGTTTAAAGCTTATTTTTTACATTTTATTTATTTATTATGAAGAAAAAGTATTATTTATTTATTTAATAAGAAACATTTTTTAGTTTACTTAGTTATTAGAATTAAAAATATTTGTTTTACTTACATTATTACTTGAATTTTGATTATTGATGTTATGTCAAAATTCATCTAGTAGATGTATCTATTTTTCTTTTTCTATTCTATTAATTAACCTTCCAAATCTTGTTTTTTTCTGGTCTATCGTAGACAGATTAATCAACTTCTTATTTGGTTTTTTGTGGTAGTAATAATTGGATTTTCATTTCATTTCATTTTCGAAATCGGAACCAAATTCTACCTCTTCTTCTACATCTGGACATTCTTCTAACCACTGCAACAATATCTCGTCAGCTCCTGGGTCATCAACCTTAACTCTTTTCCTACTTGACATTGCTAAAAAAATAGTAAAAATCATTACATACTCAATTTACATAAGTGTATATACCAACACTATAAGACATACTGAAGCTATTTTTACCCAGACACGTACCTAAACATCTAAGCGGAAGGTAGGGAAGGCCACGCCTTCAAACGTTAAACATTGGCAGAAGGACAATGCTCTGAAACCTGCCAAAACACAGCTGGAGTACAATAGTACGCCGCGCGACCACTAAAGGGTTAAACAACATTTACCGAAGACAATGGACTCACAAACATGTCGAAAATGTTTTTAATAATTTAACCTACTACAATTTTCGACATGTTTGTGAGTCCATTGTCTTCGGTAAATGTTGTATAAACGTTAAATTGTTTTTAAAAAGAAAATACAATTATTACTACCACAAAAACCTGTAGGGTCTATTGTTATTTAATAGGTAGGGTCTAATTTTAGTTGAATTATGTACGTGGTAGGTACGAATCTACTTATTTATGTAAATTCCTGTAAAACCCTAATTCTCACGTTTCGGCATTTACCGTTTGTAGATCTATGTAAATACGTGGTACAGCCTATTTGATTTCTGTTAAAAACACCCGCATAATAGTTTGGTTTTCCCAAATTGACCTGCTGTTGGGATTTCCCCTAATTCAGTTTACAACTGTTTATTGGAGACTGGTTTCGGGGAACCTACCTGGTCTGTGGCTGATTGTTAGTTTAAGGATTTTACGTTCAGTTTTGGACAGAGTTTCGACAGTTCATCTTTACCGTTCACCGGCTCCACACCAGAGTCTATCTCCGCGATTTACCGGACTTCTCCGGTCTTTCATATCTTGTAAATATGTAAATAAATCACTGTACATATAGCCGACTAAAGTGCTTTACTTACCACACCACCCATCGCCATAAACCAAATAAGAAGTTGATTAATCTGTCTACGATAGACCAGAAAAAACAAGATTTGGAAGGTTAATTAATAGAATAGAAAAAGAAAAATAGATACATCTACTAGATGAATTTTGACATAACATCAATAATCAAAATTCAAGTAATAATGTAAGTAAAACAAATATTTTTAATTCTAATAACTAAGTAAACTACAAAATGTTTCTTATTGAATAAATAAATAATACTTTTTCTTCATAATAAATAAATAAAATGTAAAAATAAGCTTTAAACCATGCATAAATACTACATGCATCAATTTCTAAAAAAAACAGATAGATCACATGCACTAACTTCAAATATTAATTGTAGCCTATTGTAACTTTTGTTGCCTGATGATGGTCATTTAGTGACCGAAACCGGTAGCAAGTCATACATAAAGGATTTGTGCGAATAAGGCCCCTTTTTCATTTCTTTCCAATAGAAGTGATGATTCGTGTTTTTTTTTGTGTGGAAGCAGTTAAAGCAAAAGCGGCGGAAGTTCTGAACCAGCTGACAGAAGCGGACTTCCAACACTGCTTTCGACAATGTATCGTCGTCATGGAGCGGTGTAGAGATCGCCAAGGGGAGTACATTGAAGGCTAAAAAGTTGCTACTGTAATTGGTAATGAATAAAAAGTGTTATGACAACAGTTCGGTTATTTAATAGCCACACTTCGTACACACATGATACGTACCTATAAAAATTAGAGTTGGTATAAATTAACAAAGTTAAAAAAAATATCATGAAGTAGGTTGTTCATTTCAAATGGATGTGGTTAATTAACATGAAAGAAAATGAGTTAAAGCGTCTGAAATCTACTGGGAGTAGAAGCTGAAGCGCAAAAAGGCATTTGCTAAATGTAATTGGATGTAGAACGACGCTGACGCTCAGGTTTATTACTGATACTTTTCTTCTTATAAACAGCGTTTTATTACGAGTTAAATTACTTAGAGTTTAGGTTGAACTTACTTTGCAGAGATCTTTTACGACTTTTTATGCTTTTAATGAAGCAATTCGTACTAAATCTACCATGTAGATACATATATTTACAGTGAGATGAAGTCTGGAATAAAATTCGTAATTTAATTTTTCCTGATTTTTTATTGAAAAAAATCAAACCAAAAACCATAATTTCTTAACGACTATTTCATAAACTCAACGAATTGTAGATTATGTGGGCAATATCTCGGGAACATGTAGTTTGGGTTAAGGTATTATCAAGATTTTTGTCTATATTCTATCATTTGCGAGTTATTTGTAATATTTTAAAAAGCGTTTATTCAATTCTTAAACAAGACTTTTCTGCAATTACTGAACATGTTTTTAATCTCCGTAAAAAGAAATATTAAAATATTTTTTATATACCTGCTATAATTAAACAACTACAGTATTCCCGGTTTCATTGACATTTATTTTAATTGTCCTTGTATTATTATATTAGATGTCTGGTTAGTTGAGAAATAATCTCTTTCATCGGTTGTCAGAAACAGAGCAAACTATCTGCTAGTCGTTATTCACTGAAATTGATCTGTTGTTGCACTTATATTTATTAAGATAAATACTTATATAGGGTAGCTATATCTGCTCATGTTTTCATTTCAATTGAGATATGGAATTATGAAAACAATAAACTGAGTGCAATTGTTGCCATATCAAATTACATAGAGACAATATATAAAGAACATCTCTGGTATCCGACAATAATAATTCATTGATTGAGATATTATGAAGTTTTATGTGTATTATGTTTATTTTTGTAAAATTGAAATAGAAATTACCAATCCATTGAAATTATACCTATAGATTAGGAATATTGCGAAAATACGAGTAAATTTATTACTACAATATAAAATTATAGTAATGTTACGAATTATGTGGGGATCATTCTTCTGTCATAATATCACTACATTCTAAAATCAACAAAATTGTGTAAATGACAACGTTATATTTTAAATATAACAAACGTACGGTACTTAGTGTATCCTACGGTATAGTGTGAACACTGAATTTGATCAAAACACCTTTTCGATTTGACTGCCGTGCCGTATTGTATCGTGTGAACGACCTCTGTGAATATTTCCTAATTTATTAAAAATGAATTAATTGAATGACTACAACTGCAGACCGAAATTAGAGAGAAATTAATATAAGCTGTAGACGGGTTAAAGGAAAATAAAATGAGAGATAGTCACTGGAACCTTTATTTTCCAGGCCCTCGCTGAATTGTAAAGGAAACAAAACAATTTTGTGAAACTTTTACCATTTTTCATTAAAAAAAAAAACGACGTGTTCCACGAAACACCGAACTACTACACTTTTCTCGACGCGCGTTTCGCCAACCAAGTTGGCATCTTCAGGAGAAGATTAAAACAGTTTTAATCTTCCTACGCCGAAGGTTCCAGTACCCACTCCAGGATTTTTCATTTACATTACATTTCTTCGAAAATATTCATTTGTATTTTTAAAAATGTTAAATTTGAATATAACCTTTATGGACTCTTTATCTTTGTAGTCTTTAGGAAATATATGTCGTTTATGACATGATAGACCTCTGTGATCTATATTACCTTTATGACTAATGTGATTTTTATGATCTCTATTAACTTCGTGACCTTTATGACATGATTTTTAAGACCTGCATACGTTTATGATCTATATGATCTTTATGATCCATACGATTTTAATGATTCTTATGACCAATAAGACCTTTATAACCTTTATGGCCGATATGCCCCTCTGTGTCCTTCATGACCTGTATGAGCTTTATGATTCATATGACTATTTTACCTTTATAACATGTATTGCCTTTATGACTCATCTATAGTCATGTAATATCATATGGCTTATACGACCTTTTCCTTTATGTCTCATATGACCAATTTTTTTTAACCTTTTATGATCAATATAATCTTTGTGACCAATATGACCTTCTCATGATCAATGTGACGATTGTGATCAATACGAACTTTATGACTTTTATGACCTCCATGATCTATATGACCAAAATGACTTTTATAACCTATTAAATAGGGCATACTTATTGTATTGGAAATGGTTGTAGCAATAAGAATGAGAGTAGAGGCTTATTATTGTGTTATTTTCATTTCTCTACCCCCAAAAACCTATAAAACGACATGCCACATGATTATCCTTCTTAATTCATATTAAAATAGAATCCCCTTGCCCCCACTCCTATCATGAGGCAACAAATAACACTATCAGCTAAATCAAAATAAATGTATAATTTAGCTTGCCCATCTTATATTGTGAATGTTACATCCATACCCCCGGGAGATATGGGGGTGTAGGAAATGTAGGAATTTTTTTTGAGCTCCGTCTATGTAATTGAAATTAATGTTTTTTTTATTTTAATTGGTTAAAAAAATTTTTGTAACCTATTGACCTATTTTAAATACTTACCCCTATTCAACCCCTCACCCTATTGAGCTAAAAACCATTATGTAGACACAATTATGTTGCACATGTGTCTCAAATTTAAAACGCATACGTTACATCGTCTGCGCATTACCAATAGTCAAAGAAAAAGTGTATTATCCCCATTTACCCCTAACCCCTCAACCGATTAAGCTCAAAATCTAATCAGCCCTCAAAATTTAATCAACCTCGTCATGGTACACAAGTGTTCGAAATTCCAACTTTATATTATCATTTTCTCGAGTTATTGTGTACATAAAAAAGGTTAACTGACAAACAGACACACATTTTTTTCGCTTACAATTAGACTTAAAAATCTCGACGTTTCAGTACATTTTAGGCTCATTTAGCCAAACAAATTTTTCATGAAAGCAATACTTAAACTTGATGTGGAAGTAATAATTCTTTAGAATATAAAAAAATGCAGAATATATACCTATTTATGTAGGTATGAAATTTTATGTTCACTGGTTTAAAAGCCTATAAAACCATACGTCACATGAATATTTTATTTCACGTTAATATATACAATTTTCCTTCCGATATCGACAGAACAAAAAGGAATATCATGAACAAAGGGATTATACGTAAATTTAGTCTAAAAGTCGAAAAGTCCATTTTACTCGTAAATGACTAAAGGAAATTGTAAACACAAGGTGTTACGACAAGACGCTTCGACTATTTTTGCCATATTTCATAGTTTCCAATCCAACCATGTTTCATTCATGGTTTCATAGTTTCGCTATAAAGGCCTTTCAGTTTTAGTTTATTTTCCAAATAAAACTTGTTTCTCCATTTTATGAAAAGTTATGACTTGTGATATTTGCTACATTTTCATATTTCAAAGTATTTAACAGTAGGTCAACTTTTTTAATGAATTAGTGAGAAAAATCATAATCCATGAATACTATATATATAATAGGAATTTACTATAGCGTGTGACACAGGGGATATGTAACAGGCACTAGTTTCTTTATTCATCCATATAAAATTTTTAAATTTATAGTAGTTATGTAACTATTGATAAGGCTTTTTCTTCAATCTAACAGACATTATTTACAGCTTTCGGTTTGACTGGAAGTCGACTCAATTTTCTTACTTTAAATACAACCGTTCTTATTCACCTTAATTTACTTATTATCTTATTCACCTTAAAGTTTTTTATTCAACCATGTATGGTATTGTGGCGTTTGTTTCTTTACTGACAGTTAAAACGCCTTTAAAAAAAGTCTAGGCGCCCATGACAGCATGTACAAAATCTTTTGAAACTTAAGCTTACCTTACACGGTCAATATTATTGTGCCAATATCGATATTGATCTATATATTGAACGTGTAAGGAGTATATTAAAACAATAATATGGCAGAAATATTAAAGAAACTAAAATCAGTTCGATTTTTATTGAAGGCCCGTCAATATATTGGGCGGCGTCAATATGATTGACACGTGTGAGGAGTATCATGTTGCCTATGTTGGCCGTATTGTGCAATCAAACTTCAGTCATTCTCAAGACGCGGTAGAGGTTGTTTTTGTTTCTTGTACTATTACGAGTATCTGTTTGAGTTGTTTGTGTGTTTGTTTTTTTTCCTTTTGAGATGGAAACTGATAAAAGTACAGGTGGTGAAAAGCGAAAATAGTCGCAAGACAAAGAATAAGAGAGGGGAAATTCACTTTAAGATGAATAGAGGTGAGTACTGTATTTTCACTGAGTTTGAAAGTAAATAATAAAATAACAATAAAAGTGGTTATTTTGACATTTCAAAAGGGGTAACTGTTCTTTGCCTCTTCTTGATGACCAAAGCAGACGCGATTAGAACCGGTGGAACACTTTATTGATCAATATTATTGAATCGTGTGAGGGCTACCGTTTTTTTTACCATATATTGCGTCAATAATATTGCTTCAATAGTATTGGCCGTGTAAAGTGCGCTTTAGTGGGCTGTGATATCGAACAATTAGTAAACCGTTATGAACATCATATTTTTTCAAACCCAGCCTGCTACTCATAAATCTTTTATTTAATTCTGAGAAACAGTTCAAAAAACAATTTACAATATTTTAAGGACTAAGATAGGAAAAACGTATTTTTATTTTAACTGGTTATAAGTATAGGTACCTGTCTTTCATTTTTGCCGTGTAGAATTAGCGTTCTCTTGTTATTTCAAGATAACATTAGTTCAAATTTGTAGAGATTAGTGTAATTGTTTTTTGTAAAATGAAGAGAGCATACTAATTCTACGTGGCAAAAATGAAAAACAGTTAGGTTTTTTACACCCAGTTTAAATAACAATGCGGTGTTTCTATCTTAAACTATTGTGCGGTATTTTTCGACATTTTTCTCAAAAATAAAAAAGAAAATGATGTTCATAATGGCTTAGGAGTTAATAAATTTCTCAGCCCACAAAGCTTCAAAAGATTTTGGAAAATGCGTCATGGGTAGGCAGGCTTTTTTAATGAAATGAACTTTTACTGTCAGTAAAGAGGCAAATACCAGCATGTCATTAGTAACCCTTCCATGGTCGAAAAGAGTATTTTAAGGTGAATAAGATGAGCTAAAAAATATACACGGTTCTATTTAAAATAAGAAAGTTGGATCGACTTATGGTTAAACCAGATGTTGTAAATAATATCTGTTAAGGGGGTATTCTAGTCTAGAGGCATGAATTTCGTGCGGTTTTGAAGCTCTGTACAAACGAAACAAGAAACATTTTTACTATCCATTTTTGTATAATTTGTTTATTGATATTTTAAAATAACATAAAAAAATTAGCTGAAAAAAAAGACTCAAAATTGACAAAGTTATGAGCTGGCAAAGTGGGGGTCCAAAAAAAAGGGTGTCCTGGCGTGCATGATTTCAACCCTTCTGGTCAACTGAAACAAAAAAGCCGAACGGATTCTTAATTAGTATAGATGCCCCTATAGCCCGAACCTTGGAAAAGTAAAAAAAAAATTTCATAAAATGGCGGCTGTTTGAAAAAAACAATTTTGTTTTGCATGTTTTATTTTTTAACAATTCCGATTTCATTAAAAATAGTAAAATTAAAAATTTTGATCTAAACGTGCTTGAGGCGATAGAGGAATGTATAAAGAACATTCACACCAAATTTCAAATAAATCGGTTCATTAGAACTTGAGATCTCGTGCACGCCAACTCGAAAAAAGTAGTTTTGAGAAAAACGCGTTTAAAGTTTTGAGACCAGTTTCCGGCAATTTTACTAGTTAGCACGTCCACGTTGCTTGAAGGCTGGCTCAAAACTAATGTGGAATAAATACTAAGACGAAAAGATTCCGACTAAATACGTTTCGTGTTTCGTAAGTACTCGGGCAGCGTCTACGGTCTATTGTTCATTTGTTCCGGTCGGACCGGAGCCGATGCCGCGTCACAAAAATGGCAGTAACTCATAAAATAATTGAAATTTTGAAAAATCCTTTTAAGGGCATATTCTTGAATGTCTAAACTTTGGAAATATGAAACAAAAAAAATTTCGATTTTTTCAAATTTGGAGACTAGAATACCCCCTAGTTGAAAAAAGCCTTATCAATAGTTACATAACGTACATAATAGGTATATTATCTAATAAATAAAGAAATTAGAGGATGTCACCCCGTATAATAATCCATATATTTATACTCAAAATTGGTAGAAACAAAATGTAGGTATTTTCTCTCTTTTCGTTTAAAATATTATATGATATTTAAAATATTCGTCTACATGAAGTAACACTTAATGTAAAAAAGCACAACGTGGAACGAAATTGTCTTTACCATTTTAATATTAAATGGGCATTAGTAATTTCGTCTTGTTGGTAAATTAAAATATATATTAATTTTGACGTCTCTTAACTTCATCCTTTTCGCAGAATATCTCCGAATATTTTATTTACAACGACGCCTATTTACGATCTTTTTTGCCTCAGTCTTTGATGATGAGGAGTGGATTTTCACAGACGTTTCAGGTCCGTACTAAGGTTTCTCACTCTCATAACTTTGTTATTTTCGTAGATAAAATAATTTTAGAGTTGGATATTAGACATAAATTGTTGACACTGTCGACAATTTTTATTCACTTCCGGTTTAACCGGAAATAGACGGAACGGATTTCTTCTTCATTCTCAGCACAACACATTTTTATTTAAAACTTTTTGATCTAGAGTGCTAAGAGTTAAATAAAACGTTTCAGTTTAAGTCAAGTAGGAGTACGACATTTGAATTTGTTGACAATTTTGATTAATTAGGCGTTTAAATATGACGTAAATAAATTTTTAATGTTTTCTCATTTTTTTTAAATGGCAACAGTATGGCTCATAAGATTACTCAAATAGAGCTTTTTGATATTAAAACATTTTGATGCCACAGGTGATCAATCTAACTCATCCGCAGACCGTTGCCGATAATGAAACTTTTTTTTAATTTTGGCTTTAGGTCCTCTACCATGCAGCCAGTCACAAGAGGAAATTTAATTAACCAAATTAAAACCTAACCTAAACCATAATTCTTTAAAAACCCCAACAAAACCCAAAAATTGATAAAAACGATAAGGAAAGACGGGGACACACTCTTCACATCCTGGGGTCGATCAGGACGATTTTATACATTAGACACTACAGGGGAGACCTTGGTAAATAGGGAGAACAATACAAGTAAAAACATAGGGTTTCGAGATTAAGATTAACCTAGAGCTTAATTTCAGTTTCCGTTATAAAGTTCATGATACAGCTATATACTTTCCTTGAGTCAGTTGGTAAAAGGTGCAGTAAGTTGAAGGGAGCAGCAATATTACAGTTTAGTACATTTTCTACCAGCTTAGAGGACGCATTTTTGTATTTTTCACAGCCAAAGAAGATGTGATCGAGATCTCCTAAAACATCACAGTGTTCACAATGTTCTGAACTGAAGATTCCATTTTTGAATAAATGGGCTGGATAGCAAGCGTGGCCAAGTTTTAAACGTATCAAGGTTGTAATATACCTTCTCGGAAAAGCGAAGTCATCGTGCCAACATTTCTTTAGGATGTCACTGTGTATTAATGTGTGCCTTGTAGGATTAGTGAAACAAAATTGTTTCCATAAATAATTCCATTTTTCTCGACCTTTTTTCAACATGTTGGATGCATCATTTACGATAATGAAACTTTATGACAATGTACTTTTCTATGGTATCTGTAATAGAACTGCCACGTCTTCCGGCATGGCGGCCGATGGAATTTGACACGCTCGTATTTCTGTAAGGAGGCATGGGACCTACACCATATTTTAGGGGGTGGTTACTAGACCTAAGTAAAATAATAATAATAATAATGGTCTTTATTAGGTGCAAGTTTAGTAACAAAATAATCTTACAATTGAACCTACATAACACAGACAAAATTGCATCAGAAATGTAATATAATGTTATTGACGAAAGGGTATATGAGAGTTCTTAGTATACTTGTGATTTTTGAAAATTCTTATTTTGCGTAAAGATATAACTATTGTAAAATCTCACAGACGAAATATTGGGATGAAATAAAATTCAAATTACCATAATTTTTACAGATCTCAAAATGTCAAGAAAATCACAAGTATTAAAAGACTTTGTATTTACTCGGTGATTGTTGAAAACAATATTTCGCAAATACTTTGCAAGCCATTTCCAAGATCTGCCCGGAGCAGCCATTTTTTGGAAAAAAAAAATTCACAAGTTTTCCCTGAAGATTTTTTGCCATATATACACTAAATTTATCATGAAAATATCCTTTCAGCGTCAACTGTTATTAAAGCACTAAAATCATAGATATTCTCGTCAATCAAGTTACAAATATTAATTTGTCTTTTATTACTAAGAAACCTAAAAGAACTGTTGGAAAGTAGTCCTGTTTGAGAATGAATGTCGTGCCGTGTTTAATAAATTTTCCGCCCTGAAAAGTCGATTGTTGAAAGAAAATGCAATTTCGTACGATGCAGAAATACTGACTCTCGTATGTGTTGCATTAATGGCTGAAGCCGTGCCTGAGGACAGCATGTAAGCTTATTTAAACTGTCTACTGGTATTTATCCTGGAGTGGGTACTGGAACCTTCGGCGTAGAAACAAAAAACTGGACGTCTTCCACGGAAACACCGAACTACTACACTTTTCTCGACGCGTTTCGCCAAACAAGTTGGCATCTTCAGGAGAAGGATTAAAACTAAATTCTAGCCTACACTTGCACTATTTATACCAAATTTGTTGTCACGGTTCACTGAACCGTAACTGTCTTTGTTTATCAGAGCAAACAGTGGACTGGTGGGTATCGGACCATTGTCCTTATTCATACTATTGTTACACTTAAAGATTTCTAAACTTTCAAAAGCATCCAACTGTCTACTGTTTGTTACATTTCTAATTAATTTTTTAAATTATTTATGTCTATCCTATGGTTGTTGTCAAAAACGTGTTGGGCAACACAAGATTTTTCTGTTCTGCCATATTTCAAATGAGCCATGTGTTCTTTAAATCTAGTCAAAATAAATATTTTTGTTTGCCCAATATACTTTTGATCACAATCTTTACAACTTATTTCGTATATTCCTGAATTTTCGCTATTGTCGATTTTGTCTTTGGGTTACCCAAAAGCGTCTGTAGTTTATTTTTAGAATTATAAACCAAATTGATATTAGTATTTTTAAAAATTGTATCTAGTCCGCGGGTGAATTTAGGTTCAGATGGTAACGAAGCAAATTTCGAATTGTCAGTATCTCTACGAAAGTCGTAGAATTGTAAAGGGTTCTCTTAAATGTATGCTTCCTTATTAACTTATCAATTAAATGGACTGAGTAACAGTTACTGTTAGCTATATTCTTAATTAATTGTTTCTCATGTTCAAAACTCTCTTTACTGAGGGGGAAAATTAACAAACGTTGAAATATTATTATTTTTTTACCTTAATTTATATTAAATAATAAATCACCTTAAATAGAATATTTTTTATTTTTGTTTTTCCTATTTCTAAATAACATTCTTCTTAAAACGTTTTTACAAAAAGTTTTTTTCATATTTCTAGCTTTTTCCCCTCTTTTTTTTCTGATAGCAATTTAAACGCTATTGAAGCTTACAAATTCCCCTTCGCCTTTTTTGTTTGAACTTGTTTTTCATTCATCTACCAAAGCCCAGAACAGCAAACCCCCAAACCAACGGGAAATAAGGCCAAAAGGAAACAATAAAATGAGTCCGATAACGATTGCGAATTCACGGATACATCCCGCTGGAGAGTATTCGTTGGAGCACTAGCTATCTAAGTCACCGAGCTGATGGAAAGCATGGCAATTTCAAAAAAAGATCCTCAGATCTGTCACCACACTTTAGAAAAATAGACAAGACCTTTGAAATATAATTTGGCTTTTAACAACAAACTGAATATATTTTCACTGTTCCTTGTTTGTTGTGGGCCCCAACCTCAAACAAAGCCGATGGCGTTGGAATTCACCTTCGCAAGATACTCATCTCGAAACTATAATGCCGAAACGCCTCCCGCATCAAGTTTCCCCGATCCGCCGTATTCGGGTCACGTAGGAGGCAACACTGTGCCCCAGCCACAACTCAATTAGGAACCCGCCACGCCCAATGTGGGACACCCTCTTTTCAAAACCACCCCCACAAAAGATCTTTTTCTTTTACCGCCATTTTTATGATCATTTTAATAGTCAGCAATATTTTTTTATGTATTTTCTGTAAACGCAGTAGCTTGTACTAATAAGTAGAGCCCGGCGCAATGGTCATAATAAGCATTTAACAAGTTATAAAAGCAACTAAACTGTTACAATAGTTCATGCAAAATTTCCCCCCTCTTTCTACCCAGACAAACACAAAAAGGATAAGATCCGGCAGCATCAAGAACGTTTCAAAGTTTGTTTCCTTCTGTGGGCCTTAACATTTTTTTTTCCTTTTTCTCCGGCCCCCGCTGGGAAAAACCCTCTTGTACATAAAAACTTGTGCGGAAACCAAAACACCGCCAATCAGAGCATTTTTTCCCGTCCCGCAAGTGCCGGAAGTTTCTTATGGGATTTACAAGTTAAAAATTTATTAAAAAGACCAACAAAAAAACTTAAAACTTTCGAAACAAAACAAAATAAACAACAAAGAAAAAACATTCTTATGCTTTTTTCCTCCCGAAACAGATAGAATCGTCAGAATCCGCTTATTCGTTGAGTGAAAAATTATGAGCGGAAAATTTCGAAAAAACACCAAATTAAACTTAAAAAAATTTGAAAAAAGACGAAATAAGTTATTATGGTGATTGTACCTGACTCTGAGGAGTATTAAACATATCGTAATTCAAAAGTAGAGGTGAAAACCTACAATTTGGGGTCCGGTTGAAGTCTGTAGGTGCCTCTTGAACCGGAGGCATGATCATTTCAAATTGTACGCAAAATTCAGAGCGTATTTAGCGGAAGATGATTTTTCTGGTTTTTCAATCCTGATTCTCAAACGATAGATTCCCCTGCATCGACTTGCATAATTTAACGGTAGTATGAAATGCTCCATGTCATACGAATAATTCATCATCGTAATATAATATTACCTTTAACTTTGGTCATTTTACATTGATTATAAGAAGGGTTATTCAAGCTCGAGCATTCAAAAGAACGGAAGAATGAATTCTCGAAAAAAAATACGGTTTCTCTCTTAAAGTTGGTAGCTTCATTCGCTCTGACATTAGCCGCGGAAATTTCTTCGTATTACTACTTGAAACTTCAAGAGAAGTTGAGAGAGAAGAAGTTTCGAAGAGAAGAATTGAAATTTGCGACGGTCGTAAAGTGGTCGTTTTTATAAATTCGATCGGGAATACGCCTGGGAGCGTATACGCCTCGGGAATACGCCTCGGAGCCTTCAGGTGTTTCTTATGTTAAAGTAGAATAATGAAGACGTGACATTACAGTTTTGAAGTTGAATTCAAATATCACCTTTATATATATAATAAATGAATATCAATATATTCACTTAACACATTAATTATCACACTAATTATCCCTCGTATATTTTTTAAGTGTTCAGGTTTTATTTAAATACTAAAGCGTTTAAATATTTAAGAAAGGAGTCGAGCGGATTTAAGTTCGAAGATCGAACAGGCCATTCCAACGCAAGTGGGTTCAACGATTCGTCAATTTGATTTGTGAATTACTTTTTTTAATACTTTAATTGCAATGAAATTTCGTTTATTTCATGGCCGGTTTCTTAGTATTTTTTAATGGCGACTGGTTGAAATTGAAATTCACCTATTTTCGTAAGGGAGCATGAAACTCACACCAAGCTATTAGTAGAAATTACTACTCAAGGCAAGGATATTAAAAACTTCATTCCAAACTTTTTTCAAAAAAATAAAAAAAAAAAAAATTCGCACCCCAGACCCTCATCTGAAAATATTTTTTTTTTTTTTTTTTTTTTTTTTTTTTTTTTTTTTTTTTTTTTTCGGGAAAAAAAGTTTTGTTTGAAGTTTTTTGTATATCCCTGCCTTCCATTTGGGTCTTCTAATAACCCACTAAAATGTAGTTCCTATGTTTCTTTACGAAAATAAGGAATTTCAAATTCTTTCACCAGCCGCCATAGGTTTATTTATTCTTTTCAAGGCACGTTATTTTGGGTACATGAAACAATATTGTTTCATTTCTCTCATTACTGTTTTTGTTCTGACGTTCAGGCGTTATTTCAGATTACAATTGAATTTAATTTCTCTTTAATTGAAATTTAGATATTCTTATTTTTCGGTCAATTAATTAAACCTCTGGTGGTCTAGGATTTATCCTTGGTTCATCTGGTTTTTAAATTGCTATTACACTACCAAATCGATAGCTTAACATACTTTCCACCTTTGGATTCACCTCTTTTAAGTTCCTATACAATTTGGTATATACGTTCGTTTGGCGACTTGCTTACCCGTCACAACTTACTAAATTGCTTACCTCTATTACGTAGCAGTACGTCTCAAAAGTCAATAAAAAAGTCAAGCTTTGAAGTTTTGAAAAACTTTCAGTGAACTCTGCAACTTGTTACTGTTGTTTTGCCAGTTTTGTTTAAAGTGACTCTCTAAGAATATTTTACCATTCATGGCAAAAAGATCTTATAGAATCATTACGAGGTGTGTAAATTAAGTAATGGGACTGCAACGTAGCTGCCCGATCTAGCAACACTGCAGAGACGCGACGGATTGGAAGGGCGGTAGGTTAACATGTAATGCACCTTCAGTACAAGTTTGAACTTGTTAGAGTCGTTTGTTCGTTCTTCGTGACTTGTTTTCATAAACCGTTTTTTTTCTAGTGCGTGCCTACGGAGTGTTTTTCAAGAGCCCAGGATTTTTTGTGGTTTAAGGCAATCTTAGAAGGAAGAGAGTCGATTGAATATGACCCACGCAGCGGAAGACCTTCATCTTCAAGAACCGATGAAAATGATGATAGAATCTTGTGCGTTTAGATCGTCGGTTGGCAAGGATGATCGAGGAAGAGTTAAATTTGAATTACACCACTGTTTATCAGATTTTGACTGACGAATTGGGGATGAAAAAAATCTGCTCAAAAATGGTTCAAAAAACTTTTCGCGGGGTCGAAAGGAGATCAGGAGAGAAAGGTGTCTTGACTTTTTGGAATCGATTGAAAAGCACTCTTAAGACCCAAAACAGCAAGAATGAGCAAGTCGCAGATCAAATGCATGCTAATTTGCTTTTTGATAAATTAACCAAAACTCCAAATAGAAATCAACACTTTATACAGAGAGCTTCTTGACAAACTTTTGAAAAAGGGTCATGCGTGTAAGACCAAACATCAAGAATAACTGGATGTTGCATCACGACAATACGCCTTGTCACACAGCCATTTTAGTAAACGAGTTTTTAGCCAGTAAAAACATTCCTGTGGCTCCTCAGCCTCCTTGTTCGCCTGACTTGAGTTCTGTGACTTTTTTCTCTTCCCGAGCTTACCATAGAAAGAAGAAAAAACATTAAAAGGGATGTTATCGACCTGCTGAAGGCTATTACTTGGAAGTCTCATTACTTAATTTACACACCTCATATTTACTATTAGTTATGTTTAAAATTGTTTGTCTAAACGTATTAGAATATTATGGTCATTAGAAGTTTACATACAGAGCCTCATAAAGACATTTACCTCATTCAAACACCAAGCTATTTACGATAGATAATATGAAAAATTTAAGAATCATATTGACGAAAATTGCTGTGAGACTTGACCTTGCTGCCCTGAGAACCCAACCTTAGGTTTTCTACTGGTTCTAGAAGAGAAGTTCCATGGTATTTAAATTATTCACGAAAATCGTTAAATAAAAGTCAAGGAAATATTTTACGTTTATAGTTCGTTTAACATAAAATTCGGATTTATAATTATAATCAAAATTTCGATATTTTCTAAATTGAACAAACTCTGATCCATTTTTCAGTAAAGTATAATTTACATTATTTATATTTGAGGACTCAATTGATCGATACTGAATCACATAGCTCATAAAAATAAAAAAATGCTTTTAATTTAGTCCATTAAACAAGTTACAAAGCAAGCACCTTTTTTTGTAACTTTCGTTTGTTACCTACGTTAATTTGTCTTTGGTTACTGTTTTTAGGTTAGGATATTCGAATATTGACGTGTAGAGCAGTACAAGTATATTGTTCTTTTTTATTTATTTATTTAGAGTAACGCAGCAACGCATCTTTGTTAGAACGAAAATCTACACTTAACTAAATTTGACAAAAGTGGCGATCTGTTCTGAAGTGAAAGTTTTTTTGTGTATAAATAAAAATCGATTTGGGACGGTCAAGTATTGAAAATTGAAAGGTCCTGGAAAAATGCTAAACTTCTGTCTCCGTTTAACAGTAATATATGTGATACTCAACAATTATGTATTAATTTATCTCAGTTCAGTAAAATTAAATCTTCTAATGGTTACCCTATGACTGGCTGTCGCATCGACAAATGAGATTTCGAATTAATACAAAATAAAAATAACATCAAATTAAGAGTCATTGAAAAAAATGTCGTCAATATTCGCCAAGCAAAGAGACGTATTTCTGTTCTTAATCTCATAACTTATTCAATTGTCAAGACTGTCACAGTATGTAATGAATATTTTTTTACCGGGGTAGGTATATAAAAAACAGAAATAAAAACTTTTTAAAAATAAACTTTATATTTTCAAAGAAATAAGACACTATTAATGAAAATGATGACCACCTACATATATTTATACACACTCTGAGTTCTTATTTTAACTTAGTCAATAACGTGCTACAAGTATCCACGGTGTTCCATTAATTTCTTCAATTTTATGGATAATGCGTTGCTAAAGGTCTTCCATATCGCCAACGGGAGTTTCTAAAAATTGAATTTTTTAGAAGGCCAGAGAAAACAATCAAATCGCAAGATATAAAAACATTTTTTGTTCTGTTTTTGTATTCACTGTTAGATGACTACGATACTGCTTTAAGTAATGAAAAAAAGTATCTGATATTATCCATAAAGCATAATCTTCAAAAAAACATACTCGTTTTTTCAGCTTATTACCTTTATTATTTCTTTTACCTGTTTTTTTTTTTTTTTTATAAAAACACATTAGTTTAAATGGAACATCTAATGTGCCATTCTTGTTTTTAAATTGTTCGTTTAATATAGATTTAAACGAGGTAGGTACAGGGTAAGTAACTGTATAAATGTTAACCGCCTTTTATTTTTGTTATTTATGGCCAATTTGGTTCTTCAAAATGTGTGTAATCGAACGATTCTCTACGTAGTTTCCGAATCTGTTAACGGTTTTTGAAATTTTTGAAAAATATACGAGGTGTGACAAAAATATGATTTTTTTAAATGGAACACCCTGTATATTCGTGAATATTTCAATTCATGGCTCTTTCTGAATACAAATATATATAATTATAGCACATTTAGATAAGGATTTTCTGAGTTATAACGAAATATGTAAAACACAACACCTAAAACCGTATTCCCCCTATTTTACAGAGTAGTCTATGGAAACAAAATTTTTATTTTGTATAAAACTTCAAACTGGTTAACATTAGTCAGTGTTTTTTCTGTTTGGGTTTTTTAATTTAATATTGTGTGCTAGAAAAAACGTATTGTGCCTTATCATAAGTTTAGAAAATAGGCGTAAAAAGTTTAGAAATATACTTATATTGTAATAAAAATATGACTGCTTCACAAAGGGAATTTGAAGGCGGTATCCTGATCAGACTGTGCCTGCTAAAATGACGTTAAAGAAAATTTACAATAAATTTTGTAACACAAATTCATTAAATAATGCATCTAGAAGAAAAACGAGGAATGTTATTATTAATGAAGAAATACAGATGAATATTTTATTATCGGTCATAGAAGATCCAAGTCGGTCTACTTATTCTTATATCTAAAGATTTAAATTTAAGCAGTTGTAACGTTATGCAACTTTTCAAAAGGAATAAATATAAGCCTTTTCACATCCTTCCTGTTCAACAATTAACTGAAAATGATAATCGACAGATCAGCGTTGACAATGATTATTTTACAATTCGTTTTGGAGTGATGAATCGTCCTTTTCTACTGCTGGTTTATTTAACAGGCATAAAAATCATCATTGGCCACAGAAAATACTCACATGGTGGAAAAACTAAAAAAACAAGGACGTAAAACTGTTAATGTATGGTGCGGGATACACCGAAGCAAAATAATTGGTCCATTTTTTTAAATACTTTCTCATGTGAAGTTTATCTTAACTTACTGCAAGAACAAGTTGAAGAATATTTGGATAACTTGCCAGTTGTTATAAATTTAAAAACAATCTGACAGCAAGACGGAGCTCCCCCACATAACGTTAGGCCGGTGACAGAACTACTTAAA
Source organism: Aromia moschata (assembly GCA_029963805.1). Classification (NCBI taxonomy): domain Eukaryota; kingdom Metazoa; phylum Arthropoda; class Insecta; order Coleoptera; family Cerambycidae; genus Aromia; species Aromia moschata. The sequence continues at coordinate 125,012 of JAPWTK010000468.1, forward strand.
CCAAAAAATATAACCTGTGGATTGGAAAAAATGATCCCATCCATTGACCAGCAAAAGCCCCGATTTAAATCCACTAGATTTTTTCCATTGGGGTACTTTCAAGAACAATATTTATAGCGAAGAACTATCGTGGGACACTGTGTAGTTAGAACAGCTCATTTATCAGGAAGTAAATATTATTAACGAAAATGCAGCGGTATTGGAAAGCGTCCGATTACATTTTTTACAGCGATGTTTGAAATGCATAGAAAATAATGGAAGTTACGTTGAAGATACAATGTAAATATTATTTTCTAATGTTTGTAAGTTTGATATTTTTTGTTTTATTTGTGCCTTCTGTGTTTGCTTTTGTTTTATATTTTGTTGTGACATTTGTTAAATATATAATCTTATATATAAAAAAATCTCGTGTCACGGTGTTTGTGGTCGCACTCCTCCGAAACGGCTCGACCGATTTTTATGAAATTTTTTATGTATACTTGATAGGTATGAGAATAGTTCGTAAAGCATATTCTATACCGCTAGATGATTAGGTGTCCCGTAGGCAAGGAGAGTATTGTTTAGTGCGCGTTATTCAAGTGAACTCGAACAGTGTTTATTGTTTATAAACATTGACTAAGGATACACGCCGCGTTGCCTAGCAACGGACTGGTATCGGAAATATTCTCGGTCGGAAGTGCCGACACAACAGACATTAACATTCACAAATTCAATACGAATCGATCGACACGAGCAGCTGAAGAAAAAGGTAACCGAACGAATCGACCTTTTTTCTTCCTAAAATCGCGCTTTGTGCAAAACAAAATTCATCGGAGCCTTAGGGCTCAAACATTGGTCCTTCGAGCCGGATAGAAGATCGAAGCCGGGTGTGAAACGGATATATCGGTAGAAAACGGTTGAAAAAAATATCGGAAAATTCGTCGTTTTCAACAAAATCATCGCATCGCACGAGTGCTAAGCAGAGGGCAGACAACCAATCAAAGGAGCATCACAGTAAATCGAATGTGAGTCCGTTCCTATTTTTTTTGCCTTCCTTATTTGTTTATTTGCTATTTGCATTACCTAATTTCTGCATGTGTTAGGTATAATTAAATCGCTTTCTTATCAATTTTAAATCGCAGCAGGTAATAATCGTAAACCTGTCTATTTATCGTTATGAAAAATAAATCGCACGGAAAACAGTGAAACACATTGTTTCCACATAAAATATCATTTAATCAAAACATATCAACGATTGTTTTTTAAATGGTGTTTTTTTTATCATCAGTGTTTTAGTTTATCATCAACAAACAAATAGTAACAAATCGTCATTTGTTTGTAATCAACTATTTTCTTGTTAACAATGTCAGACTCGGAGTTAAAGGCACTCAGGATAAAAAGGGGTCAAATTAAAGCACAGCTCACACGATTTAACAATTATTTGAATGCATTTGATCCTACAAAATCAGTATTCGAATTAACGAAACGTTTAGAAAATATTGAACGGTTATGGGATGAATTTGGCGATTGTCAATCAAGAATTGAATTACTAGATGAAACAGAGTTAAATTCAGATCAACGTTCTTTATTTGAAAAAGATTTTTATGAAAACGTATCTCAAGCGCAAGAGTACATTTCTACGGCACAAGCATCTACCACGACAGAGACAAACAAACCAGTTGTTTCTAGTTTTAACGATTTAAACGTATTAAACAACATAAAATTACCTACATTAAAATTAACAGAATTTAACGGAGCGTACACCGAATTTACGCAATTTATCGATTCATTTAATGCACTTGTACACAATAACTCGAGTTTGTCCAATGTGCAAAAATTTTTCTACTAAAATCTTGTTTAAAAAACGAACCGCTTCAAGTAATATCATCATTAGAAGTTACTGACGGAAATTATCAGATAGCATTAGATCTATTAAAAGAACGCTATGAAAACAAACGGGTAATAATAAACAATCATTTAAAACAAATTTTCGATTTACCCGCACTGTACAAAGAAAATGCAGTAGCATTACGAAAATTGTTAGACAATTTTATCAAACATACGCGCCTTGAAAAATTTAGGAGAACAAACTGACACTTGGAATTCTATTCTAATTTATTTATTGTCAAATAAACTAGATGCAGTAACAAAAAGGCATGGGAAGTTTCAATAGCGTCTAATACATTACCATCTATCGAGGATTTTACAAAATTTTTAGCGCAACGTTGTCAAGTGTTGGAAACATTAAATCCAATAAATCAACAAAACAGCGCAAATCCTAACGTTAAATACAGTAACAAAAACATCTTTGAGAAGCATGCCTCAAAAACATTTGCACACGTTTCAACAAATAAACCGCAATGTCCTTATTGTAAGGAATTTCATTTTATATATCGATGCTTAAAATTCAAAGATTTACCGGTAAGATCACGATTAACCGAAATACAAAAATTAAAATTATGTACAAATTGTTTTCGGTCAAATCATACTAAACAAGATTGCCTATCAAGCGGATGTAAAAAATGCAATCAAAAACACAACACGATGCTTCATTTTGACAAAAAATAATTCAAATGATTCTAACATTAACGCGAATAACTCCGAAGGTACATCTAGAACATCTAACGTAAAGGAATCAAAACCTAATACAAACACGCAAACCAATAACGAAAATAGTACGGTAACAATGTGTTCTGCAAATTCAAGTATAACGCCTACCTTTGACACGGTTTTGCTATCCACCGCGGTTGTCTACATTTATAATAATAACAACGAACCTATCAAATGTCGAGCTCTTTTAGATTCAGCATCCATGTCAAATTTTATCACTCGTTCATTATTTGAAAAATTAGGATTACGAGGTAATAACACGAACATACCTATTTTTGGTATTAACAATTCGATGTCGAGATCGAGCACAAGAACTAATGCGAAAATTCAATCATTGCACAATTCATACAACACGGTTTTACCATTTTTTGTTTTAGATAACATATCAGGCAAAATACCAGCTAACACTATAGCTATATCCAAAATTAACGTGCCAAACAATATTCAGTTAGCGGATAACGAATTCAATAAAAGTCAACACATTGATTTATTAATCGGTGCTCAGGTATATTACGATTTGCTATGCGTAGGCCAAATAAAGACAGGCAAAAATCAACCAATTTTTCAAAAAATCCAAACTCGGATGGTTAGTATCAGGACCTGTCGCACTTAATCAAACTATATCGCCTCAAACGTGTCTTTTATCAACTAACGATGTTCAAAATCAACTAGAAAGATTTTGGCAAATCGAGGAAACCGGATATAAACCAAAATTTTTGACTCGAGAAGAACAAATTTGTGAACAACATTTTGAACAAAATTGTAAACGTGATGAAAACGGCCGATTCACTGTAGCTTTACCAAAAAAAGAGTATACACAAATCGGTGACACTAAAGAAATCGCCATCAAAAGATTAATATCGATGGAAAACAAATTTAAAAACAACGAAAAATTTACGAAAATGTTACACGGAATTTATGCACGAGTATATTCATATGAATCATATGACAAAAATAAACCCGACAGAAATCGAGACTACAAACGTGACCTACTATCTTCCGCATCACGCTGTAGAAAAATCATCGTCTGTTACAACAAAATTACGCGTCGTATTTAATGCGTCTCAGCTCAGCACATTGGGAAAATCTCTTAATGACATGCTTTTAGTAGGACCTAACATACAAGATGACTTAATTTCTATCATTACACGATTTAGGACTCATAACTTCGTAATAAAAGCCGACATAGCGAAAATGTACCGGCAAATTAATATCGACGAAAATCAGCGAGATTTGCAACGTATAGTTTGGCGAAATCATCCAGATGAAGTTATAGATCATTACAGATTAAACACCGTAACATACGGAACAGCATCAGCAAGTTTTCTCGCTACGCGTTGCTTAAAACAAATATCTATTGATATGAAAGATTCGCATCCTATCGCTAGTAAAGTTATCTTAAACGACTTCTATATGGACGATCTAATTACCGGCAGTAAAAATCTTGAAAGCGTTAAACAGTTAAAAAACGATATTCAAAACATTTTGCAAGAGTACGGTTTTGAATTAAGGCAGTGGATGTCGAATGAACAAAGCATCGTTGATCGCGAATCCAACACGAGTTTGCCACATTATCACATTACCGAAGACAAAACAGTAAAAACGTTAGGCGTCCTGTGGAATTCGGAAACGGATTGTTTAGAATATTCGGTTCAAGCTTTCTCGCAAGCGGAACGAGTAACAAAAAGAACGATTTTATCGGTAGTAGCTAGGATTTTTGATCCGCTCGGTTTAATCGGACCTGTTGTTATCCAGGCAAAATTATTATTACAAAAACTATGGAAATTAAAACTTAGTTGGGAAGAATCGGTACCACAGGATATATATACTATGTGGATTGAATTTTTAAATCAACTTTCGTTATTAAACGAAATACAGTTCCCGAGGCAAGTAATCGTAACGAACTATATTGAAATACAACTTCACGGTTTTTCTGATGCCTCTAACGCAGCATATGGAGCTTGTATTTATTTACGAACAACAGATACAAACGGAACACACCATGTTCATTTGGTAACTGCAAAAAAGCAAAGTCGCGCCTTTAAAGGTGATAACATTACCACGTCTCGAGCTTTGTGCAAGTTTATTATTAGCGCAATTAGTTTCTAAAACAATAAAGTCCCTAGATTTGAATATCTCGAAACTCTATTTTTTGGAGTGATTCTACCATTGTACTTTCTTGGATTGCTGCTGAACCGTCAACATGGAAAACGTTTGTTTGCAATCGTGTAGCTCAAATTCAAGAATTAACATCGAAAAACATGTGGTATCATATCAGTTCAACGGACAATCCCGCGGATATAATTTCGAGAGGTTGTACACCACAACAACTCATCAAATCAAATCTTTGGAAATACGGACCTGCATGGTTAAAAAACGACGAAACAAATTGGCCTATATCGGCAGTCACCTATATACCCGATATACCGGAAGATCGAAACGAAATACTAGCGCACGTTAGCACATTATTAATTGATTACGATATCATAAATAAATTTTCGTGCTATACAAAACTTCGTCGAGTCACGGCTTACGTCTTGAGATTTTTAAACAACGTAAGATCTAAACAAAGTGAACGCGTTATCGGATCATTAACGTTCAAAGAAATAAACAAAGCCACTAATGTGTTAGTCAAAATCGTACAAGGCGAAGCATTTAGTGAGGACATCAGTAATCTCAGCAAAACAAAAACAGTTTCACGTAATAGCAAATTAATTTCTCTTAACCCTTTTCTAGACGATACCGGAATACTCCGTGTAGGTGGCAGATTAAGAAACTCGACTTACTCGTACGACAAAAAACATCCAGCTGTTTTGCCCAGCAAATCTCACTTTACAAATTTAGTTATAAATCACGAACATAAGCGTCTATTGCATGCTGGTTGTCAAGCAGTTTTGGCCTCGATCAGAGATGTTTTTTTGGCCACTAAATGGCAGAAAAATAGTTAGACAACAGTTACGCCAATGTCTAACTTGTTTTAAATCGAATCCTCAACAAACAAATCCCATAATGGGAGATCTTCCGCTCGCTCGTCTTACCGCCTCTCGACCATTCATGATATCAGGCGTCGATTACGCTGGTCCCATATTTTTAAAGGACGGTAAAACCAGAAATCGCAAAATAGTAAAGGCTTACATTTGTATTTTTATATGTTTCAACAGCAAAGCAGTTCATTTAGAACTCGTTGGTGACTTAACAACTCAATCATTTTTAAATTGTTTAAAACGATTTGTCTCACGCAGAGGATTGTGTCACGAACTGTACTCAGACAATGCAACAAATTTTATCGGAGCAAAAAATTATTTAGAGGAAATAATTGACAATAAATCGGTTAAACAGTTCTTGTTTGAAAATCAAATCAAATGGTCTTTCATACCTCCTCGCGCACCACATTTCGGTGGAATTTGGGAAAGAAATATCAGGAGCGTTAAGCACCATTTAAAAAGAATTGTTGGTAAAGCAAATTTGACATTCGAACATTTTTATACTATCCTAACACAGATAGAAAGCGTCCTAAATTCACGTCCCTTATGTCCCCTCACGAGTGACCCAAACGATTTTGAACCTTTAACTCCCGGACATTTCGTCATCGGCACCGCATTAACATCGTTGCCTCAAGAGGATGTTTCTTCAATAGCCCCATACAGGCTATCAGACTTCCAACGACATCAACTTATAATCCAGCATTTTTGGAAACGTTGGTCACGCGAATACATAAACACTTTACAACAGCGTACCAAGTGGCAACATCATAAAGCCAACAGTTTAAAACCCGGACTACTGGTCATCGTCAAGGAAGACAACACCCCTCCTCTAAGTTGGCTGATGGGTCGTATCGTAAAAACCTACCCTGGACGTGACGGAGTAGTGCGTGTCGCGGACATACAGACGAAAAACGGTGTCATAAATCGCTCATTTTCCAAGATTTGTGTCTTACCAATAGACACTGTCTAAGACATTATCGTTTACGTGTATTGACATTTTTTATAACATAACTTTTGAACAATTTTTTGTGTTGAAACCCGTGGTTTCAAGGCCGGCGGTATGTTTAGTGCGCGTTATTCAAGTGAACTCGAACAGTGTTTATTGTTTATAAACATTGACTAAGGATACACGCCGCGTTGCCTAGCAACGGACTGGTATCGGAAATATTCTCGGTCGGAAGTGCCGACACAACAGACATTAACATTCACAAATTCAATACGAATCGATCGACACGAGCAGCTGAAGAAAAAGGTAACCGAACGAATCGACCTTTTTTCTTCCTAAAATCGCGCTTTGTGCAAAACAAAATTCATCGGAGCCTTAGGGCTCAAACAAGTATATTATCCCCATTTAACTAATAACGTCTTATCTAGATTATGACGAGGTCTGAATAAGTCTGCATAAGTAGTCCAAATTTGAAGTTGATAATTTCACGCCATATTATTGTTGATAATAACACCTACTTATATTGTGTATTCTGTGAGTGGGCAGAATAAAATTTACCTACTGATGTCTATGAAAGACATGTAGGTATGAGTAAATATAACGAAATTAACGTTTTAAATAATAGATAATATAATGTATCTAAAAAGTTCACAGTCATAGTACCACTGCCGTTTTGTTTCAAGAATCTTAAGCCTATAATAAATTAATATCTATATTTGAATGTTCGTGATTTTTTATGTTGACGAACACAGAAAACACACTATACAACTCGATTGACTCGAAGATGACACAAATTGTACTATTGCTTTAAAAATAACAGTAATATTAGCACAATCATTTTCATGGCATACTATTGAAGAGTCAAATAATTTATTAAAACTTGTAAGTGAATTTAAAAAAACACTAAATAACTAAAAAAACGATTGAATATAGGTATAGAAAATGTTAATATAGATTGATTCAGAATTTAATTCTACATAAAAATATGGGTCATTGTAAAAAAAATGAATTTGGATGGTTTAAAGTTGGGTTAACTGGTAATTCTATTTTAAACGCCTTGAACTTAGTTGAGAAATAATAAAAGCATTGTTGCATTGTTTAATTGTTCTACTAACTACAGTGCTAATACCGAAACTTAATTTTTTAAAATGTCATACTGATATATTCACATGTTATGGCGCTAATGAACAAAAATAAAAAAACGGAAATAACTCAAAGTTAGGTATAGGAAAATCTCATGAAATTATACCTAAAATAACGTGTAGAATCTAAATAGATATGCAATAAAACATGTACCATTCCATTTGAAATAAGGAAGTTGATACCGACTTCCGGTATAACCGGAAGTGCAGCCATCTAAAAAATATTTTCGTTAAGTCCGCCATAGCCCTATTAGCTAAAGTCCAAATTTTCAAAAATCTGTTATTTCTACCCTAACACTTTTAACGAAAGGTTTTGACCAATCACCCTGGTTATGAATGATACTTCCATTCCACTACGTGGTGCAGGTGAAGATTAGTATTACATGTGTAATTCTGTTCAAAAATACAGTTTCTTGTGCCTACATTTTCACACCAACGTCAGAGAAAAAGATTGATATTTTTAAAATATTTATTGTTTATTTATATCAGTTTTGTCTCAACCAGTCGATGGAGCAAATCAACTTCCAAGCATGTGAGGGTTTACTGACACCTCAAGACAAACTAATTTAGTACTTGTCTTAAACTTGGTCTTATTATTTTTTTGGCCACGCAGGAACAGTGGACACTTTCGTGCTATATTTTTATTTACAAAGATTAATGGCTGCCACCCATTGCAAAGGGGTCCAAGTAACATCCTAAGAATATTAACGGGTAGTATCCTTGGGTGGCGTTTTAACGTTTCTTCTTTTGTATGAACTTCGCTCTAAATTGACCTCATGTAGTATTTACAAAATTATGCGTAGCGAATAAATACCCACATATCGAAGTGAACTAATAGTGACGATATATACCTCCATGTAAGCGTTAATTGATATTATAATATTTTGATTACATTAAATAGCTTTTGTAATTACCCATTGTTTCAAAAACATGTAGTTGATGGTACAGTCGTCAAGTTAAAAGTAGGTACAGTAGCCACTACTTTATCACATTAACCCATTAACGCCCAAACAGACACAATTTTTCGTCCTTTTTGGAGCGTCAATCTCGAAGGGAAAGTAATGAATTCACTCTATAAAAAACACTTATTCTAATGTTTTCGGATGTGATCTTTCGATTGCCGGGGATTAAATCGGATTTCAGAATTGTGATTAAATGTTCTAGAAAAAAATATGGCATACTTTATGGAGAAAAGTACTGAAAATTTGGGGATTCTTTTTTTTATATATTTTTTGTCCAAAAAGTACTCTCACCTACTCCGGTTTGTGTAGGGAGGGAGAGGCAATAGTCGGAGTTGATAATAGGATTTTTTTTACCGACCTCAACTGACTCTAATCTTTCAAAATGGGGGACATTGCATAAAATCTCATGAAATATGAATTTCTCTCTAGTATTAACGAGAAAATAATGTTATTGTGAGTTTTTTTTGATCCACAGTCATTTTCCTCAATCAAAACAATACCACAGAATATATTTGACTAAATTTTCAATTTTCAATGATGGTGGATTCAAAATGACGGCCGGATTTCTCAAGAAATTGCGCGTTTTTCGTTATAAAAAGTAAATATGAGTTTGTAATTATACTTTTCCTATGTCATTTCATGGATTAGTAACATTTTGAGTTATTCTTGGTGAAAAAAGTCTGAAATCCAAGATGGCGGAATCAATATGTCCTATAAATCTTTTTCATAAAAATGCGTTCTATCTGTAAAAAAATTATTTGTCATTCTAACCTTAAAACTAGGTTTTTTCCGGTGTTGAGGTTCTCATGATGAAATCATGAGAATTATATATTATGTACTTAGGGATGCTCGGGCGCAAACTACTCGCCGGAAGTACACAGCCTACTTGTTTCTCGTGGTGTATATACGATTTTTTCTCACACCCACCAGAAAGTACGTTCTACGTACTATTCTTTGAATAAATATGCGAGGAAGTTCCGGAAAAAAAATTCGTCAATGCGCCCGAATTCAAAATATATATTTTATATTTATATGCGGAGAAATTCCGAAAAAAAATTCTTCAATGCGCCTACATCCCTAAGTGCATAATATATAATTCTCATGATTTCATCAAGATTGAGAGAACATTTTCCATCAGAATTCTACGTAAAGTATGACTGTAATTTTTCCGTTTTCAAATTTTGAATTTTCAAAAATGATGTCCGCCATATTGAATCCGCCATCTTGGATTTCACACTTTTTTCACCAGGAATATCAAAATGTTACTAAAACATGAAATGACATAGGAACAGTATAATTACAAACTCCTATTTACTTTTTACTCGTATAATGAAAAACGCGCCATTTCTTGAGAAATCCGCCGCCATTTTGAATCCGCCATCATTGAAAATTGAAAATTTAGTCAAATATATTCTGTGGTATTGTTTTGATTGAGGAAAATGACTGTGGATCAAAAATAACTCACAATAAAATTATTTTCTCGTTCATACTAGAGAGAAATTCATATATCATGAGATTTTATGCAATGTCCGCCATTTTGAAAAGATTAGAGTCAGTTGAGGTCGGCAAAAAAAATCCTATCATCAACTCCAACTATTGCCTCCTCCTCCCTCCACAAACCCGAGTAGGTTAGAGTACTTTTTGGACTAAAAAATATATATAAAAAAAATGAATCCCCAAATTTTCAGTACTTTTCTCTGCCAATTATTTTTTTTCTAGAGCATTTAATCACAATTCTGATCCCGGCAATCGAAAGATCACATCCGAAAACATTAGAATAAGTGTTTTTTATAGAGTGAATTCATTACTTTCCCTTCGAGATTGACGCTCCAAAAAGGACGAAAAATTGTGTCTGTTTGGGCGTTAATGGGTTAATAAGAGATGACTGCTATACCGCCATTAGAAAGAGGATTATTTAGAATGGCTTTAGCAGGTGGATTAACGTATACTCTTGTTTACTATCCTAGTTTATCCATGTATAGTATTTATTAACGATTAGCAGTTCAACTATTTTTCTGTATACATTTCAATTGTTTTTTAAATAAATTAAATCTGCATTATTATTATTATTATTATTATTATTGTGATATATTTTTAACACAATATATCTTTATTTTAAGAAATATCACCCGTTTGCATTGTTTTCTATTTTTTAAACAGTAAAGGCCACTGTACTATATCCCAGTGGCGGTGCGTGATATTTCAGTTAGCCATATCTTGCAAACGACGCATGGGACCCACTTCACTTTTTAGGTGATGACTATACACCTCTTACAGAAAGAATTTATAGTGAAAAAACCGTCAGCAAAGTTTGCGAAAACATTTTCAAAAACACTGGAGCACTCCCTGGGTTCTCAGTAACGCTCTGTGGAATATTTGCAGTATATTTTTTTTCATAATCTAGAAATAAATATAAGGAGACGTTTTTCGATTTGTTACAAAATATTTTTGTTTCAAAAAGTTTTGGCCATTTTAATTTTGGGAAACAAAATGTTCCTATAAAATTAAAATTAAAATGGCCATAACTTTTTGAAAAAAAAAAATATTGCAACAAATCGAAAAACGTCTCCTTATATTTGTTTCTAGATTATGAAAAAAAATTTACTCCAAAAAATTCCACAGAGCGTTACTGAGAACCCAGGGAGTGCTCCAGGTTTTTTGAAATTTTTTCACAAACTTTGTTGACGTTTTTTTCACTATAAATTCTTTCTGTAAGAGGTGTATAGTCATCACCTAAAAAGTGAAGTGGGTCCCATGCGTCGTTTTCAAGATATGGCTAACTGAAATATCACGCACCGCCACTGCTATATCCTAATGGCCAGTGTACCATCAGAGCAGGTACAGTGGCCACTTTATTTTAAATTTTTGTAACTCCGAAATTTTAGTAAAAATATTATTTTTTCATTCTTAGAGTGAAAATCTGTAGAGAAGAATGTAGAACTTGTCACCTAGTGCCATCAGGGTGGATAAAAATAGTTAATCCCAGCTTTTATTACATTTTTTTAAAAAACGTGGCCACTGTTTCAGACTCTCCCCTACTTTTCGAACATTTTTTTATTCGTTTTATAGTATTATTTAGTATTAGTTTCACCGAAGAAATAGTTTTGGTTATTAAAGTGTTTATCAGTCCCAAAGTAATGCCCACGAAGCTGTTCGTTTATTTAATATAATATGACAGATTATTTAATTTACTTAATACAATATGCTATAATATATTCTATTAGACCGGAAATACTCCAGAGAACTTTTAAAAAAATCTTAAACAACTGAAAACGGTAACAAGAAAGGAAGTGAAAGACCTGTCTTTCAGATCAAGTAAATGACGTTTTTGTCAATCTTCAAAAAGTCGTTTTACCTCGTTTACATTGGTTTTATAGTACCTATTATGAATTTCACCGAAGAAATAATTTTAGTTATCAAAGTTTTTATCAGTCCCAAAATAATGCCCACGAAGCTGTTTATTTAATACAATTACTCAAATATTCTATTAGACCCTAAATACACCAGAGATCCTGTAAGTAAAAAAAATCTGAAGTAACTGGAAATGGTAACATGTAAGAAAGTGAAAGGCTGTCTAGCAGATTAAGCAAATGACGTTTCTTTCAATCTACAATCAATCTTCAAAGTCATTTTACTTTTATAAAAGGCTTTGGTTAGTTTAGTTTTACCTCTACCTCTTAGAATGCAATAACTCAACTCGTTCAAAACTTAGGAGGATGGTGGTGGCAGGTGCACTTTGTCTAAAAAAAATGTTTGTATAAAAAATATTTGTCTTTTATTCTTCATTCTTTAAAAACAAATGCCGTAATAGTGGTGTCTATGTTTTAAATTCTTGTTACATTACCAATAACAATAACAAACGGAAAGGGACATTACCAACGGAAAATGGTAGTAGCAGTAAATGTTTTACTAGTAAAGATTAATGGGAATTCATTCACTCCATTTAATTTCATTTGTTTGACGTTATACTCGTATACGCTTCCCAGTACAATATATTATACCACAGAGATTCTCCGCTTTCAAATATAAGTGTTTAAGCTATCGAGGTCAATGGATTATAGCCGGGATTTAAAACTTCACAGAAATTACCTCAGAGGAAAATCAATACAAACATGAAGCTAAATATTTACATAGAAATCCAATTTCCTGACGCTGAACATTGATTTAGTATATCCATTGCATCCTAGTATCCAAAATAAATATGGAAACTGTTTTGAAACAACAGTTGTTGCGTTAAATATGTTTAACTGCAAAACTAAATTAAATGGAATCCAGTGGCGATTCGTACAAAAAAAATATTCCGGTTGCAAACGAATACTCATGAGGAATATGGAGCAACTGAAATTTTTTATATATGTACTGTTTAAATTTTCTTGTCAATATGTAAATGATAAATATATTTTTAAAAATAAAACAAAATTCTCAGTGTGATTATTAAACGTGACCAAAAACATCACGCTACGTTATATTAAAACGATTTTTTTCATTTAGGCTGTATGTTTTTAAATTTTTTAAATGGTGATATAATATATCTTTGTAAAAAACCTATGTGTTTAAGGAAAAAACTAAATTACTCTTAATTACAAAAAAATGTTTTCCTAATTTATGGACGCATAAAAATTCTCTTTTACCTTGTTCATTACATGTTTAGTGATTGTTTAATTACACAGGCACACAAAATAAAAAAAAAGTTGTTTGTGCGGCGGATATGAGAATACTTTTCCTACGTATTGTGAGCTGCCGAATCGATACCTGACGTTAGAATTTGATTAGTTTTTTTTTGTTTGGTTGGATTAGGTCCAGGAATAAATAACAACTATTCGATTTTTGCCAACGTTTCGGAGCTTTATTTCTCCTTCATCAGGGCTCACTACAATTTTATACAGAAGTAGATGTAAGATATAGATTTTAAAAAATTACATATTACTACAGAAAAGCAATTGTAACTCTTACTTACATCAATGTTGTTATTGTTGTCATGTAAGGTGGTCCATTACAAACATTGGCGGTACTGTCTATATACATATATAGTAAATGTATAAAGATAAAAACAAAACACTATTATCAGGATAATACACTTTAAAAATTACTATAGTAATGAAGGTTTTTGAGAGAATCTAACCTGTCGTAAGTATATCGCATTTGTGTTAGGGAGTGGGAAGCAGTATTAAATGGATTTGAGACAATGAAAATATTATTTTTTGAAGTTATTGTTCTTTTCTATAATGTTGTAATAAACTGAATTTAAGGCGTCCATGTCACTACGTTTATTAACGCTATTTTTATTCATTTTTATTTCTACCATTTCTAAAAGTAATCGTTTTTTAAGGTTTGGTTCTGTTCCTAATATTTTACAGTTTTCAAAGTTGAATTTGTGTTCTGGATTATTGATTATGTGTTCCACTAATGCTGTATGTGTCTTTTTTTCTTCTTTATTTAGTGTTCTTATGTCATATTCATGTTCTTTTATTCTATCTTTTAAATATCTTTTTGTTTGACCAATGTAAACTTTATTACAGTTGTTAGAGTCACAAGTAATTTCGTACACAACATTCAATTTATCTAATTTAGAAGTTTTTGATTTTAATTTGGAGTAACAGTGTGCAACTGTATTTGAATTTTTATATGCTACAGCTATTTTGTCTGTGGTGAGAATTCGTGACAAGTTTTCAGACAATGTATGTATATAGGGTAACTTGAAATATATCTTTTTGTTGTTTTTTGTTGTCTTTCTTATTTATTATATTACCCACCTATCTTATAGTTTCAAAATCCAATATCTGGGACAGCTTAAAAATATCTATCGAATTCTTCTATAACGCACCTTTTTTTCTTCAAACGACATATGCAATGGGTTTCTTTTGCATTTTATTCCTCTTTTGGATGTTTCTCTCTTCAACATCCAACAGAAATCAACCATCATGTGAATATTCCAATGTCCTTGATATGGGAAAATGAATCCAGGTGAGAAGGTGAAATGAAGTGCAGTTATTATGAAAATTAATAAATTTGTTGCTGATGCACTTCAGCTATAATCATCCGGCATGTCTTTTTACATATTCGTACAAACACCGGAATCATGGTCCCCATAAAACAATATCGATGTGTGCGATGCTATTTATGCGTATACTGAAATAAAAAAAATACATGTAAGCTAGAAAAACCAAAATTCCGAAATATCTTATTTATGGCAGTTGATGCTAAGGTTTGAATTTACGCGATCTACAGAAATTCGTCGAAAAACACCATTTTTATTTTTAAACTTCATTCGTAATGAAGTATTCAAATTAATTTTTTAAATAACAATTTAAATAACAATTTAAAATTCATTCGTAATATGTAAAGTATGTGATTAACAAATGAACTACATACTTTTATTACGATTGAAATTTATCCGGTTGACTCAAAACTTGCTGAAGCCTTGCTTATACGTTCAAATATAATTTTTTATTACATAAATAGGAGGAATTTAATTTAGAGTGTAAGCACCATCCGACTCTATAATTTGTCGCTAACGAGTAGGTCGCCAACAGAACACGCGGTTGTGAAGCGAAAAAGTTGTGTTTGACAATTTTTAGATGGTGACGACTGTCAAATTATTTATTTATGAAGTGTTTGCTGAGGGCACAGAACAAATGGTAGCCAGTGGGGAAAAGGTCTGGTGAATAAGAAACAACTGTGCGAAATTCGTGAAAATAATGTGGGTGGTGTGTCGTCCTCTGTGTATGAACTATTTTGAATTTGCACCTTTAACTTCAGTAGATGTGGAACGATCACTTTACTTCTACAACCATATGTGCAAGCCAAATCGCTCACTTTTGACTAGAAGAAATGCAGAAAGACTACTGGTACTGGTTTTACCCTGTCTTCTTGGCCTCTCATATCCGTCATGTCCTTCCGTCAATGACATGACGGATTACGACTCTGACCCTGCGTTGTGGCATACTTGCCGGGCCGTAAATATAACTATAATATTATACAAGGGTCAAATGATGAATAGAACCCGGAGGTTAATAATAGATGCGTACTTTACCAGAGGCGGCTCCAGGATACCACTATCAGTAACGTTACGAAATTTTAAACTGGGTTTACTTTCAAAGTGTGATGGTGATTGTTGTAACCATACTAATAATTGGCAAAGGAACCAGAGTCACAAGACATAGAACTTGCATACACACGGTAACAGATGCTATAACTCGTCTTGTATAATAAAAAAATGTTTGACTCACCATGGTATCTTGGAAATGGTTTCCAACATATTTGCGAAATATTTCTTTTTCGTAATCACCAAGTACATTTTTTATATGGATAAAAAAACGAGTTTTTATACTCTTTTTTAAGATCTTCTTTTGAGGCAGCCGTTTGTTGATTTTATTTCACAAGTTTCATTTAAAGTTTTTTTTGATATTATAGCCTTCTACTTAAGTCTAGTATTTACCCCTTAAAATATGCAGTGTGGGACCATGCTTCGTTATGAAAATATGAGGATATCAAATTCCACCAGATATCACTGGTTTCTATCCAGTACAGAGTCGACTTTGGTCTTTCGGATTTTCAATTTTAAAAGTGAATGACAAATGACCTTTTTTATTCAGTGCATCTTAGGCCAAGAGTTGTACTGCAACCTATACCTGGAATTGCGCCTCTATCGATTTCCATGTAAAATATATGCTGGTTATTATTACGTTCTTATCATACAAACTGCACTACTTTACTTCAGTAGTCAATACAATACTTCAGTAGTTATATGGTGACAGAATACGATGATGATGCGCGATGGGGATGTTAGGGTTACGATCACGGTTATTGTATACTGTGACGAGGGTTGAGATGTCGATGGGGTGCATGTGACGTAACCAAGATGGCAGATCTGATGGGAAGATGGGAAGGCGGGTACTTAGATTAACGTTGGGGTTCCGGGGGGGGGGGGGATCGGGGTCAGAGTGGGTATAGTCTTTCTAAACTCAATGTGAAGACGTATATTTTTAACTCCTTTGATTGCTAACGCTAACACCTAAATGTTTTCATTCAAATCAATATAGGAGATTAAAATTAGCCTGCATACAAAACTCTTAATATTTGTAATATAATTTTCTGTAAATAATGCTCATTTAGCCAGACAATCTGAAAAAATTGTCTGCTTTAATAAATCTAGCTGAACTACACGTCACTGGCGGAAACAAGTAAGAATTCCTAATGTCGTAAATAATTTTAACGACGTCGTAAAATATTTTACGACCCAATGGACCACATAGATAGCTAAGGAATATATTCGATGCAAAGCACAATACTCTAATGGGTTACTGGAAATGGATCATTGGCTGAACGAAACAGCGAAGCTTTGCCGGCTCTTCCTCGGCAGTGAAGCGTTGCTAGCGAAGCATTGCCAGATAATTATTTTTTCCAGCAATTTTAAACACCTTATTTTAATGCTAACTAATAAATTTATATCTATGATTTTTTTTTTTGATATTTCCAAACTAGCTTTCTAAGAACGTCAGGAACTAACAGTTTACTGAGGTATGAAGTATAATTGTACAGTGAGCTTAGCAATTTTAGAAAATATATCTGACAACCTTGCTTTTTTATGTCTTCACATTTACATTAGAAATAGTATATCAGATAATGTATAAAAAATCTGTTTCTAAAATATTATTGCTTCTACCTATTACGGATATAGGTAATTAATCATTTGTATCTGATAACTGATTTAGCTGATAACTACTTACTTCCACCCTACTATGTGAATATGTGTGGATAATTTAGTGCTATGTGCTGAACTTTCTCAACTTTTAAGCCGAACTTGGCGTGGGTAATAGTAATTTTCATTTAAACTATCCGGATGGCACACTGATTAACCCACGGTTAATTAATAAAGGAGGCTCTGTCAATAACTTATCGATTTGGTTAATGAACGCCGTCGGCAACAAATTGTTTAAATTGTGTGACCAAATCGTTTTCATTTATGTGATAATTGCACAAAGTGCGCAGTCGATGCAATTACCCACTAAATTCGTAGGGAATTGAATCGAATTTAATAATTAAATCATTAGATACGTAATCATGCCGTTGATATTATATTAAATAAAGAGGTTTATAAAGAACATGTGTGTCCAATTTACTATATTTATTGAAGGATGCGATTTTGAAACTAAATTTGGAAAAACGTAGAATAGAAGAATAATTTGAAGGGGTAAGAGCCAAAAGGATCTACGTGACATTTTCTTTATTTGGAGTTATTTCATCTCAAAGTTAGTTAGTTATTGTAAAATCCCTAACAACATTTTTTATGATATTTTTTTTACAAAAAGAATGCAGTTTACTAATATTTGTGACCTTGTTGGAAAAGTTCTGCCGAAGGCTTAATTTTTTTTTAAAAAATGTCACTTAGACCCCTTTGATTCTAAAAAAAAAATAAAAAAAAAACATATTTTTCTTATTATGTGAAAATTTATTTAAATATTAAACAAACACAGGAGTAAATAGTTAATCCTCATAATCGGAGTATAGTACGTTGTCTTCTACTTCATCCAGGTCACTTTCTTCTTGAAAATTTATCTCCTTTTGGGTTTTTTTGGCTTATTTTCTGTCGCTTTCTTTTTTTATTTTTATTTTCATTATGGGCCTTATTCTGATAGAAGTTATGATGTATCGGTGGAATATGGGGCAAAAAGTTGAATAAGGTACTCCCACTGGTATGGTATTTTTATGACAGCTGTATAAAGAGGTTTGTTTAAATTTTTAAGAGATAAATTAGGTCTACCTGCTTTAAGAGACGAACACTTCTCAGATTGGGAGGCAGGAAACGTTGGATTCCTTGTTAAATTAAATAAAAAGGATAAAAAGTGTTCACGTCTGTACAACCGCACGATTTGTCGCCATTTAAATGGAACTTTTTCCATGTCTTTTTTAGGATGTAAAATGATTGTATGGAGGTAATCGAAACAGAGAGAGAAATCACCTTGTTCCATGTTATGAAATTTTTTTGAAGTTCTTATGTAATGACTGTTTTTTTGCTTTCTAGATGCGAGCAAAGGAACAGTCACATTCCATATATGTAAGAATGTCCCAGCTCAAAAAACTTATGATGTTATTATTGTCAAGTTTGTGGCTTGAACCAGAAACATGAATAATTTTGCAATATTTTTATTTTTGTTTTGTCCTCCACATTGGTCGCTATAGCAAATCAGTTCTTCGATAGTTGGTGGCAAACTCTTAAAAAAATCTCAATATCGATATTAAATATAACTTTCATCTAGTAATTTACCTTTACATAATTCTCTCTTTGTTTACTCATAATCAAACACTAGACACTCAATATCACACTAGGAAACTATACTAAATATTGAAACTTGACAGAGTATGTAACCATGAGCGGTCAACAAATCAAAACATTTATTCGTGACAAAACGGTCCAAGTGCTCTTGGATCATTTTGCCACTAATCAAATAAGCAGTTTAGTTGACCTACTTTTGCCATTGATTAAAATATAGCGCTAAATGTCTAACAATCACTTGGATCCTGTTGCTAGTAAATAATTTTTAGTTTTAATTACCTGAATTTGCACTTAACTCATTTTTGTAAAAACCGCCACTTAGACCCTTTTGGCTCTTACCCCTTCATTTGTTCAGGTCATGGGAACATTTATTTTGATTTGCTAAGATTTGCCGAAATTATTCGTAACTATTGAGTTAGAACGCTAAGACGTATGAGAATGCACTTGCAACATGACGGAATTCCTCCTCACTTTTCAGGAATCCAAATTTAACACTTAAGATTATAACCTAACGATTTTTTAGAGCTAGTGCAATACAATGCAGTGGCATCTGGTGATAGTTAAAGTTCTCGTGTTTTTATAATGGAGCGTGGATCCTACATCGTATTTTAGGGGTGTAATTACTAGACGTAAGTAGAAGGCTGTAGCCTAACCTGTAACAAAGGCTGTAGCAAAACTACTTCAAACGAAACTTGCGAAAACGATTTTCAGAAAATGTGTGGCCCACTATGAAAGCTTGAAAAGTTTACGAGGTTTGGAAATTAATTAATGAGACTGGCAACGTAGCGCCTGATTTAACAACATTGTGGAGACGGGACTTGGAAGGGCGGTAGATTAATGAAAGTAATGCATCTTCAGTACAAGTTTGAACTTTTTAGTCATTTGAAGTTAGAGTCAGAGAAGTCGATTGAAGATGAACTACGCAGCGGAAGGCCTTCAAGAATCAATAAAATCTTCAAGAACCGATGAAAATGTCGATAGAATATGGGATCTTGTGGGTTGAGATCGTCTGTTGACGGCAAGAATGATCGGGGAAGAGTTAAATTTGAATCACACCACCACTGTTCATCAGATTTTGACTAACTAATTGGGGATGAGAAAAATCTGCGCAAAAATGGTTCCAAAAAACCTTTCGCAGGAACAAAAGGCCATCAGGAGTCTTGACTATTTTGAATTGATTGAAAATGATCCCCATTTTATGAAACGCTTTATTACTGGTGAAACTTGGGTGTTTGAGTACGACTCGGAAACCAAACGCCAAAGCATGGAATGGCACACTTCAATCTCTCCAAAACCCAAAAAAAAACAAGAATGAGCAAGTTGAAGAACAAATGCATGCTGAGTTGCTTTTTTGATAGCTAGGGAATTGTCCACAAAGAGTTTTTGCCTCCAGGCGCAAGAGTAAATCAACACTTTTACAGAGATGTTTTGAAAAACTTCAAAAAAGGTCATGCGTGTGAAACCAAACATCAAGAACAACTGGATGTTGCATCACGATAATGCGCCTTGTCACACAGCCATTTCAATAAATGAGTTTTTAGTCAGAAAAAACATGTATGTGGCTCCTCAGTCTCATTATTCGCCTGACTTGCGTCCTTGTGACTATTTTCTCTCCCCGTGATTGAAAAGTCACCTCAAGGGACGTCATTTTGGGACCATAGAAAACATTCAAATGACTGAAACTGACCAGCTGAAGGCTATCCAGTATATGAGTTCTAGCACTGCTATGAGGAATGGAATAACCATCTCCAGCGCTGTGTGGCTTGACGGAGCAACGGGTTAATCTCAAATTTCTTGTTATACTGGGAAAAACATTTACAGAAGATTATGCAATGTTAAAGGAAGTGTACGGGAATGATTTAAACGGTTTAAAAAGGAATGAATAATGAACATTAGCGCTGACATTCTAAACTACATTGACACTGATCCAGGCTTGTTAGACACGGTGAGATGTGATGAATCGTTCTTTAGAGTATGGCAAAATGTGACTTCATTTTTCTATTGGAAAGAAATGAGAAGGGGGCCTTTTTCTCACAAATCCTTTATTTATGACTTGCTACCGATTTCGGTCATTAAATGACCATCATCAGGCAACAAAAAGTTACAATAGGCTACAATTAATATTTGAAGTTAGTGCATGTGATCTATCTTTTTTATATGGTTTAAAGGTTATTTTTACATTTTATTTATTTATTATGAAGAAAAAGTATTATTTATTTATTTAATAAGAAACATTTTTTAGTTTACTTAGTTATTAGAATTAAAAATATTTGTTTTACTTACATTATTACTTGAATTTTGATTATTGATGTTATGTCAAAATTCATCTAGTAGATGTATCTATTTTTCTTTTTCTATTCTATTAATTAACCTTCCAAATCTTGTTTTTTCTGGTCTATCGTAGATAGATTAATCAACTTCTTATTTGGTTTTTGTGGTAGTAATAATTGGATTTTCATTTCATTTCATTTTCGAAATCGGAACCCAATTCTACCTCTTCTTCTACATCTGGACATTCTTCTAACCACTGCAACAATATCTCGTCAGCTCCTGGGTCATCAACCTTAACTCTTTTCCTACTTGACATTGCTAAAAAAGAGTAAAAATCATTACATACTCAATTTACATAAGTGTATATACCAACACTATAAGACATACTGAAGCTATTTTTACCCAGACACGTACCTAAACATCTAAGCGGAAGGTAGGAAGGCCACGCCTTCAAACGTTAAACATTGGCAGAAGGACAATGCTCTGAAACCTGCCAAAACACAGCTGGAGTACAATAGTACGCCGCGCGACCACTAAAGGGTTAAACAACATTTACCGAAGACAATGGACTCACAAACATGTCGAAAATGTTTTTAATAATTTAACCTACTACAACTTTTCGACATGTTTGTGAGTCCATTGTCTTCGGTAAATGTTGTATAAACGTTAAATTGTTTTTAAAAAGAAAAATACAATTATTACTACCACAAAAACCTGTAGGGTCTATTGTTATTTAATAGGTAGGGTCAAATTTTAGTTGAATTATGTACGTGGTAGGTACGAATCTACTTATTTATGTAAATTCCTGTAAAACCCTAATTCTCACGTTTCGGCATTTACCGTTTGTAGATTTATGTAAATACGTGGTACATCCTATTTGATTTCTGTTAAAAACACCCGCATAATAGTTTGGTTTTCCCAAATTGACCTGCTGTTGGGATTTCCCCTAATTCAGTTTACAACTGTTTATTGGAGACTGGTTTCGGGAACCTACCTGGTCTGTGGCTGATTGTTAGTTTAAGGATTTTACGTTCAGTTTTGGACAGAGTTTCGACAGTTCATCTTTACCGTTCACCGGCTCCACACCAGAGTCTATCTCCGCGATTTACCGGACTTCTCCGGTCTTTCATATCTTGTAAATATATAAATAAATCACTGTACATATAGCCGACTAAAGTGCTTTACTTACCACACCACCCATCGCCATAAACCAAATAAGAAGTTGATTAATCTGTCTACGATAGACCAGAAAAAACAAGATTTGGAAGGTTAATTAATAGAATAGAAAAAGAAAAATAGATACATCTACTAGATGAATTTTGACATAACATCAATAATCAAAATTCAAGTAATAATGTAAGTAAAACAAATATTTTTAATTCTAATAACTAAGTAAACTACAAAATGTTTCTTATTGAATAAATAAATAATACTTTTTCTTCATAATAAATAAATAAAATGTAAAAATAAGCTTTAAACCATGCATAAATACTACATGCATCAATTTCTAAAAAAAAAACAGATAGATCACATGCACTAACTTCAAATATTAATTGTAGCCTATTGTAACTTTTGTTGCCTGATGATGGTCATTTAGTGACCGAAACCGGTAGCAAGTCATACATAAAGGATTTGTGCGAATAAGGCCCCTTTTTCATTTCTTTCCAATAGAAGTGATGATTCGTGTTTTTTTTTTTTTTGTGTGTGGAAGCAGTTAAAGCAAAAGCGGCGGAAGTTCTGAACCAGCTGACAGAAGCGGACTTCCAACACTGCTTTCGACAATGTATCGTCGTCATGGAGCGGTGTAGAGATCGCCAAGGGGAGTACATTGAAGGCTAAAAAGTTGCTACTGTAATTGGTAATGAATAAAAAGTGTTATGACAACAGTTCGGTTATTTAATAGCCACACTTCGTACACACATGATACGTACCTATAAAAATTAGAGTTGGTATAAATTAACAAAGTTAAAAAAAATATCATGAAGTAGGTTGTTCATTTCAAATGGATGTGGTTAATTAACATGAAAGAAAATGAGTTAAAGCGTCTGAAATCTACTGGGAGTAGAAGCTGAAGCGCAAAAGGCATTTGCTAAATGTAATTGGATGTAGAACGACGCTGACGCTCAGGTTTATTACTGATACTTTTCTTCTTATAAACAGCGTTTTATTACGAGTTAAATTACTTAGAGTTTAGTTGAACTTACTTTGCAGAGATCTTTTACGACTTTTTATGCTTTTAATGAAGCAATTCGTACTAAATCTACCATGTAGATACATATATTTACAGTGAGATGAAGTCTGGAATAAAATTCGTAATTTAATTTTTGCTGATTTTTTATTGAAAAAAATCAAACCAAAAACCATAATTTCTTAACGACTATTTCATAAACTCAACGAATTGTAGATTATGTGGGCAATATCTCGGGAACATGTAGTTTGGGTTAAGGTATTATCAAGATTTTTGTCTATATTCTATCATTTGCGAGTTATTTGTAATATTTTAAAAAAGCGGTTTTTCAATTCTTAAACAAGACTTTTCTGCAATTACTGAACATGTTTTTAATCTCCGTAAAAAAGAAATATTAAAATATTTTTATATACCTGCTATAATTAAACAACTACAGTATTCCCGGTTTCATTGACATTTATTTTAATTGTCCTTGTATTATTATATTAGATGTCTGGTTAGTTGAGAAATAATCTCTTTCATCGGTTGTCAGAAACAGAGCAAACTATCTGCTAGTCGTTATTCACTGAAATTGATCTGTTGTTGCACTTATATTTATTAAGATAAATACTTATATAGGGTAGCTATATCTGCACATGTTTTCATTTCAATTGAGATATGGAATTATGACAACAATAAACTGAGTGCAATTGTTGCCATATCAAATTACATATAGAGGCAATATATAAAGAACATCTCTGGTATCCGACAATAATAATTCATTGATCGAGATATAATGAAGGAAGTTTTATGTGTATTATGTTTATTTTTGTAAAATTGAAATAGAAATTACCAATCCATTGAAATTATACCTATAGATTAGGAATATTGCGAAAATACGAGTAAATTTATTACTACAATATAAAATTATAGTAATGTTACGAATTATGTGGGGATCATTCTTCTGTCATAATATCACTACATTCTAAAATCAACAAAATTGTGTAAATGACAACGTTATATTTTAAATATAACGGTACGGTACTTAGTGTGTCCTACGGTATAGTGTGAACACTGAATTTGATCAAAACACCTTTTAGAATTGACTGCCGTGCCATATTGTATCGTGTGAACGACCTCTGTGAATATTTCCTAATTTATTAAAATTAATTAATTGAATGACTACAACTGCAGAGAGAAATTAGAGAGAAATTAATATAAGCTGTAGACGGGTTAAAGGAAAATAAAATGAGAGATAATCACTGGAACCTTTATTTTCCAGGCCCTCGCTGAATTGTAAAGGAAACAAAACAATTTTGTGAAACTTTTACCATTTTTCATTAAAAAAAAAAAAACGACGTTTTCCACGAAACACCGAACTACTACACTTTTCTCGACGCGCGTTTCGCCAACCAAGTTGGCATCTTCAGGAGAAGATTAAAACAGTTTTAATCTTCCTACGCCGAAGGTTCCAGTACCCACTCCAGGATTTTTCATTTACATTACATTTCTTCGAAAATATTCATTTGTATTTTTTAAAAATGTTAAATTTGAATATAACCTTTATGCTCTTTATCTTTGTAGTCTTTAGGAAATATATGTCCTTTATGACATGATAGACCTCTGTGATCTATATTACCTTTATGACTAATGTGATTTTTATGATCTCTATTAACTTCGTGACCTTTATGACATGATTTTTAAGACCTGCAAACGTTTATGATCTATATGATCTTTATGATCCATACGATTTTAATGACTCTTATGACCAATAAGACCTTTATAACCTTTATGGCCGATATGCCCTCTGTGTCCTTCATGACCTGTATGAGCTTTATGATTCATATGACTATTGTACCTTTATAACATGTATTGCCTTTATGACCTATATGATCTTTATGATCCATACGATTTTAATGATTCTTTTGACCAATATGTTCATGACCTGTATGAGCTTTATGACTCATCTACAGTCATGTAATGAGAGACATATGGCCTATACGACCTTTTCCTTTATGACATGATAGATGTCTGTGATATATATATATATATATATATATATATATATATATATATATATATTACGTTTATGACTAATATGACCTTTATGATCTCTATTAACTTCGTGACGTTTATGACATGATTTGTATGACCTGCTAACGTTTATGACCTATATGATCTTTATGATCCATACGATTTTAATGATTCTTCTGACCAATATGTTCATGACCTGTATGAGCTTTATGACTCATCTATAATCATGTAATGAGAGACATATGACTTATACGACCATTCTGAGCAATATTACATTTATAATCAATATAACCAGTATGACTTTTATGACTAATATAATCAGTATATCTTTATGATCTTATTGCCTTTATAAAATTTATGACCATTATGACCTCTATGTCCTTTATGACCTTTATGTCTCATATGACCAATATAACTTTTATGATCAATATAATCTTTGTGACCAATATGACCTTCTCATGATCAATGTGACGATTGTGATCAATGCGAACTTTATGAATTTTATGACCTCCATGATCTATATGACCAAAATGACTTTTATAACCTATTAAATAGGGCATAATAATTGTATTGGAATTGGTTGTAGCAATAAGAATGAGAGTAGAGGCTTATTATTGTGTTATTTGCATTTCTCTACCCCAAAAACCTATAAAACGACATGTCACATGATTATCCTTCTTAATTCATATTAAAATAGAATCCCCTTGCCCCCACTCCTATCATGAGGCAACAAATAACACTATCAGCTAAATCAAAATAAATGTATAATTTAGCTTGCCCATCTTATATTGTGAATGTTACATCCATACCCCCGGGAGATATGGGGGGTGTAGGAAATGTAGGAATTTTTTTAGAGCTCCGTCTATGTAATTGAAATTAATGTTTTTTTTTATTTTAATTGGTTAAAAAAAATTTGTAACCTATTGACCTATTTTAAATACTTACCCCTATTCAACCCCTCACCCTATTGAGCTAAAAACCATTACGTAGACACAATTATGTTGCACATGTGTCTCAAATTTAAAACGCATACGTTACATCGTCTGCGCATTACCAATAGTCAAAGAAAAAGTGTATTATCCCCATTTACCCCTAACCCCCTCAACCGATTAAGCTCAAAAATCTAATCAGCCCCTCAAAATTTAATCAACCTCGTCATGGTACACAAGTGTTCGAAATTCCAACTTTATATTATCATTTTCTCGAGTTATTGTGTACATAAAAAAGGTTAACTGACAAACAGACACACATTTTTTTCGCTTACAATTAGACTTAAAATCTCGACGTTTCAGTACATTTTAGGCTCATTTAGCCAAACAAATTTTTCATGAAAGCAATACTTAAACTTGATGTGGAAGTAATAATTCTTTAGAATATAAAAAAAATGAAGAATATATACCTATTTATGTAGGTATGAAATTTTATTTCCACTGGTTTAAAAGCCTATAAAACCATACGTCACATGAATATTTTATTTCACGTTAATATATACAATTTTCCTTCCGATATCGACAGAACAAAAAGGAATACCATGAACAAAAGGATTATACGAAAATTTAGTCTAAAAGTCGAAAAGTCCATTTTACTCATAAATGACTAAAGGAAATTGTAAACACAAGGTGTTACGACAAGACGCTTCGACTATTTTTGCCATATTTCATAGTTTCCAATCCAACCATGTTTCATTCATGGTTTCATAGTTTCGCTATAAAGGCCTTTCAGTTTTAGTTTATTTTCCAAATAAAACTTGTTTCTCCATTTTATGAAAAGTTATGACTTGTGATATTTGCTACATTTTCATATTTCAAAGTATTTAACAGTAGGTCAACTTTTTTAATGAATTGTGAAAAAAATCATAATCATAATCCATGAATACTATATATATAATAGGAATTTACTATAGCGTGTGACACAGGGGATATGTAACAGGCACTAGTTTCTTTATTCATCCATATAAAATTTTTAAATTTATAGTAGTTATGTAACTATTGATAAGGCTTTTCTTCAATCTAACAGACATTATTTACAGCTTTCGGTTTGACTGGAAGTCGACCCAATTTTCTTACTTTAAATACAACCGTTCTATTTTTTAGCCTTCTTTAGTTCTATTATCTTATTCACCTTAAAGTTTTGTATTCAACCATGTATGATATTGTGGCGTTTGTTTCTTTACTGACAGTTAAAACGCCTTTAAAAAAAGTCTAGGCGCCCATGACAGCATGTACAAAATCTTTTGAAACTTAAGTTTACCTTACACGGTCAATATTATTGTGCCAATATCGATATTGATCTATATATTGAACGTGTAAGGAGTATATTAAAACAATAATATGGCAGAAATATTAAAGAAACTAAAATCAGTTCGATTTTTATTGAAGGCCCGTCAATATATTGGGCGGCGTCAATATGATTGACACGTGTGAGGAGTATCATGTTGCCTATGTTGCCGTATTGTGCAATCAAACTTCAGTCATTCTCAAGACGCGGTAGAGGTTGTTTTTGTTTCTTGTACTATTACGAGTATCTGTTTGAGTTGTTTGTGTGTTTGTTTTTTTTTTCCTTTTGAGATGGAAACTGATAAAAGTACAGGTGGTGAAAAGCGAAAATAGTCGCAAGACAAAGAATAAGAGAGGAAATTCACTTTAAGATGAATAGAGGTGAGTACTGTATTTTCACTGAGTTTGAAAGTAAATAATAAAATAACAATAAAAGTGGTTATTTTGACATTTCAAAAGGGGTAACTGTTCTTTGCCTCTTCTTGATGACCAAAGCAGACGCGATTAGAACCGGTGGAACACTTTATTGATCAATATTATTGAATCGTGTGAGGGCTACCGTTTTTTTACCATATATTGCGTCAATAATATTGCTTCAATAGTATTGGCCGTGTAAAGTGCGCTTTAGTGGGCTGTGATATCGAACAATTAGTAAACCGTTATGAACATCATATTTTTTCAAACCCAGCCTGCTACTCATAAATCTTTTATTTAATTCTGAGAAACAGTTCAAAAACAATTTACAATATTTTAAGGACTAAGATAGGAACAACGTATTTTTATTTTAACTGGTTATAAGTATAGGTACCTGTCTTTCATTTTTGCCGTGTAGAATTAGCGTTCTCTTGTTATTTCAAGATAACACTAGTTCAAATTTGTAGAAGATTAGTGTAATTGTTTTTTGTAAAATGAAGAGAGCATACTAATTCTACGTGGCAAAAATGAAAAACAGTTAGGTTTTTTTACACCCAGTTTAAATAACAATGCGGTGTTTCTATCTTAAACTATTGTGCGGTATTTTTCGACATTTTTCTCAAAAATAAAAAAGAAAAATGATGTTCATAATGGCTTAGGAGTGGCTTTTAAATTTCTCAGCCCACAAAGCTTCAAAAGATTTTGGACAATGCGTCATGGGTAGGCAGGCTTTTTTTAATGAAATGAACTTTTACTGTCAGTAAAGAGGCAAATACCAGCATGTCATTAGTAACCCTTCATGGTCGAAAAGAGTATTTTAAGGTGAATAAGATGAGCTAAAAAATATACACGGTTCTATTTAAAATAAGAAAGTTGGATCGACTTATGGTTAAACCAGATGTTGTAAATAATATCTGTTAAGGGGGTATTCTAGTCTAGAGGCATGAATTTCGTGCGGTTTTTGGAAGCTCTGTACAAACGAAACAAGAAACATTTTTACTATCCATTTTTTTTATAATTTGTTTATTGATATTTTAAAATAACATAAAAAATTAGCTGAAAAAAAAGACTCAAAATTGACAAAGTTATGAGCTGGCAAAGTGGGGGGTCCAAAAAAAGGGTGTCCTGGCGTGCATGATTTCAACCCTTCTGGTCAACTGAAACAAAAAAAGCCGAACGGATTCTTAATTAGTATAGATGCCCCTATAGCCCGAACCTTGGAAAAGTAAAAAAAAATTTCATAAAATGGCGGCTGTTTGAAAAAAACAATTTTGTTTTGCATGTTTTATTTTTTAACAATTCCGATTTCATTAAAAATAGTAAAATAAAAAATTTTGATCTAAACGTGCTTGAGGCGATAGAGGAATGTATAAAGAACATTCACACCAAATTTCAAATAAATCGGTTCATTAGAACTTGAGATCTCGTGCACGCCAACTCGAAAAAAGTAGTTTTGAGAAAAACGCGTTTAAAGTTTTGAGATAAGTTTCCGGCAATTTTACTAGTTAGCACGTCCACGTTGCTTGAAGGCTGGCTCAAAACTAATGTGGAACACGATACACATACTACGGTATGCTGATTTCTCGACTCATTTTGGACCCGCTCGCGCATCTACGTCATCTTGGAGGCCAAATCCGCCATTATCTCATTTAACGCCGTATATTTTAAATGTTCGCTTGTATTGTTTTCTGTCTACAGTTAATATATCGGTTTGTTTTGTGTATGTTGTGAGTGTTAGAATTAGTAACTATTAAAATTCAAGATTATTAAAATATATTGTGTATCGTTATTCGTAATATATATTATCGTATATATCTTATAATCGTAATATATATTATATTCGTAACTAGCGACCCGCCCCGGCTTCGCACGGTGTTTACTACATCACATTAGAAACCTCTAAAATGATCAGTGTTTCTCTACTATATTATGCATGTATTATACATATAAACCTTCCTCTTGAATCACTCTATCTATTAAAAAAACCGCATCAAAATCCGTTGCGTAGTTTTAAAGATCTAAGCATACATAGGGACAGACAGCGGGAAGCGACTTTGTTTTATACTATGGTATGATTATGATGTTATGATATATATTCTCAAATTACAAGAAATAATTTGTTAGGTGTTTTCATATGCAGTTGGTCACTTTTAATACGATATAAAAATTTGTGCATTAGTATACAGTGTTAATCTTTGAGTGGGGGTCATATTTATAGGGGTGGCATCTTTCAACTATAGGAACACGAAAATACAGTTTTTTTTTGTTATAAAAAATTAAATTTAATTTGAAGTTACGTTGTAATAACTTCATGTTATCTTATCACCGCACTAGTTTAATACCATGGCAACACTCTCCACCAATCAGATGGACATACAACGAAATCTAGCCCAGTATGGCGCCGAAATTACATTCTAAACCGTCAATTTAAAAAAAAATCATAACTCGGCCATTTTTGGTATTAAAAAAATAAAATCGGATTTGTATCCCTAACAACTAGTATTATTATCCATACAAATATGACCCCTACTATATAACCCCCACTTAAAGATTCACCCTGTAAATGTTTATGTGAGTAGTACCTAATACATAATATTAGGTACTACTACGACTAATATAATTATTACATATTATTAACGCCTATTATGCCTCCGTTGAAGTAAACCGTAAACTTATTTAGTTGTCAAATAATGAAATAATACCTAAATAACCGTTTTATATACTTGAATTATTTTCTAAAATTAAATTATATATATTATATAAATAATTAGTAATATAATTACGGCAATAAAGTGCTTTAGTAATTAGTATACGAAATAGTCTAAATGAATTTAATTTGAAAGAAACAATAAAGGCCTGTTTATTCTATGGTTAGAACACGTAACATTTCATAGGTATTACGTATTAACCAAAATTTCCTTTAAAATTCCCCAAAAACTGCGAATATTGTATTTCAAAACATCTCCTCTATACGCGCCGACTCTCCAAGGTGACGTCATACGCTGCGGGGGAGAGGGATTCGACCTGTGCAAGAACATACCGTTATAAGTGTATCGTGATGTGGAATAAATACTAAGACGAAAAGATTCCGACTAAATACGTTTCGTGTTTCGTAAGTACTCGGGCAGCGTCTACGGTCTATTGTTCATTTGTTCCGGTCGGACCGGAGCCGATGCCGCGTCACAAAAATGGCAGTAACTCATAAAATAATTGAAATTTTGAAAAATCCTTTTAAGGGCATATTCTTGAATGTCTAAACTTTGGAAATATGAAAAAAAATTTCTATTTTCGAATTTGTAGACTAGAATACCCCCTTAAGTTGAAAAAAAGCCTTATCAATAGTTACATAACGTACATAATAGGTATATTATCTAATAAATAAAGAAAT
This sequence comes from Aromia moschata, assembly GCA_029963805.1. Classification (NCBI taxonomy): domain Eukaryota; kingdom Metazoa; phylum Arthropoda; class Insecta; order Coleoptera; family Cerambycidae; genus Aromia; species Aromia moschata. The sequence goes on from JAPWTK010000468.1 coordinate 156,461, forward strand.
TAGAGGATGTCACCCCGTATAATAATCCATATATTTATACTCAAAATTGGTAGAAACAAAATGTAGGTATTTTCTCTCTTTTCGTTTAAAATATTATATGATATTTAAAATATTCGTCTACATGAAGTAACACTTAATGTAAAAAAGCACAACGTGGAACGAAATTGTCTTTACCATTTTAATATTAAATGGGCATTAGTAATTTCGTCTTGTTGGTAAATTAAAAATATATATTAATTTTGACGTCTCTTAACTTCATCCTTTTCGCAGAATATCTCCGAATATTTTATTTACAACGACGCCTATTTACGATCTTTTTTGCCTCAGTCTTTGATGATGAGGGAGTGGATTTTCACAGACGTTTCAGGTCCGTACTAAGGTTTCTCACTCTCATAACTTTGTTATTTTCGTAGATAAAATAATTTTAGAGTTGGATATTAGACATAAATTGTTGACACTGTCGACAATTTTTATTCACTTCCGGTTTAACCGGAAATAGACGGAACGGATTTCTTCTTCATTCTCAGCACAACACATTTTTATTTAAAACTTTTTGATCTAGAGTGCTAAGAGTTAAATAAAACGTTTCAGTTTAAGTCAAGTAGGAGTACGACATTTGAATTTGTTGACAATTTTGATTAATTAGGCGTTTAAATATGGCGTAAATAAATTTTTAATGTTTTCTCATTTTTTTTTAAATGGCAACAGTATGGCTCATAAGATTACTCAAATAGAGCTTTTTGATATTAAAACATTTTGATGCCACAGGTGATCAATCTAACTCATCCGCAGACCGTTGCCGATAATGAAACTTTTTTTTTAATTTTGGCTTTAGGTCCTCTACTATGCAGCCAGTCACAAGAGGAAATTTAATTAACCAAATTAAAACCTAACCTAAACCATAATTCTTTAAAAACCCCAACAAAACCCAAAAATTGATAAAAACGATAAGGAAAGACGGGGATACACTCTTCACATCCTGGGGTCGATCAGGACGATTTTATACATTAGACACTACAGGGGAGACCTTGGTAAATAGGGAGAACAATACAAGTAAAAACATAGGGTTTCGAGATTAAGATTAACCTAGAGCTTAATTTCAGTTTCCGTTATAAAGTTCATGATACAGCTATATACTTTCCTTGAGTCAGTTGGTAAAAGGTGCAGTAAGTTGAAGGGAGCAGCAATATTACAGTTTAGTACATTTTCTACCAGCTTAGAGGACGCATTTTTGTATTTTTCACAGCCAAAGAAGATGTGATCGAGATCTCCTAAAACATCACAGTGTTCACAATGTTCTGAACTGAAGATTCCAATTTTGAATAAATGGGCTGGATAGCAAGCGTGGCCAAGTTTTAAACGTATCAAGGTTGTAATATACCTTCTCGGAAAAGCGAAGTCATCGTGCCAACATTTCTTTGGGATGTCACTGTGTATTAATGTGTACCTTGTAGGATTAGTGAAACAAAATTGTTTCCATAAATAATTCCATTTTTTCTCGACCTTTTTTTCAACATGTTGGAAGCATCATTTACGATAATGAAACTTTATGACAATGTACTTTTCTATGGTATCTGTAATAGAACTGCCACGTCTTCCGGCATGGCGGCCGATGGAATTTGACATGCTCGTATTTCTGTAAGGAGGCATGGGACCTACACCATATTTTAGGGGGTGGTTACTAGACCTAAGTAAAATAATAATAATAATAATGGTCTTTATTAGGCGCAAGTTTAGTAACAAAATAATCTTACATTGAACCTACATAACACAGACAAAATTGCATCAGAAATGTAATATAATGTTATTGACGAAAGGATATATGAGAGTTCTTAGAATACTTGTGATTTTTGAAAAATTCTTATTTTGCGTAAAGATATAACTATTGTAAAATCTCACAGACGAAATATTGGGATGAAATAAAAATTCAAATTACCATAATTTTTACAGATCTCAAAATGTCAAGAAAATCACAAGTATTAAAAGACTTTGTATTTACTCGGTGATTGTTGAAAACAATATTTCGCAAATATTTTGCAAGCCATTTCCAAGATCTGCCCGGAGCAGCCATTTTTTGGAATAAAAATTCACAAGTTTTCCCTAAAGATTTTTTGCCATATATACACTAAATTTATCATGAAAATATCCTTTCAGCGTCAACTGTTATTAAAGCACTAAAATCATAGATATTCTCGTCAATCAAGTTACAAATATTAATTTGTCTTTTATTACTAAGAAACCTAAAAGAACTGTTGGAAAGTAGTCCTGTTTGAGAATGAATGTCGTGCCGTGTTTAATAAATTTTCCGCCCTGAAAAGTCGATTGTTGAAAGAAAATGCAATTTCGTACGATGCAGAAATACTGACTCTCGTATGTATTGCATTAATGGCTGAAGCCGTGCCTGAGGACAGCATGTAAGCTTATTTAAACTGTCTACTGGTATTTATCCTGGAGTGGGTACTGGAACCTTCGGCGTAGAAACAAAAAACTGGACGTCTTCCACGAAACACCGAACTACTACACTTTTCTCGACGCGCGTTTCGCCAAACAAGTTGGCATCTTCAGGAGAAGATTAAAACTAAATTCTAGCCTACACACTTGCACTATTTATACCAAATTTGTTGTCACGGTTCACTGAACCGTAACTGTCTTTGTTTATCAGAGCAAACAGTGGACTGGTGGGTATCGGACCATTGTCCTTATTCATACTATTGTTACACTTAAAGATTTCTAAACTTTCAAAAGCATCCAACTGTCTACTGTTTGTTACATTTCTAATTAATTTTAAATTATTTATGTCTATCCTATGGTTGTTGTCAAAAACGTGTTGGGCAACACAAGATTTTTCTGTTCTGCCATATTTCAAATGAGCCATGTGTTCTTTAAATCTAGTCAAAATAAATATTTTTGTTTGCCCAATATACTTTTGATCACAATCTTTACAACTTATTTCGTATATTCCTGACTTTTCGTTATTGTCGATTTTGTCTTTGGGGTTACCCAAAAGCGTCTGTAGTTTATTTTTAGAATTATAAACCAAATTGATATTAATATTTTTAAAAAATTGTATCTAGTCCGCGGGTGAATTTAGGTTCATATGGTAACGAAGCAAATTTCGAATTGTCAGTATCTCTACGAAAAGTCGTGGAATTGTAAAGGGTTCTCTTAAATGTATGCTTCCTTATTAACTTATCTATTAAATGGACTGAGTAACAGTTACTGTTAGCTATATTCTTAATTAATTGTTTCTCATGTTCAAACCTCTCTTTACTGAGGGGGAAATTTAACAAACGGTGAATTGTTATTATTTTTTTTACCGGTATTTATATTAAACAATACGTCTCGCTAAATTAAATATTCGGTAGTTGTGCTTTTCCTATTTCTAAATAACATTCTTCTTGAAACGTTTTCACAAAGCGTCTGATTCATATTGCTAGTTTTATCCCGTTCGTTGTGTTCGATGGCAATTTGAACGTTGTCGAAGCCTAGCCACCTGTCAGGGCCTTTTGGGTATGAACTTGTTTTTCATTCATCTACCAAAGTCAAGATCAGTAGCTCGTATGATCTATGTTAACTATGACCAAATGAAAGAGATAAAATGAGTCCGATAACGATTGCGAATTCACGGATACATCCCGCTGGAGAGTATTCGTTGGAGCACTAGCTATCTGAGTCACCGAGTTGATGGAAAGTATGGTAATTTCAAAAAAGATCCTCAGATCTGTCACCACACTTTTGGAAAATAGACAAGACCTTTGAAATATAATTTGGTTTTGACAACAAACTGAATATATTTTCACTGTTCCTTGTTTGTTGTGGGCTCCAACCTCAAACAAAGCCGATGGTGTTGGAATTCACCTTCGCAGATACTTATCTCGAAATTATAATGCCGAAATGCCTGCCGCATCAAGTTTCCTCGATCCGCCCCTGGTATTCGGGTCACGTAGGAGTCAATATCGTGTCCTAGTCATAATTTCATTAGCGGCACCGGTCAGCAGATGAGTCGGACACCTTGTCAGATTGATCACCCGCTGATAAGTTTTTTTTATTTCATCGCCATTTTTATGATCATTTGAATAGTCAGCAATATTTTATGATGTATTTTCTGTAAACGTAGTGGTTGGTACTAATAAGTAGAGCCCGGCGCAATGGTCATAATAAGCATTTAACAAGTTATAAAAGCAACTAAACTGTTACAATAGTTCATGCAAAATTTACCCTCTTGTCTAGCTGGAACCTCACAAACTGAATAAGATCCGTCAGCATCAGGTACGTTTCAATGTTTGTTTCCTTAGGGTGGACCTTAATATTTTTTTTTCGTTTTTTCTCAGCGGGCCGGGTGAAAATCAGTTCTGGGTACCTAAAAACTTGTGCGGAAACCAAAACTGCCGCAATCGGAACCTTTTTTCCCGTGCCGCAAAGCGCCGGAAGTTTCTTATGGGATTTACATGTTAAAAATCACTGAGAACGTTCGATATGCTCAAAAACTATGAAACTCATCAAATCTGATAGTCGCAAGGATATATTTCCATGTATTTTTTCCTCCTGAATCAGATGGAATCGTCAGATTCCGTTTATTCGTTGAGTGAAAAAAATTATGAGCGAAAAATTTCGAAAAAACACCAAATTAAACTAAAAAAAATTTGAAAAAAGACGAAATAATTTATTATGGTGATTGTACCTGACTCTGAGGAGTATTAAACATATCGTGATTCAAAAGTAGAGGTAAAAACCTACAATTTGACGTCCGGTTGAAGTCTGTAGGTGCCTCTGAACCGGAGTTACGATCATTTCAAATTGTACGCAAAATTCAGGAGCGTATTTAGCGGAAGATGATTTTTCTGTTTTTTCAATCCTGATTCTCAAACGATAGATTCCCCTGCATCGACTTGCATAATTTAACGGTAGTATGAAATGCTCCATGTCATACGAATAATTCATCATCGTAATATAATATTACCTTTAACTTGGTCATTTTACATTGATTATAAGAAGGGTTATTCAAGCTTGAGCAAACGAAAGAACGGAAGAATGAATTCTCGAAAAAAAAATACGGTTTTTCTCTTAAAGTTGGTAGCTTCATTCGCTCTGACATTAGCCGCGGAAATTTCTTTGTATTACTACCAACTTCAAGAGAAGTTGAGAGAGAAGAAGTTTCGAAGAGAAGAATTGAAATTTGCGACGGTCGTAAAGTGGTCGTTTGAATAGATTCGTTCGGGAATACGCCTCGGAGCGTATACGCCTCGGGAATACGCCTCGGAGCCTTCGGGTGTTTCTTATGTTAAAGTAGAATAATAAAGACGTGACATTACATTTTTGAAGTTGAATTCAAATATCACCTTATATATATAATAAATGAATATCAATATATTCACTTAACACATTAATTATCACACTAATTATCCCTCGTATATTTTTTAAGTGTTCAGGTTTTATTTAAATATTAAAGAAAGGAGTCGAGCGGATTTAAGTTCGAAGATCGAACAGGCCATTCCAACGCAAGTGGGTTCAACGATTCGTCAATTTGAATTGTGAATTACTTTATTTAGTACTTTAATTGCAATGAAATTTCGTTTATTTCAGGGCCGGTTTCTTAGTATTTTTTAATAGCGACTGGTTGAAATTGAAATTCACCTATTTTCGTAAGGGAGCATGAAACTCACACCAAGTTGTTGGAGGTTATTACTACTCAAGACTAGGATATTAAAAAAACTTCAGACGAAACTTTTTTTTCAAAAAATATATCGCACCCCAGATCATCTGAAACGGGCTGCTAAATATTTCGAAATATTTTTTTCTCACAATTACCTTATGACTATTAAAACTTGTTTTACCTATGGTTTTTGCGGTTTTCATTTTTTTTTTTTTTAGTTACAGAATTTACTACAAAATCTCAGAAACGAAGTGCTGGTATGAAGTTAAAATACAAATCATAACTTTAGCAGATTTTTAAATTTAGAAAAAGACACAAGAATAAAAAGATTATGTATTTACTTGAGGATTCAGAAAAAAATCGCAAATATTTTATAGCCCGGATTTTCGGAAAAAAGTTTTGTTTGAAGTTTTTTTTGCTATCCTCGCCTTCCATTTGGGTCTTCTAATAACCCACTAAAATCTGATGTAGTTCCTATGTTTCTTTACGAAAATAAGGAATTTCAAATTCCTTCACCAGCCGCCATAGGTTTATTTATTCTTTTCAAGGCACGTTATTTGGGTACATGAAACAATATTGTTTCATTTCTCTCATTACTGTTTTACCTTGACGTTCAGGCGTTATTTCAGATTACAATTGAATTTAATTTCTCTTTAATTGAAATTTAGATATTCTTATTTTTCGGTCAATTAATTAAACCCCTGGTGGTCTAGGATTTATTCTTGGTTCATCTGGTTTTTAAATTGCTATTACACTACCAAATCGATAGCTTAACATACTTTCCACCTTTGGATTCGCCTCTTTTAAGCTCCTATACAATTTTATATACGTTCGTTTGGCGACTTGCTTACCCGTCACAACTTACTAAATTGCTTACCTCTATTACGTAGCAGTACGTCTCAAAGTCAATAAAAGTCAAGCTTTGAAGTTTTGAAAAACTTTCAGTGAACTCTGCAACTTGTTACTGTTGTTTTGCCATTTTGTTTAAAGTGACTCTCTAAGAATATTTTACCATTCATGGCAAAAAGATCTTATAGAATCATTACGAGGTGTGTAAATTAAGTAATGGGACTGGCAACGTAGCTGCCCGATCTAGCAACACTGCAGAGACGCGACGGATTGGAAGGGCGGTAGGTTAACATGTAATGCACCTTCAGTACAAGTTTGAACTTGTTAGAGTCGTTTGTTCGTTCTTCGTGACTTGTTTTCGTAAACCGTTTTTTTCTAGTGCGTGCCTACGGAGTGTTTTTTCAAGAGCCCAGGATTTTTGGTGGTTTAAGGCATTCTCAGAAGGAAGAGAGTCGATTGAATATGACCCACGCAGCGGAAGACCTTCATCTTCAAGAACCGATGAAAATGATGATAGAATCTTGTGCGTTTAGATCGTCGGTTGGCAAGGATGATCGAGGAAGAGTTAAATTTGAATTACACCACTGTTTATCAGATTTTGACTGACGAATTGGGGATGAAAAAATCTGCTCAAAAAATGGTTCAAGAAAACTTTTCGCGGGGTCGAAAGGAGATCAGGAGAGAAAGGTGTCTTGACTTTTTGGAATCGATTGAAAAGCTCTCTTAAGGCCCAAAAAAGCAAGAATGAGCAAGTCGCAGATCAAATGCATGCTAATTTGCTTTTTTGATACCAAAACTCCAAACAGAAATCAACACTTTATACACATAGCTTCTTGACAAACTTTGAAAAAGGGTCATGCGTGTAAGACCAAACATCAAGAACAACTGGATGTTGCATCACGACAATACGACTTGTCACACAGTCATTTTAGTAAACGAGTTTTTAGCCAGTAAAAACATTCCTGTGGCTCCTCAGCCTCCTTGTTCGCCTGACTTGAGTCTTTGTGACTTTTTCTCTTCCCGAGCTTACTATAGAAAGAAGAAAAAACATTAAAAGGGCTGTTACTGACCTGCTGAAGGCTATTACTTGGAAGTCTCATTACTTAATTTACACACCTCATATTTACTATTAGCTATGTTTAAAATTGATTGTCTAAACGTATTAGAATATTATGGTCATTAGAAGTTTACATACAGAGCCTCATAAAGACATTTACCTCATTCAAACACCAAGCTATTTACGATAGAAAATATGAAAAAATTTAAGAATCATATTGACGAAAATTACTGTGAGACTTGACCTGCTGCCCTGAGAACCCAACCTTAGGTTTTCTACTGGTTCTAGAAGAGAAGTTCCATTGTATTTAAATTACTCACATGAAAATGTTAAAGTCAAGGAAATATTTTACGTTTATAGTTCGTTTAACATAAAATTCGGATTTATAATTATAATCAAAATTTCGATATTTTCTAAATTGAACAAACTCTGATCCATTTTTTCAGTAGAGTAAAGTATAATTTACATTATTTATATTTGAGGACTAAATTGATTGATACTGAATCACATAGCTCATAAAAATAAAAATGCTTTTAATTCTAGTCCATTAAACAAGTTACAAAGCAAGCACCTTTTTGTAACTTTCGTTTGTTACCTACATTAATTTGTCTTTGGTTACTGTTTTTAGGTTAGGATATTCGAATATTGACGTGTAGAGCAGTACAAGTACATTGTTATTTTTTATTTATTTATTTAGAGTACGCACAACGCATCTTTGTTAGAACGAAAATCTACACTTAACTAAATTTGACAAAAGTGGCGATCTGTTCTGAAGTGGAAGTTTTTTGTGTATAAATAAAAATCGATTTGGATGGTCAAGTATTATTCTGAAAATGCTAAACTTCTGTCTCCGTTTAACAGTAATATATGTGATACTCAACAATTATGTATTAATTTATCTCAGTTCAGTAAAATAAATCTTCTTCTAACGGTTAATCTATGACTGGCTGTCGCATCGACAAATGATATTTCGAATTAATACAAAATAAAAATAACATCAAATTATAAGTCATTGAAAAAAAATGTCGTCAATGTTGGCCAAGCAAAAGAGACGTATTTCTGTGCTTAATCTTATAACTTATTCAATTGTCAAGACTGCCACACTATGTGATGGGTACTTTTTTACCGGGTAGATATATAAAAAACAGAAATAAAAAACTTTTTTTAAAAAGAAACTATATTTTCAAAGAAATAAGACACTATTAATGAAAATGATGACCACCTATATTTATACACACTTGAGGTCTTATTTTAACTTAGTCAATAACGTGCTACAGTATCCACGGTGTTCCATTAATTTCTTCAATTTTATGGATAATGCGTTGCTAAAGGTCTTCCATATCGCCAACGGGAGTTTCAAAAATTGAATTTTTTAGAAGGCCAGAGAAAACAATCAAATCGCAAGATATAAAAACATTTTTTGTTCTGTTTTTGTATTCACCGTTAGATGACTACGATACTGCTTTAAGTACTGAAAAAGTATCTGATATTATCCATAAAGCATAATCTTCTCAAAAACATACTCGTTTTTTCAGTTTATTACCTTTATTATTTCTTTTTACCTGTTTTTTTTTTTTTATAAAAACACATTAGTTTAAATGGAACATCTAATGTGCCATTCTTGTTTTAAATTGTTCGTTTAATAAGGATTTAAACGAGGTAGGTACAGGGTAAGTAACTGTATAAATGTTAACCGCCTTTTATTTTTGTTATTTATGGCCAATTTGGTTCTTTCAAAATGTGTGTTCGAACGATTCTCTACGTAGTTTCCGAATCTGTTAACGGTTTTTGAAATTTTTGAAAAATATACGAGGTGTGACAAAAAATATGATTTTTTTAAATGGAACACCCTGTATATTCGTAAATATTTCAATTCATGGCTCTTTTCTGAATACAAATATATATAATTATAGCACATTTAGATAAGGATTTTCTGAGTTATAACGAAATATGTAAAATAACATCTAAACCGTATTCCCCCCTATTTTACAAAGTAGTCTATGGAAACAAAATTTTAATTTTGTATAAACTTCAAACTGGTTAACATTAGTCAGTGTTTTTTCTGTTTGGGTTCTTTAATTTAATATTGTGTGCTAGAAAAAACGTATTGTGCCTTATCATAGTTTAGAAAATAGGCGTAAAAGTTTAGAAATATACTTATATTGCAATAAAAATATGACTGCTTCACAAAGGGAATTTGGAAGGCGGTATCCTGATCAGACTGTGCCTGCTAAAATGACGTTAAAGAAAATTTACAATAAATTTTGTAATACAAATTCATTAAATAATGCATCTAGAAGAAAAACGAGGAATGTTATTAATGAAGAAATACAGATGAATATTTTATTATCGGTCATAGAAGATCCAAGTCGGTCTACTTATTCTATATCTAAAGATTTAAATTTAAGCCAGGGCAGCGTTATGCAACTTTTCAAAAGGAATAAATATAAGCCTTTTCACATCCTTCCTGTTCAACAATTAACTGAAAATGATAATCGACAGATCAACATTGACAATGATGATTTTTTGCATAATCTGTTTTGGAGTGATGAATCGTCCTTTTCTACTGCTGGTTTATTTAACAGGCATAAAAATCATCATTGGGCCACAGAAAATACTCACATGGTGGAAAAACTAAAAAAACAAGGACGTAAAACTGTTAATGTATGGTGCGGGATACACCGAAGCAAAATAATTGGTCCATTTTTTTAAATACTTTCTCATGTGAAGTTTATCTTAACTTACTGCAAGAACAAGTTGAAGAATATTTGGATAACTTGCCAGTTGTTATAAATTTAAAAACAATCTGACAGCAAGACGGAGCTCCCCCACATAACGTTAGGCCGGTGACGAACTACTTAAACCAAAAATATAACCTGTGGATTGGAAAAAATGATCCCATCCATTGACCAGCAAAAAGCCCCGATTTAAATCCACTAGATTTTTTCCATTGGGGTACTCTCAAGAACAATATTTATAGCGAAGAACTATCGTGGGACACTGTGTAGTTAGAACAGCTCATACGACAGGAAGTAAATATTATTAACGAAAATGCAGCGGTATTTGAAAGCGTCCGATTACATTTTTACAGCGATGTTTCAAATGCATAGAAAATAATGGAAGTTACGTTGAAGATACAATGTAAATATTATTTTCTAATGTTTGTAAGTTTGATATTTTTGTTTTATTTGTGCCTTCTGTGTTTGCTTTTGTTTTATATTTTGTTGTGACATTTGTTAAATATATAATCTTATATATAAAAATCTCGTGTCACGGTGTTTGTGGTCGCACTCCTCCGAAACGGCTCGACCGATTTTTATGAAATTTTTATGTATATTTGATAGGTATGAGAATAGTTCGTAAAGTATATTTCATACCGCTAGATGATTAGGGTGTCCCGATCCAGAAAAAAAATTTCTATTTTTTTGACAATTTTTTTTTGTATTTTTTCTGGCATCAAAAAATACCTATAAACCCAAATTTTCAATATGGCAGAACAACGTTTGGCGGGTCAGCTAGTATATACTATATATCTTGATAACCGCTAGTGATATCTTGATATCGTGATATCTTGATAACACTTTGACGTATGTATATTGAGATGGACTTCGCTGGAGTCTTGATATTGTTACGTATTTCTCTCTAAATAATTTACTTCTTCACTTCTAACACGTTTATTAACACTTTACAATTCGTCGACCTTAACTCTGTTACATCCAAATCACAACTTACTTTATCTTAGCAACAACACCAGTATTTATAGTTTCTACATTTCTAGAAAATTCTTTTGACATCCAGAATATTCAATATGTCATTCCATACAATTCTTTACTAATAGCTAGTGTGTATAAACTAAATAAACTAAGTATGTAAACTATAAAACTTAATAAATGTCAGCTGTCACAAATGTCACTTTTAAAAATGTCACATTGCTCCCCTCTTTAAGGTTATTCGTCCCGAATAACACTGTCTTCAGTCCTAGGCGGTGGATCCTCGACGACGAACCAATTGGGTGGGTTATGTCCTGTGTACTTCGCGAGCCTTTCCAGATGGACCACCTTCGGCTTGCTTCTTGGAGACAGCTGGATGCGGTAGACCAGGTCGTTGATTTTCTTTATTATGGTGTACGGACCTTCCCAGTTGCTCTGAAGCTTTGGACTTTTTCCTTTCGTCCTTTTTTGGGCCATACAACCATACTGCATCGCCAGGCTTAAACGCAGTCTCTGTTGATGTAGTGTCGAGACGCTGTTTCATTTTGTCGCTGTGCATTTTCAGCTTCTCGCTGGCAAATCGATGGATCCGGTTCAATCTCTCTCGCAAGTCTTCCACAAATTCGGGCAGAGATCGTTCCTGATTTTCTTCTAGGGGACGGCCAAGTATGAGGTCAGTAGGCAGCTTCATTTCTCTTCCAGAGGTCAGCATAGACGGAGTGTAGGTAGTTGACTCATGCTGGGAACTTCGATATGACAGCAAGAACAGCGGCACCAATTTGTCCCAGTCCCTTTGATTTTCAGACACGAATTTAGACAGGTAGTGGCATATGGTTCTGTTGTGGCGTTCAACCATGCCGTTCGACTGAGGATGAAGCGCAGTAGTTCTGGTTTTCTTGATGCCCAGTATTTTCATTACCTCTTGCCACAGCTCTGATTCGAAGTTTCTTCCTTGATCGGAATGCAGCTCGAGAGGTACTCCATGCCTAGCTATGACATTCTCGATGAACGCTTCGGCTACAGTTTCTGCTTCTTGATTTGGGAGAGGTACTGCTTCGGGCCATTTCGAGAAATAATCCATTACCACCATCAAGTACTTGTTTCCACGGTCGGTTACAGGTAATGGTCCAAGAATGTCCACTGCTACTCTCTCGAATGGTGCTCCGGATAAGTACTGCACCATTTTACCACGGCTTCTTGTTTTTGGTCCCTTTTTGGCAGAGCACAGATCACATCTCTTGCACCATTCTTCGACGTCTCGGCGACAGTTTACCCAATAAAATCGGTCCCTTACTCGAGCCAAAGTCCTGGTTACTCCAAAATGTCCTCCGGATGGACTGCTGTGAAGCTCTTCTAGCACTTGGTGGATTCTTGCTTTAGGCAAGACCAACTGGTAGACTGCGGATACTCCATCGGGGCTCTCCCACTTCCGATGCAGTAGGCCATCGCGAAGACAAAGGGAACTCCATTGAGCCCAGTATCCCTTTATAGTCGTACCATATCTGGAAACTTCCTGCCAAGTTGGTCGAACTCCATTTTTTACCCAGTTCCGGATTAATTTGAGGTCACTGTCTTTCTTCTGGCTCTTCTTTAATTCCTCCGAGGACCATTCATCTTCAACCTGTATTGTTGTTGCCATTAACAGTTCATTGCCGGTCTCATATGAGGACTCTTTAGTCTCGATCTTCTGGCAGTAGCGACATTTCTGTTCTAAACACGGTCTTCTCGATAATGTGTCTGCATTACCATGTGTTTTTCCACTCCGGTGCATTATTTTGAAGTTATACTGTTGTAGTCTCTCCATCCATCTAGCAACTTGTCCTTCCGGGTTCTTAAAATTCATAATCCACTGCAGGGCGTTATGATCTGTCCTAATTAAAAAGTGTCTTCCATAAAGGTAACTATGAAAATGCTCCAGCGATTTGATGATGGCCAGTAATTCTTTCCTTGTAACACAGTAATTTCTTTCTGCTTTGCCTAGTGTCTTGCTGAAATATGCGATAACTTTTTCTTCTTCGTCTTGAACCTGGGATAAGACTGATCCAATTCCATGTTGGGAGGCATCACAATCCAAAATAAACATTCCATCTTGTTTAGGGTATGACAAAACTGGTGCTGTAGTTAGGCGCTTCTTCAGTTCTGTGAAAGCTTGCTGGCAGTCTGGAGTCCAATCGAAGGTAACATTATTTTCGGTGAGCCGATGTAGTGGTTTAGCAATTTTTCCGAAATCCTTTACAAATTTCCTATAGTATGTGCAGAGTCCAAGAAAACTTCTTACTTGATGTTTATCTCTGGGTCGTGGCCATTCTTTGATTGCAGATATCTTCCTGGGGTCGGTTTGAATTCCTTCGGCGGATACTATGTGTCCTAGAAATTCCACTTGTTTTTGAAACAGGGAACATTTCTTTGGATTCAACTGTAGGTTGGCATTTCTGAATCTATTGAAGATATCCTCCAAATTCTTAAGATGTTCTTCAAATGATTTCCCCATTACAATGACGTCATCAAGGTATACCAAGCAAGTTTTCCACGTCATTCCTCTGAGTACTAACTCCATCAGTCTCTCAAAAGTGGCCGGTGCATTACAAAGACCAAATGGCATAACTTTAAATTGATAAAGTCCGGTACCAGCAGAGAATGCTGTTTTCTCTTTATCATCGGGATGAAGTTCGACTTGCCAATATCCACTCTTCAAGTCCAATGTCGAAAACCATTTTGACTCTGAAAGTGTGTTCAGGGTGTCGTCGATTCGAGGTAGAGGATAACTGTCTTTCCTAGTCACATTGTTCAGCTTCCGATAGTCCACGCAGAATCTGGTTGTGCCATCTTTCTTCGTAACTAAAACAACGGGTGAAGACCATGGGCTCGATGATTCCTCGATGACACCTTCTTTCAGCATTTTATCGATCATTCCGGTAACTTCATTCTGTTTAGCGAATGGTAGTCTTCTTGGTGCTTGCTTTATCGGTGGGTTATTGCCGGTGTCTATGCGATGTTGAACCAGACTTGTTCTGCCGGTGATGTTTCCATTGGCAAATACATCTTGATATCTGTCGAGGAACTGTCTAGCTTTTCTAACTTCTTCCGGTTCCAGATGAGCAGCATTTTTAAGCAAAGGTTCTGCAATAGTTGGATCACGTACTCTTGCTTGATTCGTCCGAGCTTGGTTGACTTCCTCGCATTTAACTATCTTTTCGACTGGTTCACAACGTCCCAATACTTCATTCTTCTTAAGAATAATCTTTTTGTCTGATATGTTGGCAATCCTTACTGGAATTTGGTTATTCATTTGTACTAGGCTTCTTGCAACCAATAAGCCATCGTTCCTTTCGCTCGCCTCGACTATTCCGGTACTCAGACCGTTTCCATCCAATTTTGCAATGATGATGTTCTCTGATCCTTGGGGTATTTGGATGTCCTCTTCAACTATGATCCTTCTTGATTTATCGGAGTCTTGAAGTTTGGGGGCCATAACAATTTCTTCATTTTGAATTTGTATAGTTTTGTTTTTAACATCCACGACAAAACCATGTTTACTCAGTATGTCTAGTCCTAATATGCAGTCGTCTCTGATATCGGCTGTTAAAACTCGGTGATACATGGTTTTCGAACCCAGTTGAATTTTTACATTTAGCTCGCCATGTACAGGAATCAATTCTCCAGTAGCTGTTTCCAATTTCACATGTCTGGATAATTCCTTTGATGATTTTGGCAGAATGTCAGGCCGCAGAATAGTTCTTGTAGCACCGGTGTCAATTACAAAGGAACACCATTTATCGTCCAAGTATCCATGGACTATCAGGCTTCGTTCGTCGCTACTTATTTTTGAGACAGAAATCTTGGGGCATTGAGTATAAGTAGTCGACACGCGCCCCCTAGCATCGACTAATTGTCGTTTCCCGAATTTCTTGCTGGTGATCTGGAACGAGGTCTTCGGTCTGGGGTTGGGGAACGACTAGTCCTATGCTGTGAAGTCTTCAACGTCCCATTTTCTTCTCTCCAGTTTCTCTTGTCTGGACTCCTGGATCTTGATCTCGAATCTGGCTGTCGATCTGGTGAGTTCGTTCTTGACTGGGACCTTGACCTAGCCCTGCAAAAACGCTGTAGGTGCCCAATTTTTCCACAGTTGTAGCAGCGCCTGGTTTCCTTTTGTGGTGAGTTCGACTGTTTGATTTCATCCAATGCTCGCATTATTTTCTCCATGGTCTCGGGAAGTGATTGGCATTCGTCGAATTTAACTTGCCTTACTCTGGATTTGTAGCTCCTCGATGCTTCTTTAGCTGCTTTAAATTCCAAAGCAGCTACGAGTGCATCACTAATCGTGGTGTGTCTGCCAAGCCGCAAAGCTTGCTGCATTTCAGTGTCTACTAGTCCATCAATAAAAGTCTGGATGCCAATTTGTTCGAGAAATTCTTTGGGTGCTTGAGGGTATGCCAAATGAATGAGTCGTTCGATGTCAGCTTCATATTCTTGAAGAGACTCATTACTTCTTTGCTGCCTGCTCTTGATCTGGGACTGATAAACTTGGCGGAGATATTTGTGTCCATACCTTATTTCTAATGCTCCTACAATCCTGTCGTAATCGTTTTGCTGTTCTTCCGGGATGCTCTGTAAAATTTCTAAAGCCTGACCTCTGAGAGATATGACTAGCGAAGTAGCCATTTCTTGTGGAGTCCATCCGTTGGCCTTTGCGGCAGCCTCAAACTGTCTGCGATACATGGACCATGATGACTGTCCATCGTACGTAGGAGGCTTAAGCATTTTGTGTACTGACCTTTCAGTATGCATAAGGCTTGAATGTTGTAACGGAGTAGCTGGTGAGGTCAAACAATCTCCTGAATCGGCTATTGAAGCACGATGCAATTGGTGCTCCAGCCCATTTATCTTTTCCAGTATTTCTTTTTGTACTCGCCGTCTGGTGTCTTCTAATTTTTCTCTCGATTTCTTCTTTATTCTCCTGAAATTCCTTCTCGATTCTATTGAATTTTAGGCCTACCTGGTCAATCTGTTGTTCCACGCCGTCGATTCTTCCAGAAAATTCATTCAACCTGGTGTTTATTACTTTTTGGGACTCACAGATTTCCTGATGTCGCCTCTCAGCTTCATCTCGGTCCTCTTGTCGTCGCTTTTCGTCTCGCCTTTCTGCCTCCTCACGGTCCTCTTGTCGTCGTCGTTCTGCCTCCTCACGGTCCTCCTGCCGTCGTCGTTCGTCCTCCTCTCGTCGCTTTTCCTCTCGCCTTTCTGCCTCTTCACGGTCCTCTTGTCGTCGTCGTTCGTCCTCCTGTCGCCGCTTTTCCTCTCGCCTTTCTGCCTCCTCACGGTCCTCCTGTCGTCCTTGTTGCAAGAATTTTAATATTTCACTTACATCCATCGTCGTCGTTTCTTCGTTATATTTTGTAGATCTCGTATTCACCATATAACTTTTTTTTTTTTTTTCGAATTCTATTATCCCACCGCTGTCACCAAAATGTTACGTATTTCTCTCTAAATAATTTACTTCTTCACTTCTAACACGTTTATTAACACTTTACAATTCGTCGACCTTAACTCTGTTACATCCAAATCACAACTTACTTTATCTTAGCAACAACACCAGTATTTATAGTTTCTACATTTCTAGAAAATTCTTTTGACATCCAGAATATTCAATATGTCATTCCATACAATTCTTTACTAATAGCTAGTGTGTATAAACTAAATAAACTAAGTATGTAAACTATAAAACTTAATAAATGTCAGCTGTCACAAATGTCACTTTTAAAAATGTCACAATATTATAGACTCAAAAAGGGGCACTCTTGTCCACTCAGAGTCGTGACACCTGCTTGGCCCGGAAAGTAGTCCTGTGTCACGACTTTTATTTATTTTACTAGCTCTCTTCTCAGGGAATACTGTACCCCAGATTAGTGGTTAATAAATGGTATTAAATTGTTGGTCACAAAGAGCAAAAGACACTAGATATTCACGTTCTTTGGGGTTAGGAAACTAAAACACAGCGTTTCAAACACCAATAGACACCGTTTTAATAAGATGAAAACAGCACAGTCAGATACAGTGGTGACAGTGGATACAATTCGGCCTTAACACCGATACGAAATACTCAAAAACCTTAAATATGTAACCTTAAAAAAAAGAAAACCACCAAAATATACCAAAGTACTCTCCGCAGGTAGCTGCCGTTGGTTTACATTTACGTACAAAATATTATAAGTGTTAAAGGGCCGTAAAAGTAATAAATTACCAAACTGTATGTAGACTGTGATGTAAAATAACAATATTATATTATAACGCGAAGTAAATTTCAGTCGGAATGACACACTCACGTGACTGGAAAAGTTGTTGTAATAAAAAAAGGAAAAAAAAGATGTCTCCGTAGTTCGGGTTCAATCCTCTGCAACCAAGCCAAGCGGTTCGACCCAAGCGCTCGAAACTTGGCACAACAGCTCCACACTCTGGGGCTCTTCAACTCAGAACCCCTAACAAGGAACCTGTACTCAGGAACCCGTACCAAGGACCAATGACCTGTACCAAGGACCCTCACCAAGGACCTCCACTCTGAGGGCACGGCACTTCTCCACAAACACCCAGAACAGCAATATCAATAGGTGACACGTCCAGGGGTGGTAACGTGATTAGTGTAGATTCTGGTAACCTCAGAACTGCGTTCACAAGGTACAACTAGTCCGATGTTGGAAGACAATAATCCTCTAAAAGTTATTTACACGAAATAGGACTTCAGCCACATGGTAGCGTATACAAAAAAAAAGCACCGAAATGGCTTCTTACCTGTAACTAATTTTATATCCTACAGAAATGTAGATTGAAACTCGACTCAACCAAACTAAAGTATATGCCTCAACACAGCCAAGACTCAATTAACGGATCGAGCGTTTAAATCCCAAATAATGGACGCCAAAATGCAATTCTACGACTCGACACGTGTAATAGCTACAGGAAAAAAAAGATCATTAATGGCCGTCGTTGATCTGAAATTGGGAAAGACGACCCAGTGGTCGTCTTTCTATTGGTATTCTATAGTCAGTTATAGAATACGGCCAGATTGAGCGCTGGCGAACCTGCAAGCATGGGACAACAGCGCCCTCGCGCGGAACTAATAAGCTATTAAATATCAGCAATTAGTGAAAGTCAGATACTCTACAGTAGTGCACCCTGAACACGTAACAATATACAAAATTAAAATTTACTTTGGTAGGTAACATATGTAGATTTGTTGTTTTACATCTTTCATCATAACTCACAAACTTCTTATCCAAATATGCTTTAATTATATATATTTGTATTCAGAACAGAACCATAAATTGAAATATGTACGAATATACAGGGTGTTCCATTAAAAAAAGCATACTTTTTGTCACACCTCATACATTTTACAAAGATTTCAAAAACCGTTAACAGATTCGGAAAGTACGTTAAAAATCGTTCGCAACCAATTGTTAAACAAACCAAATCGGCCGGAAATAACAAAAATAAAAGGGGGTTAACATTTATAATACTTACCCGGTACATACTGTCATTATTAACTTTGAAGTAAATGTAGAAAATTCAAGCAAACTTAAAAAAGTGGAAATAGAAATATGTTTCTATTACCAAAATAGGAATTTACGGTTGGGTTACGTGTACGCCGACATGTGAAACCCAAATATATAAAAAAGTACCATTTTAGGCGAAACCAGAAGTCGGCCAACTTGAATTTTTTTCGCCACTTGATTGGAAATTAATTCAAGTATAAAAGCCCCGAATTTAAAAAAATCTGTTAATTGGTTTTCAAGACATAAGCTTGGCCCGACCACATGAGCTACCCGGTGTAAGTCTTGGATGTATGTATACGTAATAAAGGTCACACTGGTCGTAAAAGGCAAATAGGCCATAAATGCCAAGGGACATAAAAGCTATATCTAAATCTCACACTTGTAAAAACAAACTATATTTTTGGACATTTAGAATTCTAATTAATTATGGAAACATTAGATTGAAAGTAGTCACTCCCTAGGCAGCGTTTTTGTTTAATTATTTCTCTATACGAAAAATGTAGTGCACTGTGCAATACACTGCATCTGTATTCATATATTATTATTACTACTTAATCCATTGTTTTTTTTTTATTACTACTCATTTATTACAACATTATTACTACTTTATTACTACTCTTCTTTAGCCATATTGGCATTAAACAAGTATTTGTAATTTACAAGAAATGAATTACAGAGACGATGTAATATTAAGAAAGTTAGCAGTTGCTCAATGGTAATTGTAGAATCGGATCTTGTGACCTGCCTGGTGTGTAACCAGCATTATTATATAGAGCCATCCAAAAAAAGTCATCAAAGTTGGCCGAGAAAAAAAATACTTATTTCCATTCTTAATCGAATTTATAACTTTATTTACTTGTCAAGACTGTCACATCATATGACAACCATTGTTTATTTTACAAATTGTGACAATCACTTGTCAAATGTTTGACATACCCGAAAAGCTTAGACATGACCGCTATTTCTATCTCTCTCGTTCATAACCAGAGTTTCATTAACTCTTTTTTGGATGTCTATATTTCATTCACATCTTAACAGTTGTCCATCATAAAACTTAAATAACACAGCCACACAAAAAAAAGTTTCCTACCTGGAGGTCTCACTATGTGTACTATACGTTTTTGGGGTCGCTGAATCCGAATCCGAATCAGTTTCATCCCAGCACGTCTAGGTTCGGCCATAACCTCAAAAAACACCCTCAAATTTGCTATATCCGTTAAAACCACAAACCCTATAATACAATAACCAACTGACCCCACAACCTAATAACTCCATAACCCCATAACCACATAACCACATAACCCCATAATCACATAACCCCATAACCCTAAAACCCGGCAAATAGAAGTTTCTGACGTGGGGGTCTCACTATGTGTACTGTATGTTTTTGAGGTCGCTGAATCTGCATCCGGGGTCAGTTTTATCCCAGCACGTTAGAGTTCGGCCATAACCACAAAAAACTCTCTGAAATTCACCATATCCGTAAAACCACAAACCCTATGGCTCTTAATCCTCATGATACTATAATACAATAAACCAATAACCCCACAGCCACATAACCACATAATTACATAACCCTATAACTCGATGCTGTAATCATGTAAAGGCTCCTTTACACGTTGGCCAATGCGTTGGCCAACACGCCGGCCAATGTTTATTGGCCAGCGTGTAGAGGGCACTGTTGGTCGTATTGGCGACATTGGCAGAGCTGGTCCAAGCGTTGGGGACCGATCCGTCGTGGTGTCGGTTTTTCTAGACACATCAAAGGCGTTGGCGGGGGAACTGGCGGACGTTGGTATTCACGTCCACACGTTGGGGCTGCACTGGCCTAGTATGTGACAGCTGTTGTAAGGCGCGGGTGTTTTTAGTGCTTTTGTTCTGTGGCTCTCTGGTGGCTGTGGTGTTCTTATTTTCTTTTATTTTTATTTACAACTTTGTAATGATACACACTTACGTAATACCTATATGCAGTAAATAAATAAACTGCAGCAGCTGCTACTCTCACGACCTCCATGTTGTTCATATTGGCCTGCGTCGAAACAAACTGAACGTCCTTCCAACAGTTCCAACATGTGGACAGATATTCCGATGTCCTTGCCAATGCGTTGGCCATCGTGTTGACCAACGCATTGGCCAACGTGTAGAGGAGCCTTTACGCAATCTCTCACAATGAAACTGATTTTACACCTCTCAAGCAAATATACACCATAAAAAATCTATAAATTAATAAATCTGTAAATAAATTAATGAATCTGGGAATGTCAGAACTCCGACTGTATATATACATGTACATGCCATAATCTAACGTAATGTACAACCATTGGGTTATTGTATTGTAGGATTACTAGCGACCCGCCCCGGCTTCGCACGGTTTACGACATCACATTAGAAACCTCTAAAATTATCAGTGTTTCTCTACTATAGTATGCATGTATTTACCTTCCTCTTGAATCACTCTATCTATTAAAAAAAAAACCGCATCAAAATCCGTTGCGCGGTTTTAAAGATCTAAGCATACATAGGGACAGACAGACAGCGGGAAGCGACTTTGTTTTATATTATGTTATGATGAGGTTTCGGAGCCATAGTGTTTGTGGTTTTAACGGATATAGCAAATTTGAGGGGGGTTTTTGAGGTTATGGCCTAACCCAGACGTGCTTGGATGAAACTGACCCCGGATTCGGATTCAGCGACCCCAAAAACATATAGTACACATAGAGTCAGACCCCCACGTCAGAAACTTTTTTATCGGGTTTTAGGGTTATGGGGTTATGTGATTATAGGGTTATGTGGTTATGGGGTTATGTGATTATGGAGTTATTAGGTTGTGGGGTCATTTGGTTATTGTATTATAGGATTGAGGTTTCGGAGCCATAGGGTTTGTGATTTTAATGAATATAGCAAATTTGAGGGTTTTTTGAGGTTATGGCCGAACCCAGACTTGCTGGGATGAAACCCCGGATTCGGATTCAGCGACCTTAAAAACATATAGTACACATAGTGAGACCCCCAGGTCAGAAATTTATTTTTTTTGTGTGGCTGTGTAATCTATACAGCAAGGTTCTACCTAACACAGACAGAGGGAGACAAATATTAGTTACTGACAAACTCTTGATTAACGTCCACTAATTGGTTGAGATGTTTAAGTGTCGTCGTCTGAATAGACCTCACTGACTGCATGCCCAATGTTCTTCTAAAGGGAATTCGAAGGACACTTCCTGTAGGCGGGGGCTACATGGGTCATAGTCAAACGGATGTGCCTTATAAATGGTGCTAAAAATCATCTCATCTGTATATATTCACATAGAATATTACGATTTCGAAAGCACACATCGTAATCGTGATATTCTAAGCATTTTAACATTGTACTACTACTGGATCCTAGCCAAACGGATGTGCCTTATAAATGGTGCTCAAAAACATCTCATCTGTATATATTCACATAGAATATTACGATGTCGAAAGCACCCATCGTAATCGTGATATTCTAAGCATCTTCACCTTGTACAACGCTAGGAGTGTTATTCCTATTCTCAAAACCTGCACCTGGAAGAAATTTGGGTCATGCAACCCGTGGATTCTAATTTAAACAAAATATTGTACTTCAGAGTAAATTTTTAAAATCATATCCTCCATGGAAGAATCCCTAACGATGTAAGTGTAAAGGGCAACATTTTGGAGAACAAGTTACACAAGGCGTTTCTAAAAGAGGTGGTCTAAAAGATGATATTTTTTTTTCTTACAATTTCTGATAAGGTATTTTGAAATTTTAGGGATCTTACGAAACGAATAATACTATTGTCGACTTTAGATAGGTAAAAAATATCTAGTACAACCGATCTGAAAATTTCTACTATCTACTAAAGTTGGCATCAAACGGAAAATATTTATTATTCGATTATTTGTTAATCTCATCGTGAGATGTGTTAGGTTGTATTTTGAGTAGTATGTATAATATCATTTTGATCAAATGAGATTACAACTCCACATTACTCGTACTCTTTGACATTCCAAACAAACCATCGAAAAAAATCGAAAAGTAACAGTTTTCAAAAAAATATTCCAAAATTTCGATTTTGTCAACTTCCCCCTACCACTGTACTCCACACTTTTTTACAATTTTGCAATAATACTCGTGGCCTGAACTAATGTGTAACTAGCATTATTATAATTCAATCATATCTTAACAGTTGTTTATCGTAAAACTTATCAATACTACAAGGTTTTACCTGATACCGACAGAGGGAGACAGCTATTAGTTACTGACAAACCCTTGATTAACGTCCACTAATTGGTTGAGATGTTTATATGTCGTCGTTTGAATATACCTCACTGACTGCATGCCCAATTTTCTTCTAAAGGGAATTCGAAGGACAATTTTTGTAGTCCTGTGGACCCCGGGGACTACTTGTATCTTAGCCAAACGGATGTTGATTTTGTACAACGCTAGGTGTGTTATTCCTACTCTCAAATTCTGAGCCTGGGCCATGCAACAACCCGCGGATTCTAATTTAAACAAAATATCGTACTTCAGGGCCAATTTTCACAAATCATATCCTCGATGGATGTAAGTGTAAAATACCTAACGATGTAAGTGTAAAAGTTACCACTTTGGGGAACTAGTTACACAAGGCGTTTCTAAAAGAGGTGGTCAGTAAAGCTCGTGTACACCAAGTAACATGTGTCAGCAAATTATATGAGATGGCAAACAGTTTAATAAAGCACTTTGTAAAATGTTCCTAAAGGAGCTGTAGCCGATCAAAGGGGTGCCATTAAAGGTAGATTTCTCTGATACTTTTATTGTCTTATTCTTAATCTCATAATTCTTAATCTCATCCTGGGATGTGTTAGGGTATATTTTGAGTAGTGTATATTATTTTGATCAAATGAGACTACGACTCCACATTGCCTGTACGTCTTTGACATTTCAAAGAAACTGTCGAAAAAATCGAAAAGTGACAGTTTGCAAAAAATTATTCCAAAATTTCGATTTTGTCAACTTTCCCCCACCACTGTACTCCATACTTTTTTGCAAGTTTGCAATAATACTCGTTGCCTGAACTAATGTGTAACTACCATTATTATATTTCAATCATATCTTAACAGTTGTCCATCGTAAAACTTATCAATACTGCATGGTTCTACCTACCACAGACAGAGGGAGACAAATATCCGTTACTGACAAACCCTTGATTAACGCCCACAAGTTGGTTGAGATGTTTAAGTGTTGTTGTCTGAATAGACCTCACTGACTGCATGCCCAATTTTCTTCTAGGGAGTTCGAAGGACACTTCCTGTAGTCCTCTGGAGGTGGGGGGCTACGTGGATCCTAGCCAAACGGATGTGCCTTATAATTGTTGCTCAAAAACATCTCGTCTGTATATATTCACACTTTGCCTTGTACAACGCTAGGTGTGTTATTCCTACTCTCAAATTCTGAGCCAGGAAGAAATTTGGGCCATGCAACCCGTGGATTCTAATTTAAACAAAATATTGTACTTCAGAGCAAATTTGCAAAAATGATATCCTCGACGGAAGAATAACTAACTATGTAAGTGTAAAAGTCAACATTTTAGCGTTTCTAAAAGAGGTGGTCAGTAAAGTTCGTGTACACTCAAGTGTACAGCAAGTAACATGTGTCAGCAAATGACACGAGATGGCAAAGAGTTTAATAGAGCACTTTGTAAAATGTTTCCTAAGGGAGCTGTAGCCAATCAAAGGGGTGCCGATTAAAAGTAGATTTCTGTTATTCTCTTTTTTATTGTCTTATTTTTTCTTACCATTTCTGATAACATGTGTTCTGAATTTTGAGAAATTACGAAAATGGATGACACTCTTGTTGACTTTAGATAGGTAAAAAATATCTAGTACAACCGATTTGAAAATTTCGTCCGTATATCTATAGTATTGCAGAGTGTAGTAATAAATTGGTTGTCAAATACACATGGTGTGACATCAAACGGGAAAATATTTATTATTAGATTCTCTATTAACCTCATCGTGGGATGTGTTAGCGTATATTTTGAGTAGTGTATATCATTTTGATTAAATGAGATCACGACTCTACATTGCTTGTACGTCTTTGAGAATTCAAACAAACCATCAAAAAAAATCGAAAAGTGACAGTTTCCAAAAAAATTGTCCAAAATTTCGATGTTGTCCACAGTTCTCCATACTGTTTTGCAATTGTGCAATAATGCTCGTGACCTGCACTAATGTGTAACCAGCATTATTATATTTCATTCATATCTTAACAGTTGTCCATCATAAAACGTATCTATCTTGCAAGGTTTTACCTGATACCGACAGAGGGAGACAGCTATTAGTTACTGACAAACCCTTGATTAACGTCCACTAATTGGTTGAAATGTTTATATGTCGGCGTTTGAATAGACCTCACTGACTGCATGTCCAATTTTCTTCTAAAGGGAATTCGAAGGACACTTCTTACTGACTAGAGGTACATTTCAATATCTAAATGGCACCTATCAAGAGTTACCTTCCAACATTGTGCAATAGGTGTGGTAGGTATACATTAAAAATGCGTTGGCATTGTTATTGTTGCAAAAATAGCAATAATTGGAAAAAAAATGAAAACCAAATTTTTCATGAATTTTTTTCAACTACTGATACTAGGGCTAGAACAAATCGGATACCGACCGTCTTCCAGGCGGCCGCGTATCGGTATCCCGTATTTCAGGTGGCCGTGGCTCGGCCAGCGGGGCGGGGGCCGGGACGACTGCGACACGAAACAGGTTCTGTATTTATTTAGTCCTTTGAAGGTCGCGCGCCTGTAATTGTGCATTACTGATTGTTATACTTAATTTATATTATAACGATGGTTAAAACGCCAGCCCCATTTGCTTATCAATTAAAAAAAAATTGTGCAGGGTTTTCCAGATTTAAGTGTTAAAGCTACCACTGTGTACTGTGAAATATGCATGTAAGTGTTACTTACATGTTTACAGAAAAGGACAATGTGAAAAGCACGTAAAGTCGCTAAAACACCGAGAAAATAAAAGAAATGGAATCCCAAGAAGTGAATTCCTATATGAGGACGACGAGGTGTAAGAGTGTGACAACAGATGCGGGAAAAGTAAGTGAAAACAATATTACTTAGTAAGTCACTATTTATTAACTGCAGCATGCATGCTCAAGTTCGACCCTGGCATGTACCATTTGGTTCTAGCCCTAACTGATACATACATACGACCTTCAGATAGTGGATTAGAAAACTTGTTTATATGACAAGACAACACACAAACGGCAATATATTTGATATTAATAAGACTGAAATCCGGTTATACGACTTTTGAGATGCGAGTAACAAAAAAAAAACAGAGATATTTTTCTCGCTTCATTTGAGCTTGTATCGCCACAGTATACATAACATCGTAATTAAATTTTGGTTTGTTTATCCTTATCAAGGTTCTTTATTTAGGTATATGAAATAATATTGTTTCATTTTCCTCATTACAAACTTACCTTGACATTCAGGCGACGTATATTTCAGATTACAGATGGGTTAATTTCTGTTTACTTGAAATTTAGATGATCTTGTTTTCTTGTTCAGTTAATTAAACCCCTGGTGGTCTAGGATTTATTCTTGGTTCATCTGGTTTTAAAGTAGGATATTTTCTACACTACCCAATCGATAACTTAACACACAGTTCACTTCTGAATTCTCCTCTTTAAGTTCCTATACAAGTTTTTCAATTTTATATACACTCCTTTGGCGACTCGCTTACCCGTCAAAACTTACCAAACTGCTTTAACTCTATTACGTAGCAGTACGTCTTAAATTCAATAAAATCCAAGCAGTTTTGGAAGACTTTCAATGAACTCTACAACTTGTTAGTGACTTTTTATGCTTAAAGCGATCTGTCAAGAATGGCAATATTTTACTTTTCCTAGAAAACATATTTTATAGAATTATTTGCTGTGAACCGGTTTAGTATTACTAGAGTTGGGCGAAATGTGCCGTGGGTCATAAAGCGTACGCATCATAATATATTTCATGTAATACAAGAAAGTAACTAATATTAAATATAGCAACAAAAGCAATAAATTCACACTTTATAACCATATACATATGTATGTAAATCGTATCCTCTTAATTAGATTGACGACGCACAGTGGGCGAAAACGGCAAATTTTTTCTCAAAATAAGATAACTCCCCACAGAAAACTCCGATCATTGTGATTTTTTTTTTTATTTCACAGGTTTTGGACAGTAGATTAAAGGAAAATTGGTCCAACACACGTTTGAGGTTTAAAGAGGGGGGAGAGACCCCCATAAGGGACCCCGTATCCCAGTAACTTTACAATTGTAAAGTTACTGGGATATTAGGCATAAGAGCTTCAGTTTTAGAGGTTTAGAGAAATTGATTTTTGTGTAGATGGGGGTTTAAAAGTAGGGGTTATGGGGGTATAAAATTTCAAGTTATGGGGTCTTTTATATGAAAGCTTTAATTAAAGCTTTTTAAACTCCAATAACCGCATACCTCCAACTTTTAAACCCCCTGACCTTATAACATAAGCTTTCAAAATCCCGTGACCCCATAACTTGAAATTTTATACCCCCATAACCCCTACTTTTAAACCCCCATCTACACAAAAATCAATTTCTCTAAAACTCAAAAACTGAAGCTCTTATGCCTAATATCTCTATAACCTAAGCTTTCAATCCTCATGACCACATAACTTAAGCTGTTATAGGGGGTTTACTATAACCCCATAACCTCAGTTTTCAAACTTTAGAACCCCACAACCAATGGCTTTATACTCCTACAAAGAACACCTCCTAGATCAAATCTAAAGGTTCAAAACTGAGGTTATGGGGTTATAAAGGTTTAAAATCTTAAGTTATGGGGTCATGGGTATTAAAAACTTAGGTTATATAGATATTGGGGCATAAGAGCTTCAGATTTAGGGTTGTCGGGCTCGAAAAATTGAGTTTTGCGTACATGGGGGTCTAAAAGTTGAGGTTATGGGGTTATGGGGGTTCGACAGTTTGAGTTATGGGGTCATGTGGATTGAAAGTTTAGGTTATAGAGATATTAGGTCTATAGAGATGGGGGTCTAAAAGTTGAGGTTATGGGGTTATGGGAGTATACAATTTCAAGTTATGGGGTCACGGGGTCTTGAAAGCTTATGTTATAAGGTCAGGGGGGGGTTTAAAAGTTGGAGGTATGCGGTTATTGGAGCTTAAAATCTTTAATTGTAAAGTTACTGGGATATGGGGTCCCTTATGGGGTGTCTCCCCCCCTCTTTAAACCTCAACCGCGTGTCGGACCAATTTTCCTTAAATCTACTGTCCAAAACCTGTAAAATAAAAACAAATCACAATGATCGGAGTTTTCTGTGGGGAGTTATCTTATTTTGAGAAAAATTTTGTCGTTTTCGCCCACTGTGCGACGCAGCTTGGTTAACAGTGCTGTCACGAAGTGGAGAAGATTCGTAAAAACTTTGTAGCATGAGACAAGTTTCTATAGTTGTCTCTGAGAGTCCTGTTCGCTGTATAGCCCAATTAACGGGGAGAAAACCGGTCACTAATTGTTATCAGCAAACAAAAAATATGGTCGTATAGAGAAAAAAATTCTAAGAAAGATATCGTTTTTTGCGTAAACGATATAACCAAAAAAAATCGCAAAAGTCAAAAAAAACGGTTTATTGGAAATAAAAAAAAAAGCTTCAAGTCCTCTGTAAAAGCTGATTTTTTGAAAAGGTCTTTTTTTTAAATCGTTATAACTCGAAAAAATAAGACTTTTTTTGAATTTTTTGAAAAAATGATCATATTCCGCTTGTCTTGGGCTATATTTGTGGTTAACAAGAAGTCTGTTCACACTAAATTGGAATTTATACAGCAAAAATACGAAAACGCGATTTTTGACGCCTTTTTTTATTTTTCTCAAATGTTTATGAACCGATTTTTTTCGTTCACATCTCATTCGACGCGCATTTTTAAGACCTACAACTTTCTAATTTAACTTTCTTGTGTAGGACTTAAATCTTTTTTTTTATTTGCAAAAAAACCGTTTTTTTTTTACTTTTGCGAATTTCTTTGGTTATGTTCGCCATTAAAACTCGAGTCGCAAAAAACGCTCTTTCTTAGAACTTTTTTCTCTATACGACCATATTTTTTGTTTGCTGATAACAATTAGTGACCAATTTACATGGGGGCTTTAGCTCGTTGATTGGACTAGTAGTGAGAATATGTGCTTACATTTTGAGAACGACCGTTCGACATCTACTGATGTAATACAGACATAATTTACAAATTTGTCTTGATTTGGAAAAACAGGTGTAATACACTTTCGAATTTATTTTTAACTGGCTCATTTACGAGGTGTGGTTATTAAATAACCGAACTGATGCTGCTACCAGCGCGCTGCGAGCGTGTCGCGACCAGTTTGAACAGATCTGTATCTGGTGATACTTTCCCCATCCTGAGCTCGCTGGACAAGTCAGTGGATCGCTCAGTTTGAATAAGTCTACGCACCAGTGACGCGTCGAAAAAAATGTTCAGATGAAGCAACGGGTTAATCTCAAGTTCAAAGGAATCAAGAATGAACATTTGCGCTGACATTCTAAACAACATTGACACTGTTCCAGGCTTGTTAGACACGGTGATTAATTGTGATGACAAGATTGATGACAGCGGCAGCTGACAGAAGCGGATTTTCAGCACTGTTTTCAACAATGGAACGGTGTAGTGATCGCCAAGGGGAGTACATTGAAGACGAAAAAGTTGCTACTGTAATTGGTGACGAATAAAAAGTGTTATGGCAGCAGTTCGGTTATTTAATAGCCATGCCTCGTATTGCGTCACCTGCAGCTTGTAACTTGTAACTTCACCTGCAGCTTGTAACTTCGTTCACTTCGTTCACTATTTGTAGTGACACCGCTAACGAAAACGCACGGTTCTGTAACATTTGTATGGCGTTATACCTTTATAGTTAGGTACTATAAATAGTTTTTAAAGCTGTTTCAACGGACACATCTTGAAATTTGGTCTAGCTATCCTTAATGGCTGCAGCTTCGGCAGGATTGAGTTTTAATAGCATTTATTTGCCGGAAATGTTCCGCATAATAAAAAGCGGCTTTCATCCATGTTTCCCAACGAGTAAAATCGACGTTGGTGGTTCGGGAATACCAGAATAGTTGCAGTGAAACTCACAAAGACGTTTAAAGGATATTAAGAGCGCTTGTTTTGTACTCGCTATTAATGTGTTGACGTTGGAAAAACATTGTCTAATAGTTTCAGCTACAAGATGTAAAGTATTCACTTTGCACGTATCATGAAAAAACTTGCAATCTCGTTCTGAAAGTAAACGGCCTACTAAGCGCATCGTTCTGAAAGCACCATCAATCATAAACATCAACACCTGACTTGTTGACAGTTCAAATTGTTCGAGGGTCTTAAGCACTTAGCAGGCACTTAGCAGGCATTAAATGTAAGTCGAACATACACTGTGTTCTCAAGGGCATACCTCCTTTTTATGTTTATTAGGGTGGACCTTAATATTTTTTTTTCGTTTTTTTCTCAGCGGGCCGGGTGAAAATCAGTTCTGGGTACCCTAAAAACTTGTGCGGAAACCAAAACTGCCGCGATCGGAACCTTTTTTCCCGTTCCGCAAAGCGCCGGAAGTTTCTTATGGGATTTACATGTTAAAAATCACTGAGAACGTTCGATACGCTCAAAAACTATGAAACTCATCAAATCTGATAGTCGCAAGGATATATTTCCATGTATTTTTTCCTCCTGAATCAGATGGAATCGTCAGATTCCGTTTATTCGTTGAGTGAAAAAAATTATGAACGAAAAATTTCGAAAAAAACACCAAATTAAACTAAAAAAAAATTTGAAAAAAGACGAAATAATTTATTATGGTGATTGTACCTGACTCTGAGGAGTATTAAACATATCGTGATTCAAAAGTAGAGATAAAAACCTACAATTTGACGTCCGGTTGAAGTCTGTAGGTGCCTCTGAACCGGAGTTACGATCATTTCAAATTGTACGCAAAATTCAGGAGCGTATTTAGCGGAAGATGATTTTTCTGTTTTTTCAATCCTGATTCTCAAACGATAGATTCTCCTGCATCGACTTGCATAATTTAACGGTAGTATGAAATGCTCCATGTCATACGAATAATTCATCATCGTAATATAATATTACCTTTAACTTGGTTATTTTACATTGATTATAAGAAGGGTTATTCAAGCTTGAGCAAACGAAAGAACGGAAGAATGAATTCTCGAAAAAAAAAATACGGTTTCTCTCTTAAAGGCGGAAATTTCTTCGTATTACTACCAACTTCAAGAGAAGTTGAGAGAGAAGAAGTTTCGAAGAGAAGAATTGAAATTTGCGACGGTCGTAAAGTGGTCGTTTGAATAGATTCGTTCGCGAATACGCCTCGGAGCGATCCGAGCAATCTGAGCACTTTCTACCGTTAAATTATGCAAGTCGATGCAGGAGAATCTATCGTTTGAGAATCAGGATTGAAAAAAACATAAAAATCGCCTTCCGCCACATACGCTCCTGAATTTTGCGTACAACTTGAAATGATCTTAACTCCGGTTCAGAGGCACCTACAGACTTCAACCCGGCGTCAAATTGTAGGTTTTTATCTCTACTTTTGAATCATGATGCTTAATACTCCTCAGAGTCAGGTACAATCACCATAATAAATTATTTCGTCTTTTTTCAAATTTTTTTAGTTAAATTTGGTGTTTTTTCGCAATTTTTCGCTCATATTTTTTTTTCACTCAACGAATAAACGAAATCTGACGATTCCATTTGATTCAGGAGGAAAAAATACATGGAAATATATCCTTGCGACTATCAGATTTGATGATTTTCATAGTTTTTGAGCGTATCGAACGTTTTCAGTGATTTTTAACATGTAAATCCCCATAAGAAACTTCCGGCGCTTTGCGGCACGGGAAAAAGGTTCCGATCGCGGCAGTTTTGGTTTCCGCACAAGTTTTTAGGTACCCAGAACTGATTTTCACCCGGCCCGCTGAGAAAAAACGAAAAAAAAATATTAAGGTCCACCCTAATGTTTATATTTAAATGGTAGTTTTTTAGGTGTTTGCCGTGACAAAATATTATCAAGGTAATACTGATGCCAACGACATAAACACCTCGAACACACTAATAATAATGCTAGAGTCTGCCAGACCCTAGCATCCTTTAAACCAAATACATGATATCGGACACAGTCAATAACTCCGTTCATACAAACATAACACACTTTGTTTTTAAAATTGTTAAAAATATGAATATAATGCTGGATCTAGCAGAGAATCTATCTTTGTAATCGTGGGTCACACTTTGAACAAGACTAATCTCGGTAAAAACACTTCGAGCATGCTTAGATGTAACAGAGATACATTTTATTTTTACAAACATTGTTAGCTACCCATTCAACCGATGATTGTAAGACCTATGATTTATTAAATAAATTCCAATAACCTCTAACTTTAGTTATTTATTTTTATTTAGTTATACTTTAGTAATGTTGCAGTTTTTTCCTCCGGAAGGAACTCGGTAATTCACAAATATAGTTACAATTTGTTATACAATTATAGATACAATTTGTTAGTTGTACATATATCGCGATGTCGCGACATTTTCCTTGAAAAGGGTTTTTAAGGTTTCTTGTCAGTCTTTGAAGATGCTGAACACGATGCCGGTGTCAGAATGTGTCTTTGAGATTGCGCAACCCCCAAAACGGCCAAAAACCACCCCCTACATCATTTCCTTGTAAAAAAACGTCTTTTCCCCTGTTTTCGAGGATGCTGAGCACGGTGGTGGTGTTAAAGATGACTTCCGACCCTCACCAACCCCTCCACCGGTCAAAACTCACCCCCTAGAGGGGGTGGTTTTTTATTTTTTTTTATATCAGCGACAAAACGTCTGTCCCCCGTTTTCGACGATGCTAAACACGGTGGTGGTGTTCAATATCCTTGGCGACTCCCCACCAACCCCTCCACCATCCAAAACTCATCACAGAAAGAGGTGATTTAGTTATTGATTTGGGGATTGAAGGGATTAAAAAAAATTATCCACCACCATCGTGTTCAGCATCCTCGAAAGTGGGAGGACAGACGTTTTGCCGCTGATATAAAAAAATACCCCTTTCGGGGGTGAGTTTTGACCGGTTGGTGGGGGTCGGAAATAATCTTCAACACCACCACCGTGCTCAACATCCTCGAAAACGGGGGGGACAGACATTTTGCCGCTAATATAAAAAAATACCCCTTTCGGGGGGTGAGTTTTGGATGGTGGAGGGGTTGGTGGGGGGTCGCAAATGATATTAAACACCACCACCGTGTTCAGAATCCTCGAAAACGGGGGAAAATACGTTTTTTTACAAGGAAATGATGTAGGGGGTGGTTTTTGGCCGTTTTGGGGGGTTGCGCAATCCCAAAGAGACATTCTGACACCGACATCGTGTTCAGCATCCTCGAAAACGGGGGGGGGAGATACTCTCGATCCGGGTAAATCGAGATCATTTTTTAGGTTTTTTTTTCCGATTCACAGACGCCACTAGCAGCCTATTTAAACTAAGTGTTTTGATCCCCTTGATCTGTTTGACCTCCTTAACCTCATTGACTTCGTTGACTTCCTGAATCTTTTCGAGTTTGTGACTTCTTTGTCCTCTTTGATACCCTTGGCCAGTTGTTGTCCGTGTCCTCCTAAACTTCCTTATCCTTGACCCTCTTGACTTACTTGACGTTAACCAATAAACTTTCCTGACTTATTTTTCCTCCTTCCTCCTTAAGCTCCTTGCCCTGTTTGTCCTCCTAAAGCTCATTGTTCCACTTAACTTCATTATCCTCCTTATACTTCATGCCCTTCTCAGCTTTTGTATCCTACTTGATTTCCTTAACAATATGTCGTTAATTACGACATATTAACCTTCCTTGACATATTTCACTTTTTAGGCTTCAGACAATATGGTATTTGAATTTATCTACCTCAAAACCGTATAAAACGATATGTCACATGAATATTCTTATTGTCTTCATTTCTTACCGCGATTCATCCCTATCCTTCCAATGGTACAAAAAATAATCTTTATGACCAATATGACCTTGTAAGCCCCATATGACGTTGACGTTTATGGCCCATGTAACGTTCATAATCTCTATCACCTTTATAATCGTCATGACCCTTATAATTTTTGTTTTATTTTATTGTTTTAAAAATTTATATAATTTTACAGCAAGAGTTTGAGTTGTTTGAGAAGATAAAATATAATATTGTGTGATCATTGATAATCCTCTCTCTCAAAATAAGACGATTGACACAAACATGCTTAAGTAAAATGTTTTCATTTTCGAAATACAGTGTATGAAAATCGAAAAACATATTAGTAATAATATGTTTATTATTACTCATAATTACTTTACCAAATCTGGCAGGAAGTTGTATTAGCATAAGGTACACCTAAATGTAGAATGTAAAATCAATTAATTTACTTTTGACAGTGACGTAGGATGTGGGTATGTAACAGCTTTATCACCCCTAAATTTTACGCCGCTATTCAAACATAAAAGTTGACTATGGTTTTGGAATTTTTAATGTATTTTACGTAGATCATGTATTACTGTTACATGCATTTACATGTTGATACATCTTATATCATCTTATACGATTTCTTTAAATTGGGAGTTTTTTTTTTTACAATTTTTCTGATAAACTACAGAACTAATTGTATTTAATTAACTCGACTTATCACATTTTTCGTATTCTGGTATTTATTTTTCAGATATTTATGTACTCAGAATGCTGCAGAGCCCCCTTTACAATATGCATCACACTAATCAGCAAATTAAAATTACTCTTCTCAAAAAAAAAAAAACTTCGTCACCAAATGTTGTGAAAAAATGCTTTTTAAAGAAGTTATTAATGGAAATCGAAAATAAAATTATAACTATGAGACTCTGTGTCTTGGTTACCAATAACCTATGGTCTATGGTAAGTTTGGTTATATCATATTATTTTTACCCAAATAATCTGTAGTTTCGCTGGGGCCCCTCAACAATGGGACATCTTGTATACTCAATACATTAGTTAAAAACACATAGACACAGGAAAGAGTTATGGAATTTGTTTGGAGCACATTTATTCATTAATGAGAAACGACCTTGGTTTTAAGACATTCCATATATCAAACGAAATTATGTTAGCAGAGTGGTTTGTTGGGTTTTCTAAAGATTCGATTAGTGAGTTTACATTCATTAAACCGTCTGCAGTCTGGATATTTCATGGAACATTAAATAGAACATTTCATAGAACTCATTTATTGTTTGGATTACTGCAGTATGTGGTGTTAAAAGCAAACTTAATCATCATACATAGGGATAGTTGAGCTACAGTTCTGATGAACTAAATTGTAATCTTAAGATATGGTTTAACAGACTGGTAAATTGAGAAAAAGTTGTACATTGGTAGAAAACTTGTAGACATCAAGGCACCAATGGCTTGTTTCGCTTTATAAACAGTATAACATTCCATATTACGAAAAATAATTGATGTAAACTAAATGTCGCCCCTCAGATACGAGGTGTGGCTATTAACTAACCGAACTGCTGCCATAACACGTTTTTTTCGTCACCAATTACAGTAGCAAGTTTTTCGCCTTCAATGTACCCCCCTTGGCGATCTCTACCCCGCTCCATGCGATTATTCCATTGTTGAAAGCAGTGCTGGAAGTCCGCTTCTGTCAGCTGGTTCAGAACCTCCGTCGCTTTTGCTTTAACCGCTTCCACACTTTCGATTCTTGTCCCCTTTAGCACCGATTTGACCTTAGGAAATGAAAAAGTCAAGGGGCAAGGTCAGGCGATTGCGGTGGATGTTCCAACACAGTAATGCCGTATTTTGCAAAAAAACGCCTTCACAGACAAAGCAGAATGGGCCGGTGCATTGTCTTGGCGAATCTTCCATGATTTGGTATTCCACAAATTGGGTTTTCGTCTTTTCACGCGCTTACCAAGGGCCGTCAGAACCTCGATGTAATAATGTTTATTGACTGTCTGACCCTCAGGGACCCAGTGAACGTAAACAATGCCTCAAATGTCACTAAAGCCTATCATCATCGCTTTGAATTTGGATTTACTCATCCTGGCTTTTTTTGCCTTGGCGAGTTCGGGCTCTTCCAAATGCATGGATTGGCGTTTTGTTTCGGGGTCGTAAGTAAAAAACACGATTCATCACAAGTAATCACCGTGTCTAACAAGCAAATACATCTGGCGAACACATTCTTTGTCGATTCCTGTTATTTCAGCAAGCCCTCGGATGCTTGGACGACGATCCTAGCAGATTAATTTACCAATTTTTTAAATGAATTCGTCCGTTTTTAACTTTGAGGGCCGTCCGGGGCGCGGATCGTCTTCGGTCGTTTCACGTCCCTCTTTAAACCGTTTAATCCGTTCAAAAACGGGATAAACAATGTTTCTTGTACACTTCTTTTAACATTGCATTAGCTTCTATAAGTGTTTTCCCCAGTTTAACAAGAAACTTGAGATTAACCCGTTGCTCCATCAGAACACTTAACATTTTCTCGACGCGTCACTGTCACATTGAGCGACCCACTGGTTTGTCCAGCGATCTCAGGGTGGGGAAAGTATCACCAGACACAGTTCTGTTCAAACTTGTCGCGACACGCTCGCAGCGCGCTGGTAGCAGCATCAGTTAGGTTATTTAATAGACACGCCTCGTATGTATATGATGTAACCGTTTCTATTACATGTCCTTGGAAGAGGAAACGGTATTTTGAGAGGGTATCGTGTGGACCCCTGGCGAAACGTATTATTTTATTTTTTCCAAATCTTCCAAAATTTTTAATTTGCTGCCGATGTCAACCTCAAAATCGGACAGTATTACGAGGTCGTCAGCATTAGCAGATTTTTATAATCATAATAATCATCAATGTTAATTCCTTTGACACCTCGTTCAATGAAAAACAATGACCGTTACACATAACCAACAAGCGCCTACCTAGATTCTTATAGAAAATTAAAACGATGTTTTAGTATTGGATAAGTAAGGCATTGTGGGAACACTGTATGCATGGTTGTTGGATTTACAGTCAACAAACATATATATATAAATTTCAACAAACTTAAAATTCAAAATCAACAAACATAAAATTCCCAATAAGTATAGATTGTTTACGAAATAATAATAGGTACCTAATAATTATAATAACTATAGTTGGGTTCTCTCTAATCTCATATCGAACAAACGTATCGATACTAATTTCATGCTTAATGACGTGTGTCTATACTCTAGATATTTTACACCGAAGTAATCGACACCGAGGTATCAAATCCTCGATTACTTCAATGCCAATTTAATATCGGTTGTCAGATAGTTTCAGATATTATGGCGTTATTGAAGACAATTTCAAAAAACCGGAAGTAACTCAAAATCGGTAAAACGTAGGTATAGGGAAATCTCATGAAAATTTACCTAAAATAATGTGTAGAATCGAAATATGTAATAAAAAAGGTACTATTCCGTTTAAAATAAGAAAGTTGATGCTGACTTCCGGCATAACCAGAAGTCTTGAAAATATTCTCATCCAAGTTTCAAGTCCGCCACAGACCTATTAGTTTAATTCCAAATATTTTCAAAAATCAGTTATTTCTACAAGCCCGAATACTTTTAACGAATACAGTGCATTACAATGCAAGTGTAATTACAATGCATAAATAAAGATTACGCCTATAGATCTTATGTAATTCCTAACGTTCTCCAAATTACTGTTAATTAATTACCAGTATATACAATTAAAACCCAGGTTCCAGCGAGCTGCAATTCGACTATTGTTACGGTTCAAAAATTTGCAAATGAATTTTAATCTGTAAGGTACATGGTTACCTAGGTTTATTAATTATTTATATATAGGCGTTATCCTTAATATATTTATATTATCTTTAGTGTATTATCTATAATACATTAAGCTTTTCAGTATCTATAATAAATTAAGCTTGCCGGAAGTGTGTCGCGTCATAGAGGCGTACGCAGCATAAGT
Organism: Aromia moschata; assembly: GCA_029963805.1. Taxonomy (NCBI): domain Eukaryota; kingdom Metazoa; phylum Arthropoda; class Insecta; order Coleoptera; family Cerambycidae; genus Aromia; species Aromia moschata. The sequence goes on from JAPWTK010000468.1 coordinate 194,332, forward strand.
GTAATACATGAAAGTAACTAGTAGCATTCCGCACGTTTAGCATAGTTTATTATGAAATTATATCACACTATTACATCACAGATATTACATACAACGGAGGTTGTAAAACAGCACCAGCTCTCACAGGACTACCGCAATAAATACAAATTGAGGCGACCTCTATCACATGCTACGCGAGTTGCCAACGACTTGCGTTGCCGTATGCCAACGATGATGGTGATCTTTGATTTCGTTACCTACTCGTTGGATCTCCCATCACGGATAGTTAGTTCGCAAGAAGTGGATTAGATAGCGGTCACTCCATCCATACATTTGTATTTAATTAATTTTAGTACTTATCAGCTAAATTGTTTATTGACTAAATTATTCAGTTTATTATTCATCAAGTTTCATTTAATCAGTATTATCAATTGTTATTGATTCTTTTGGTTCCGATGTATGGTTTCCTCTGGTTTTATGTCCTCTGATCCGCAGAATTTTAATTTAATTTTATTTAAATTAATATATTATCGTGATCTAAGGGTTTGTATTTCCGTTTACGACTATCACTTCTGTTTTGTACTTCTCCACGAGAATGAGTCCATCCACAACTTTAAGTTTTATTCTTATCCATCCTAATGAGGCTTTAATACTAGGCAATGTATTTTTTGTACAAAACATTTGCAGACTCTGTTATGTTGTACATGTATTTGAAGTACATAATCTCACATTGTTTACGAATTACTTGTAGAGTGTATTACCCTCATTTATCCCCAACCCCTCAATTTATTTTTGGTTTAGATTTTTCTTAATTTATTTAGATTGAGATTTGAATGTCAAAATCTAACCAGCTACAGACCTCCTCATGGTACATACGTGTTCAAAACTTCAAACTGATATCTTATCGAGTCATGGTTTATAAGTGCCCCATTTTACAAAAGTGTATATAAAATCCAGTTTGTATCCAGAGTATACAAAAAACGCTAGGCCCATTTAGGTGATATATTTTTTTAATCTTCAGCGATTCGATATTCCCGCTCCAGTACATGAATGAAGAGGTGATGGTACTATACTATAATAGTAACAATATCTTCGATTAGAAGCCTAACACTTGGTACCGTTCCTACTTTTCAATTGTTTTTCTGTACGCAAAAGGAATTAAAAACGAAAGAGAAAAAAAGAACTTCACAGTGGGAACAAAATCGATATATGTATACTATATTTCTTATTACTCTTCGTTGGTCACGACAGCATTAAATACTTCATCCTTACCATTCCACAAGAAATAAAGAGATTATGTCAAGGAAGTTGTTTGGATTAACCCATAAACTCCCAAACGGACACAATTTTTCGTCCTTTTTGGAGCGTCAATCTCGAAGGGAAATTAACGAATTCACTCAATAAAAACCACTTATCCTAATGTTTTCGGATGTGATCTTTCGATTTCCGGTCAGAATTGTGATTAAATGCTCTATAAAAAAAAATATGGCTGACTTTATGGAAAAAAGTACTGAAAATTTGGGGATTATTTTTTTATATAATTTTTTTTTAGTCCAAAAAGTACTCTAACCTGCTCCGGATTGTGGAGGTAGGTGGAGGCAATAGTTGGAGTTGATGACAAATTTTTTTTGCCGACCTCAACTGACTCTAATCTTTTCAAAATGGCGGATATTGCATACAATCTCATGAAATATGAATTTTTCTCTAGTATTAACGAGAAAATAATGTTATTGTGAGTTTTTCTTGATCCACAGTCATTTTCCTCAATCAAAACAATACTACAGAATAGATTTGCCTAAATTTTCAATTTTCAATGATGGCGGATTCAAAATGGCGGCCGGATTTCTCAAGAAATGGCGCGTTTTTCATTATAAAAAGTAAATAGGAGTTTGTAATTATATTTTTCCTATGTCATTTCATGTTTTAGTAACATTTTGAGTTATTCCTGGTGAAAAAAAGTCTGAAATCCAATATGGCGGATTCAATATGGCGGACATAATTCTTGAAAATTCAAAATTTGAAAACGGAAAAATTACAGTCATATTTTACGTATAATTGTGATGGAAAATGTCCTCTCAATCTTTATCATAAAAATGCGTTCTATCTGAGTAAAAAATTATTTGTCATTCTAACTTAAAAACGAGGTTTTTTTTCCGGTGTTGAGGTTTTCATGATGAAATCATGAGAATTATATATTACAAGCGACCCGCCCCGGCTTCGCCCGGTTTACGACATCACATTAGAAACCTCTAAAATTATCAGTGTTTCTCTACTATATTATGCATGTATTATACATATAAACCTTCCTCTTGAATCACTCTATCTATTAAAAAAAAACGCATCAAAATCCGTTGCGTAGTTTTAAAGATCTAAGCATACATAGGTAGTAGAAAGATAGGGACAGACAGCGGGAAGCGACTTTGTTTTATACTATGTTATGCACTTAGGGATGCTGGGCGCAAACTACTCGCCGGAAGTACACAGCCTACGTACTATTCTTTGAATAAGTATTCGAGGAAGTTCCGGAAAAAAATTCGTCAATGCTCCCGAATTCAAAATATGTATTTTCTATTTATATGCGAAGTTCCGAAAAAAAAATTCTTCAATACGCCTATATCCCTAAGTGCATAAAATATAATTCTCATGATTTCATCATGAAAACCTCAACACCGGAAAAAATCTCGTTTTGAGGTTAGAATGACAAATAATGTTTTACTCAAATGGAACGCATTTTTATGAAAAAGATTGAGAGGAAATTTTCCATCAGAATTCTACGTAAAATATGACTGTAATATGAGATGTAATTTTTCCGTTTTCAAATTTTGAATTTTCAATATGATGCCCGCCATATTGAATTTCAGACTTTTTTCAACAGGAATAACTCAAAATGTTACTAAAACATGAAATGACATAGGAAAAATATAATTACAAACTCCTCTTTACTTTTTTGTAATGAAAAACGCGCCATTCCTTGAGAAATCCGGCCGCCATTTTGAATCCGCCATCATTGAAAATTGAAAATTTAGTCAAATATATTCTGTAGTATTGTTTTGATTGAGAAAAATGACTGTGGATCAAGAAAACTCACAATAACATTATTTTCTCGTTAATACTAGAGAAAAATTCATATTTCATGAGATTTTATGCAATATCCGCCATTTTGAAAAGATTAGAGTCAGTTGAGGTCGGAAAAAAATTATATCATCAACTCCAACTATTGCCTCCACCTCCCTCCATAATCCGGAGTAGGTTAGAGTACTTTTTGGACTAAAAAAAAATATTTATATAAAAAAAATAATCCCCAAATTTTCAGTACTTTTCTCCATAAAGCCAGCCATATTTTTTCTAGAGCATTTAATCACAATTCTGATTTATTCTGAATTCTTCCTGGAAATCGAAAGATCACATCCGAAAACATTAGGATAAGTGGTTTTTATTGAGTGAATTCATTAATTTCCCTTCGAGATTGACGCTCCAAAAAGGACGAAAAATTGTGTCCGTTTGGGCGTTAATGGACTAACTGATTGTTCGATGATAATTATGGAATCAGATTGCGCGATCTCCGCTGGTGTGTAACCAGCTTTATCATATTTCAATAAAATCTTAACAGTTGTCTTGTCTATCGTAGAACTTATTTATGCTTAAAGGTTCCAATCAACACAGACAGAGGGAGACAAATATTGAAGTTACTACTTACTGACAAACTCTTGATTAACGTCCACTAATAAGTTGAAATGTAAAGTATCGTCGTCTGAATAGACCCACTGACTGCATACTCAATTTTCTTCAGAGATAGCTGAGATTTGGAATCCAAATCACACTTCCTGTAGTCGTAGGGGGCTCCAGGAACACTGGCAAAACAACGTGCCTTAAAATGGTGCTCAATTCTATCTCATCTCACTTAACCCATCCAAAAGTCTTTTCAAATATTTGGTGACGTGTGTCGCTAGGCGCGTCATTCATTGGTTTTCAAATACTGAGCTGGGAAGAAATTTGGGTTATGCAACCCGTGGATTCTAATTGAAACAAAAGTATTGTATAGTTCGTAGCAGTGGCGGTGCGTGATCCTAAGATTGGGGGTGCACCATACATAAAAATAACGATAATCATAAGAATAATAAGAATATCCCTAATATGAGATAAATATTTATATCATATTAAGGTTATTCTTATTAACTCTATTAATTTGAAAACTTACCTAATTTTCTTTGTAAATGAGCTCAATTCTGCGATTTTTACATTGTGCAAATATTTCAATTACTTTGTTGTTAAAATTTTCGATATTTGTAATAAAGTCTTTTTCAATGGAGAGCATAGCCAAAGCCGACAGTCTTTCCTGGCACATGGTGTTGCGCAAAAATGTCTTTATTCGTTTTAAATAGAAAATTTCCACAAAAACGAATACAGTTAATAATAATGTTTAAAACATACCTGTTTTTTGAAACCGCTTCATTGTGTGCTGCCACTGCTCGTCGATGAGCAGAATCGAGCATTGTCGCAATATTTGCAGTGCCTAGCATGGCTAAATTCAAAACATTATTCATGTGTCCAGCAGAATTTGCATGTTTTTTTTTATTTCCTCGTTTATGTGATTTAAATCCGTTACTCCAGTTTTGGTCCAAGGTGTTTCTCCGCCAAACAAAACACTGCGTTCAATACATCGCATCCACTTAACCACAAATGTTTTTTAAATAAGTCATTATTAAATGTTCTTACAAATCGTTTACTTTTTCCTTTCACGGATAATTTTAAATTGATTTGTGGAGTGGGCCTACCTAGAGTTTTAATTTGCACTTTTTCCTCCAAACTCAGGCTAGAGAATGGAGTTTTTAATAAGTTTTGAATATAATTCATTATTCCAAACTAGATTGTAACCGAGTTTATATTTATAAAACGTGAGCGATAAAACAGCAATCGCAATGTACGAAAACAATTCACAAACCAACCGATCGATAACTCTCGTGCGCTCTTAAACTCCGTACCTCATATCTATAGGATTCGCCCACTACGCGTAATAATTGTGGAGGGGCAAGCAGTAACAATACGCGTTCGCTTTTTCGTATTGCACGGAAGCATGATCGTCGTGCTGCTTTTTCGTATTGCGCGTGTCGACTCCCGCGCCGCGATCGGAAACCAGTGGCGTTGGAGATAGACCTAGCGTCTAGTGGATTCGTAACGCTGCGGCCAAATAATATTCAGATGGTATTAACGCTAGGGATGCGGCAAGGCGATAAATTAATAATGCATCCATTAATTACTAAATAAAATTATTAATGCTAAATTGTTGTAAGTGCGCGCGCACCAGCGCACCTTATAGCCCACCGCCACTGGTTCGTAGCCAATTCTATAAATCGAATCCTCAATGGAAAAATACCTGATGACCTCACTGTAGAAATCAGAGATGGGCGTTGACGTCGGAACGTCAACAATCCGTGAAGAATGGATAAATAATGAAAAATTTTGGGTTATTTTTATTCATTCATATTTTAGTGTTGTTTGGTATTTCTTATAGTTCTTATCATAAATGTGTATTATTATTTTTTTTATTGTAAATGTGGTTTAGAATAAAAAGTGGTCGAAAATCTAACAAAAACGTCGAAGATTTTAAATTTGATTTAATAAAAATAAACGGCAAGCATACCGCTAAGTGCAATTTAATAAGGCCGTTTTAAAAGAGACTGAATTAGCAAGATTACAAAGCACAGGCACTGTATTTCCATTGTAAATTGAGCATAGGTAGAAAAGAGCAAGGTTGTCAGATATATTTTCTAAAATTGCTAAGCTCACTATACAAGTATACTTCATACTTCAGTAAACTGTTAGTTCGTGACGTTCTTAGAAAGCTAGTTTGGAAATATTTAAAAAAAAATACATAGATATAAATTTATTAGTTAGCATTAAAATAAAGCGTTTAAAATTGCTGGAAAAAATAATTATAAATTAAAAAAACTTTGTATATATTACTATACTTAAGAAAATTTTGAAGAGCCGGCAACGCGATGCCGCGATCCGTGAGCGAATGCCGATCCAGTATACTATTGGATTGCTTTGTATTTAATACTCCTTAATTACTTATTCGGTCCATTGTGCCATAAATTTTTTACGACGTCGTTAAAATTATTTACGACTTTAGTAATTCTAACTTGTTTAAGACGCCAGTGACATGTATTTCAGTTAGGTTTATTAACACAGACAATTTTTTGAGATTTTCTGGCTAAATAAGCATTATTTACAGCAAATTATATTACAAATATTAGGATTTTTGTATACAGACTAATTTTAATCTTCTATATTGATTTGAATGAAAACAATTATTTTCAATTTTCGATTTTATAAAAGATATATGCACGCCTATGGAATCATAAAGTTGCACCGCTTTTTTTGTTCCCCAGGCGTATTTATCATTTTCAATTAAAAATAGAAGGACTATAACTAAACGAATATTTTTATTCCACGACATATTTAATTATTAGAGTCTAATGGTCAACGTTTTCCCTTTCCTTTTTATTTCGCTTGTCATTTGGCTTATATCGTCTCTGGACCTTATATAACTTCAACGTTTTGTAGTTATGAGCTAGTTTGGCACAGTGGTCTGCGTGATATGAAGATTGTTGATTGTTGTTATAGTTTTTATAGTTTAGGATTTTGTGGAATAATTACACAGCCCCCATAAAAAAAAATGTCAAGACCCAGAGGGTAGACCCCCCCTACTCCACCGTTTTTGGGGTTGCTAAAACCGAATACGACCATAAAAAAATTAACTACCCATTTCCCCGTTATCACCCCCATACACCCCCTTCTTCATACAAAGTCGAGTAGGGTGTGTATTCCTATGTTTCCTGGGTCACTAAGAACGAAGACGACTACCAAAATTAAATTAGCACCCCTCGTTACCCCCTATCGTCACTTTATCATCCCCATACACCCCTCTGGGAGTTGAAATGTCAATTCTCATACAAAGTTGAGTGGGGCGTATATTCCTATGTTTTCTGTGCCACTAAAAACGAAGAAGACTACCAAAAACAAATTCGACCCCGGCGTCATCCCCTAGCGCCAACATACCACCCCCATACACCCCCTTAAGGGGGTTGAAATGTCAGTTCTCATACACTCAAGTCGAGTGGGGTGAGTCTTCGTCTTAAGTCTGGAATCGAGTCTGGATTTAAGTCTTGACATTTTTTTGTGGGGCTTTGTCATTGGTTAATAGATGTATTAGCAGTAATGCTAATGTATCATGTATTAGCAGTATTGGCAGTATTAGCACTTTGTTTATTTGTATGAGTTCTGGAAATATTTTTAAGTAGTTTGTTTAGTAGACATGTGGAATATATGTTATAACATGGAAAATATGATGGGCGAAAAGTTGCACAGAGCATTTTGTAAAATATTTCCTAAGGGTACCTCTCTTAGGCTCTCCCTTACAGCCCATCAAATGGGTGAACCTGAAGCTTTAGATTTTCTTTGTTATCTTGCAAACGGTTGGACATTTAGACAGAGATTTTGATTTGGACATTTGGACACAAATTTAATCCTCTCATAAACCTATGGATGCATAAAAACGCGTGATTGAGAAATTGTAATATCGGGAGAGTTAAGCGTTAGGGGATGGAGTGGGGGTGAATTTGACCTAAACTTTTTGTATATTATTTTTACTATTTCTAACAAGGCATGTGAAAATTTTAGAGATTTTATAGAATTAATGATAATAATCTTCACTTTAGTTAGGATGTACTGTTTTCGAATAAATTAGATTTACAAATATCGTACGTATACATTACAAATGGATACATTGTCCTTTTTTTAAAATTCAATTATGGCATGGGTTAGTGAACGTTTGTATGTCAAATTTAATATTTTAAACAAAAAACTGCGGATTCGAGTTTCTGAAAAAAAAAAACAGTTCACAAAAAACAATTCATATTTTATTGCACAATTAGTGCCTACAAGGACAAAGTCTAGCCAAAAATTTCAAATTATAATACATATATACAGGGTGCTTCACGGTGAGTGGCCTATTAAACGTTTTGGGAGAACTAAAAATGATATGAAGCTGAAAATTTGTATTTGGGTGTTTTCGAGGATGCTCTACACATCTAAAATGGCGACTTTCCTGCACTTCCGTTTATCCTAGAAGTAAATACTAACTCCGTTATTTTAAATAGGATGTTGTATTTTTTACGCCATATTTGGTTTCTGCTCGTTAATTTAATGTGATTGTAATAACCATCGTATATCTCTAAAATGAACGGTATTCGAGATATATCAATTTTAAGGAAAAAAATTAAATTACGTACCTCTAGCTAGATCAAATAATATCTTTCACTATGGTTAAATTTAACGGTCGATTATTTTACCACATAATTACGAAAGATAGAGCTTACTTTTAATTATACTGCATAAATGCCAAAATGTACAGGATCCTCAAAATAGAGGGACAAACTTGAAAAACTTGGTCCTTCATTAAGTCGCTTATTTGAAATAGAGACCCCGTCCCTTTATGGGACATCGACATCATATAATTAAATCGATGGGAAATTCCTCTAGGGAAAAAGAAAATAATTAAAAAAAAGTAACATGTATGTGATATTCAAATATTGGTCCCATCATATTGTTTGGGACTATTTATTGTTCCTGGAGTGGGTACTGGAACCTTCGGCGTAGAAACAAAAAACTGGACGTTTTCCATGAAACACCGAACTACTACACCTTTTTTCGACGCGCGTTTCGCCAACCAAGTTGGCATCTTCAGGAGAAGATTAAAACTTAATCTTAGTTCTTCTTAAGTTTTAATCTTCTCCTGAAGATGCCAACTTGGTTGGCGAAACGCACGTCGAGAAAAGTGTAGTAGTTCGGTGTTGGAAAGTGGAAAAAGTGGTTTTTTTTTACTATTTATTGTACCGATGTATTAAATTTGAGCCACGTCGAATTGGAGGTTTTGAAAATCTTTGAAAAAATACTTGTTCGCATCGCCTCATTTTGGAGGGCTGCAGCACTGTTAAGAACGACCTTAGAGCGAAATAAAAAAAAATATGTGTCGGTTAATTTTTAATGTAGTGTCTGCCATTAATTATTGGTCCTATATTTTTAAATCACCCTGTATATACGTACATTGTATAATATATTTCTGTATCCTTGATGCTTGAAACTCCGGAGCTCTTTACAAATTTCGGCCAGATGTCCCCAGACACCTTAAAAACCCAAATATGTCCGGGGAAATTCGAACGTATGGAAATCCTAATATATACGAATATTGACGAATATTTGTGAGTGTTCTAATTTATAAATCTGTAATTATATGTATACCTGCTTCTGTTTGAGATAATACAGTAATAAGTGTCATTTCAGCAGTACTGGTTATCACCGACAGGTGGTGACTATTACAAGTAATCACAAACACTCTCCTATATTCTTATAGCAGCTTAAAACACTATCTAAAATAATATAAAATAACAATCGGTAGCGGTGAAGTTTGTTGTCTGATTCCTTTACAGAATCATATAATTAAACTTCCCACTATCGGTTGTTTACGAGTTATAATAATAATAATAATAATACAAATAAATAGGGTTTTTAAAATCAAACAAATGTATCGATGATGGTATCCATTTGATGCTCAGTTTCAATGATGTAAGTTCGATATTGTTCTACATTTTTAGGCTGAATCAAAATATTGTAAATTTATTTGATAAGCATTGGTTAACTTATAATATTAAAGAATTAATAAAGCACAGAAAAAAGGCTCTCTCGAAAGCACTCCAAAAATATTTCTGTCTGGACATATTGCAAAAGTCTCAGTAACGCAGTAGTATCTACTATACGACGCGACGATATACGACTATACGAACGCATTTTATAAATGACACACACTCGAAAGAATTTTGGAATACTATAAAAATCTACATTTAATGAGCTAATTAATAAAGCAACAAACATTCCTCTAGTCCTGCAAAAGCCGAGTGAAATCAATGAATACCTTCTTTCCGCGTTTTCTGCACCTAATAACTGTCCAAGTGCTGTCGATTTTTATTCAACAAACAAATTTGATGAACGTCTTTCATTTTCTACGGTGAAATCATATGGTAATGATGGGAATAAATGTCAAAATTGCAAATCAGTGCTTCTGTTATTATGCCCAATTTTCTGAGTCTTGGAAAACAACAATAGTTTTGCCTTTACTCAAGATAAAAGATCCTGTCTTATTTATTGACCTTAGACCTATAAGTAATGTTCCAGTGATATCGAAATTTCTTGAAAATCAATATATTCAGAAGTATATGAATTTGCCACAAAAAAAAAAACGATAAATCGCTCTAACCAGTCCGGTTTTAGAAAAGGACATATTACAACTACCTCACTTATAAATATTTCAGACATCATTATTACGGCTCTAGACAAAGGACTTGTTACAATTTTGATATTGTTGGATTTTTCGAAAGCATTCGATATGCTTTATCACACTCTGTTATGCGCTAAATTAGCTTATTATTGTTTTTTCTGACACCTCACTTCATGTGTTTACTCGCTATCTTAATAACAGGAATCAAAAAGTAGATTTGGATACCGGTTCTTCTAATGAGGGGCAAGTCACTGCGGGGATACCACAAGGCTCAGTTCTGGGACCTCTATTATTTTTATTGAATACTGCAGACATTGAAAGTTCATTCAAATAGTCAAATGTACAAAGTTACGCGGACGACACGCACTTATTATCATTTGATCCTAAATTAGTGCAAAGAGCTAAACACAATATAAATCTCGATTTAGATGCAATATCAAAGTATTCAGGTGACAATAATTTAAAGTTGAATGGTAATAAGTGTCAAGTAATATGTTTTTGTCCCAAGAAAATGCAGATATTTGACAATGCAGACAAATATTCATCTCACTATTAACAGCATGCATCTTAATATTGTTAGCACTGCAAAAAACTTAAGGGTATTTTTAACACAAATATGAGATTTCAGAAACATGTATCCGATTTAGTAAAAAAGTCCTACATTGGTTTGAGACTGCTCTATAATAATTTAAGCATCTTAATTTAAAACTTCAGAAAAAGTTGTGTGAAACTTACGTACTACATACAGTATCGGTTACAAAAAATCATGAACTCATATTGTCGCTTTGGTTGTAGTTTAAAAAAGTTTGATTTAACAGAGTGTCTGCACAAATAATAGAATTGTGTTGGCTTAAAAAGAGCAACCTATTTAAACATCACATGGCCGTATCTGTTCATCGTCTTCTTGATACCTCCTCTTCTCCCTATCTAAAAGAAAAGCTTGTTTTTCGTCGAAATATACATGATATACATGTTAAATGTAAAAACAAGTTATCACTACCTTTTCATTCTTTCATATTTACTAGATAATTTACTTATAACGCCCTAATAATTTATAATGATATAACCAGATGTACCAACAATTGTTAAAAATAGCTTTCGTAAAAAAAGTTAAAATTGTTAGATCAGTAAGTCATTTCAGTCAGTTCTTTTAATCACAAAAAAATAATTTGTGAATCAGCTCTCTATTGTTTTTTTTTTTTTTTTTTTAACTTTATTATCTATTTTTATTAAGTATTATGTTTTTTTTGGTACATTTTCTAATAATCTATTTTCGAATCCAGTCATACATACTCGTATATTTATTTTCACTCTCTTCAGCTTCAGACAACAGTCTCTGGTCATTGACTACGTCTTCAGAGTGTCTTCTTGCTAAGCTCTATGAGCTAAAACACACCTTGCCAAACAATACATTCACAGGTAAAGACTAGTTTAATGTCTAGAGGCTGAAGACTAGTTAAACAGGTTAAAATTTCTCAGGTGCAATGTACTTCTTCAGCAGCCTCTGGTCATTGTTGACCACTTCTTGTACACGACAGGTAAAAAAATCTCAGATGACGAAAAAATCTCTTTGTACACACAAAGCTTAGATTAAGCTCGTAAAGCTCGCACTAGCCGAGCTTTGGCTCCATTCATTTACTTCTTCAGCACCCTCTGGTCATTGACAACCACTTTTTGTACACACCTATATGTCTTGTACACACTCTGGTCATTGACAACCACCTCTTTATCACCCCTAATGACACTTCTTGCACGATCTTCATAGAACCCCCAAATAGATGGTCGTTTCGGATGGACATGCCATCGAAGTGCTCCAGGAACCGGATAGCTATACTACTTATATAGAGACATCCAAAAAAACGTCATCAACTCTGGCTATGAACGAGAGAGATGGAAATAGCGGGCATGTCTAAGCTTTTCGGTTATGTCAAACTTTTGATAAGCGACTGTCACAATTTGTAAAATAAACAATGCCTGTCATATGATGTGATAGTCTTGACAAGTAAATAAGGTTATAAATTCGATTAAGAATAGAAATACGTCTTTTTTTTCTCGGCCAACTTTGATGACGTTTTTTTTGGATGTCTATATCTTCTTTTAATTTATTTACAAAAAAACAATATTCAGTATATCACCACTATTCTGAATTATTATTTTTTAATATTATATGAGGTTAGTAGAATAGCAGTTATAACTGCTGTACTTCGCTTTGTGTCTTATGCTATAGTTATTGTTAATATCGAGAACTTCAATAAAGTCACTTTATTTTTATTATTATTATTATTATTATTATTATCAATTTATTTACGTCTTAAGTCGTAAAGAAATTTCCGTCACTGTGAGAAAGATTAGAATTATGTAAGTATATTCAGGTCATGTTGGCGACGAAGCTGATTAATGTTCAGGAGATTATTTTTTAAACGACCATCTGAATAGGCCAGGCAATTTTTCTTAAAGTCAGCGGCACCATTATTGGCAGAATGTTTAATGACGCATTCAATAGGAACAAGGTGCCCTATCGATTATTTTCATGGCATTTTTTTATCATTTATTATATCGTTTACAAAAAAGTTTTAAAAAATTTAAGATTGCTGTTGTGTAGATATGGAACGATAATACAAATATTTTTTAGATGTTACTGTTAGACGGTAAAATCGTTTATCAAAATTAACAATTGAACATATAAAATTGAAAAAACGGAACAAACATAAAATGTTTTCAAACATCCTATTATATAATATTTCCTGCTTTTCCTCAACTCCTTCTGATATCGAAAATGGATGCTTTGTTAACATTTATGTACATCAAAAGTTTGCGAATTATTTAAATTTAAAGTTTAATAACACAGCTACAAAAAAAAATCAATGTACTGGATATTGACCTTAGTATTCACATGTACTTTTCGACGCTGAATTCGCATCCAACCTCAAAAAAGTCAATACACCCTCAAAATTTCGAGATACTGTGAGAAACGCCTCTAAAAATAGGGTAAACTCAACCGTGATATATGATGACAAGAAGTATGTGCAGAAATTACTCCTGATGTAAAACTATTAGTTTGCGTAGGTTGGTTATTTTAGATATAGCTATTGTCATGACAAGAAATGTATTCTAAGGGTGAACATCCAGTAAAGTAGGTGTTGAAAGGGGTAAGATATGAAATTTTGACAAAATACGCAATTTTTATTCCAAGAATATAATTCTGGGGATTTTCGAGGTTACTGCTTTCAAATTTCAACATGCCAAGAGCAGGAAATGTACCCCAGAGGTGAAAATCGAGTATAACAGAGGTTGAAGGTGGTGTGAAAATGGTTATGTGACAAAAATACACAACTTTTATTCCAAAATTATATTTCCTGCGGTTCTGGAGGTTGCTGATTTCAAATTTTAACATGTCTGTAGCATGAAATGTGTTTCAAAATTGAGCAAAATTGAGGTTGAAAAGGGTGCAAAACGTTAATTAAACAATATACGCAACTTTTACGCCTAAAGTTTGTTTCCAGGGAGTTTTGAGGTTGCTGCTTTCTGTTTTGCTTTGGGTTTTTTTGAGTAGTGACTAATGCAGAATTGAGATTTTTCTCAATTATTTCTTCTTTCAATTCAACTTTTTAGTGGAAAAAAATTGATTTTTCCATTTTTATGAAGATTACACAATATTTAACAATAAAAATCTTGCTCCTTTCAAAATTTGTTTCAAAACAGAATAATCGGCCCGGAAAACCTGCTCGATGGATTGTGCAGATTTACAAGACTATTGGGGGGTACATTGAGGTGTATAAATTCTTAAAATCCCTAGCCTCCTCATCAATATTTGCTAAGATGCAGTCAGTTTACCAAAACAAGGGAAAAAGTCAAATTTTTCAACTTGTTTCAAGTCGATATCGGGGGTGAAATATTTTTTTGGAAATGTCTTTTGACAGAATTTTATATGTTTGTTCCAGTTTCCGAAACTGATTTTCAATTTCTTGTACGATCATTGGTTGCTGAGATATCGATGGTTGAAGACAAAAAGAGTCCTTTTTCGATCAATTTCGGATATCCCTGCGACATATGGACGTATCTAACAATTAAAAATGGTAAATTAAAGCTGAATAAACAGGTTGTCTAGTTCATATGGTCGTTTAACCGAAAAAAATTTTTGCGAGTTCGTGGAGCGAGAAAAAGAAGGCTAAAAATTTGGAAAAAAATTTTCGCGCTATTTCTTCGATTTGCGCTAAAACCGCGGCTTCTAAAAAAAATATTGGCCGAAAATAAATGCGAAAACTAGAGTCTTGTAGCTTCAAAACGCTTTTTTTTTTAATTCGCGATACGCGTTAAAAATCTGGGAAAAGTTTATATATTTTTTTTTTTTGCTCCCTTAATGTTTGTGAGTAGATTATAAGTAATATATCAAATATCCCTTACTTTATAACCTTATATTTTAAATACTTCAACAACCCCCTCCCTCCCCCCCCGTCAAATCACATTACCATTCACCCATTCAAATAAGAATCTTTACACTTATAGACTGTTATGTTGAACATGTATCTCAAACTTGAAGTGCATAACGTATGTCCTAAAAGTTTTGGCACAAAATTCATGAACTTAAATCTTAACAATAATGAGATAATATCAAGTCGCCTTTGGTAACAAAAGATTGTTTAGTTTGTTGACTGTCAGTCGAGGGTTATTTATTTTGAAGTTTATGCTTTCAAATGTCGAATAAATTAGAAATAAGAAACAGTATCTATAACTTAGTTGGGCGGGTACCCAAAGCTGAAATATTTCGAATATTCGAGAATGAAAATATTTCTCGCAGAACCATTTATCGAACAATAGCGGAGTGCGAGCAGGGAATACCTTATTTGCACCTTCCAAAAAGTGGAAGACCACGAGTATTTACTGCACAGAGGGAAGAGCGGTTGGTAAGAAGAGCAAGAAACAAAGTTGGGATGTCATCAAGGGAGACTGGCTCGTCAATATGACACTTCCAAGAGTACGGTATCGTTGACATTGAAGAGGAATGGTCTGAAATATCGAAAAAGACGTAAGTGCCCCAAATACACTCAAGGGCAGCTTCTACGTATACCAAGATGCTGCCGTCAACTGAGACGGGTCTACTTTGCCGATGGCAAGAGCATTATTTTAGACGACGAAAAGTATTTCACTTTGGCTAACTCCGAAATGAAAGGAAATGATGGGTTTTATACAAATAACCTAGAGCAATGCCCTGACAATGTAAAGTTTAAGACTAAAGCAAAATTTGCCGATAAAATCCTTGTCTGGTGCGCAATTTCTAACAGGGGCATATCCCGACCTTTTGTTGGAAGAATGAGAGGCGAAGCTTTGAACAGTCAGGGGTATATTGAGAACTGTCTTTCCAAATTGCTCCAGTTTGTCCAAGAACATCATGCTGAGGATGATATCATGTTTTGGGCAGACTTAGCATCGTGTCATTACTCTAGAGATACCCAAAACTGGCTTCGTCAACACTGCATACCTTTTGTTCCTAAAAACACTAATCCTCCTAACTTGCCTCAGGCTCGCCCAATAGAGGAATTTTGGGCTTTATTGTCGCGGAAAGTTTATGACAGAGGCTGGGAAGCCCAAAACGAACAGCAACTAAGACGTCGAATTTTTGAAAAATTGAGAGAAATTGACTTGAATTCCGTCCAGGGCCTCATGAGAGACATCCGAAGAAAGTTGCGTCTGGTAGAGGAGTATGGGCCGCTTCACATAATTTGATAGTATAGTTTAGTTAAGGATTAAGATGTAGTTTATGATAAATAATTGATGTTTCAATAAATCTGTTCATTAAAAAAAACTGTTATAAATATTTTGTGCCAGAACTTTTAGGACATACGTTATCTGGCATTGTTTGGGAATTACCGAAAGGCAAGGAAAAACTGTATTACCTCCATTAAAACTATTATCCCCATTTACCCTCCCACCGCTCCAAAAATCTCCAGATTTCACCACGTGTTCAAAATTGCTAATTGATATCTTAGTGGGTTCCCAAGTTATCGTCTACACAAGAAAGGTTAACAGTCTGAAAAAACATATATTTTTTTTTCGCGTAAACTAAATCCCGCGTCAGAATATTTTAGTCCTATTTAGCCAATAACAATGTTAAGAAATGTTGTCGATATTATACTTCCACTCCATTACGTGGATGTGGAATACAAAATAATACAGGAACATAAATAATGTAACCCTTTCATCTATTCCCTTTTCCCTGTAAGTTTCATAAAGTGCAATATTTTGTAAATAATATCTACGAGTGTTTTGTGTTTGTATACTTTTTTCATTATTGGTTTATGTAGCGAACATTAAACGATATCTAGGTATACAGTGAGATAATCATTGGGGATGCATTTATGTGTGTACGTATTGAACGACAATGTTTACCTTTCAGCTTAGTCGACCGTTCTAATGTGTGCAGATAATTCCATTGTCGCAGGAATAAGCGATAAATGTGTTCACTATTTAGGTCGTGCTATCGACGACAAAGTTTATTAACGCTTAAAAGACTGATTCAGAAAAAAACCCTGATAATATTTCATCATCATTGAGCACCAACTGCACTTTAAATAATGAAGATGATCCAACGAAATGAAGTATCACAGTACAGTTCACACCATTCATAGTATTACACAGGCCCACAAAAAAAAGATAAAGCCTTGTGCTGGGACTTGCACCCCCCCCCCCCTTACTCTACTCTTTTCTCGATCGTTGAAACCGAACGATGTATGTTCGTGTTCGATTTTGACCCCATTTCGTTAGATATTAGCCCTAAACTCAAAAAGGAACTAGAATCCAACGATACAAGCAATCTACATGCTGGACCATGAACATAAGGTACTCAGACTTATTAGATGGCACGGATTTTGGGTCGTTCTAACCGGATTCCGGGTTAATAGGATCCCAACACGCCAGTATCTTGGCATAACGTAAAAAAATACTAAAATTCAACGATCCAGGCAACCTACAGTCTCGACAAGAGGAGGGGATACCCATTTCCTTCAAACCTGATGTTTTTTGGGTCGCTGAAACCAAATTTCCCTCATCGACTCAAGATTTTGTTCTAAACTCAGAAAATACTTCAAATGGATGCATTTAATCCTGCGGAAATATATCCAAGAAACGAAGATGCAACCAAATATAACGGAGATAAACCTAATATAATGTAGGGTAGGACGAGGACATACCAACGAAAGGCGGAAGGATGACTTATGAAGACTAGACCCATCATAACGACTGACAACTGAGCCTGACGTAACCAAGGATAGTGTTTTGAAACAATTCGACATATTCATTGGAGAATTTCTGTCTCACATATGTCGTCAATCTGGTCTCAACTACAGATGACAACAATTGACAAACCAGGAGCACCTAGCAGTCTTAAACTTCTAAGAATAACGCATGCACACATGGTGAAGTGTGTCGGTACAACAACTTTGGAGTTCGTAGTCGTCTATACCTACTTTCTAGGTGGTGTGCTGAATATTAATAACATGGGAAAATCCTTTCGTCTACTCATTTTACATAGTCTAACTGGTAAAAATATATTTTCACCCACTCTAGAATTCCCATTTAATATATAAATATTTAACCTTCATTCTTAGATATTCGTATTTAACGGAAATTTTGTAGTATTGTCAAGGGATGCCTAAATCAATATGCCTGTGTTTATTCATCTTAGTATGAAACCCTTCGTCAAAACATTCAAAACAAAACAAACATCTGATATAATAGAAATATTTGTTGACATGTATGTGTATGCATGGATATATGTAAAATTATTAATGCTGTTTTAGAGCCTCTTGAAAAATAAGTTTGTTTATCAACGAAGCTCTAAAAATTTTTGAACCTACACACACACAGTGTTAACAGCATAAGGTTCACAACAACACATTTTATTACTGAGATGTAAAAAAATATGTGGTCGGTTACGTATATTCGAGAAATCTACTAAAAATGTATTTTAGTATCAGCTTCGTGATCAGTGGTATGGCGAAAAAAATTAGAAATGACACGAAGCAATAAAAAGGAAAGTCAAATTTTAAAATATCAAAAAAAAGGTACTTACAATCAGTGGCAGCTTATGGACTTAATGGTAGGTGAAGTGGACGGACACTAGGTGGCAAATCCACTATTTTTTTAAAGAGTATATAAAGGTACTTACCCAAGTCCACCTACTTTGTAAATATAAGATCTATTATCCTTTAAAGCCGCAAACTTATCAACTATGCCATCATAAAATGGTTCTCTACTTATAAGCTAATTTAAAAGTCTCGTTTTGATTGAAATTTTACGCTTTTTTGTTACGCCAATTAGTTTTAACTCCTTTTATGCACGAAAAACGTCGTTGACTACACTAATTGGGATTCCCTCTATCGTTACAATTAGATAAAATAATTTATAGGCCTTCCTCTAAAATGTCACTTAAAATGGCTCTATTCTTATGCAACACTTCCAATGCCTGATCTAACTCAATGTTGTGATATTTTATTTATTTTTATTTTTTTTATAAATGAAGCATAATTTATTTTTAATTTACGGTAAGTCAGTGAACATATATTAGGTATTATTAAAACAATTATTTAGGTTGTTAAATGCTTCTTAGGGGAAGTTTTTTTGAATACTTTGAATCTATTAACAAAAAAGACAACAAAAACTATTAAAAGAATTTTATAATAATTATTCATTATTTTCATACTGATTATGAAAAGTTATGCGATAAACAGAATATTTGTGTCCCATATTGGTAGATACCCATTAGGGTGTCCGTTATTTCCCAAGTTAGTCTTTTTTTACAAATGCCCTTAAATTTTTAGTTTATGACCTAAAAATAAATATCAGACCCAAATAAGCCCTTAATATTCATATTAACCCGTGCCTAAATCATTATACATTTCCCATTTAAATAACATGGGATTTTTTGCATTTTTTGCATTTAATTTTTTTCTCTGAAATGAATACAGCTGCGCCAAAAAGCAATGAATATTTTAGTAGGAAATTGACCGCTCTACAGAAAAGGTATCTTATGTTTTTTTGATAAATTCTGCCTTTCAAAAGTTATTCAAGAATAAAGTTGTGTTCATTGTCAAATTCATCGTTTCTTATTTTTCTTGAAACCTGCATTTTGTTTGCAGTAAAATTATGGAGTAACAGCGATTAGCCTCATATGTACGTACTTTTATGTAAATTTTAGTTCTCAAGTAGCTATTTTTTATCTAATTCGTATATTTAATGCAATCAAACAGAAAAAGCTGAAAAAAATCGTATTTCGAATGCATTTGTTTTGTACACCAACGCCATCTACGAGCGATTTGTTATAACTTCAAGTAATGTTAGTCTAACCATTGTTCCTAGACGGCACGGACAACTGACGCATGCGCAATAGCGGGGGACGGCACCTAAGCGCGTATTGGCGGAACTCTGCCTGAACTCTCGTGGCGCGCTTAACTTAAGCGCGCTGAGTAGCAGAGTTTGTTCCGCCAATGCGAGTTTAGGTGCCGCCTTCCGCTCGTGCGTCAGTTGTCCGTGCCGTCTAGGAACACTGTGTTAGACTCACATTACTTGAAGTAATAACTAAAGTTGGCTAAACAGCTCGGCGGCCCACAAAGTTTTCACACACCTCAACATAAATAACAGGGTAAGTTTAACACATCTCTTTATAAATTGCAACAGTTTATTGTTTTCATGAATTTTGTTTTTGCACATACAAGTAGTAAGTAGTATGACGCGTACTGCCGGCTTTAGCTATAACAAATCGCTCGTAGATGGCGTTGGATTGGCGTGTACAAGAAAAATAAATTCAAAATTTTTAATTTAAAACTAAATTGACTACTCACCAATACACCATTTTTTTTCCTTTTATTTTCAGATTTTTTATTTTACTTCCACATCCATGTAGTGGAGTGGAAGTACAGTGTTAATAATAAAAATTGTTTAATTTAATAAAAACATTTTTTTTGATTCGTTGGTTTTTAGGTCCGGGAATAAATAACAACTATTCGATTTTTGCCAACGTTTCGGAGCTTTATTTCTCCTTCTTCAGGCCTCAATCAATGTTGTCATTACTGTCACGTGAGGTGGTAACTATATTACTAAAATTATAGTATATACTATTACTATCATTACTATAGTAATTTAATAGTAATAGTAATTAAATGGGCTTAAAATGTTCTGAAACGTCGAGATTTGAAGTTGTTTAACGTAATAAGGTCTACAAATATAAAGGTTTTTAGCTTAATGGGTGTGGGGAAGGTGTTCAAGAGTTTTAAAGTTTGTAAGTATTTGAAATAGGTGAAATAAAGTTTTTCAACATTAATTTTCATAAATATAGTGCGATCAGATTTCTAAAATAATTCTTATTCTTCTTCGACCTCTCTAACGACCTCTATGGTGGCAACTAAAACAAAATTTAAAGACATTTAAAAATTTAAAGAAAATATTTTTAATGATTCCTGAATCATTAAAAAAATTGTGAAAACGCATAATATGTATAGCAAAGTTAATGACACATTTATTATGATATGGCTGATGATGTTATTTGCTTTCCCACGGTATACCGTACCAGAGTATACCGCACGGGGAGTACCGCGGTACCCCCTTCGTTAACAAAAATAATATCGCAATGAAGTTTTCACATTTTCAAGATATTCTGCCATCTAACTTGTCGGCATATCAATCACCTAATCAGACAATTAATTCAACTTTTGTTGAACTGGTACCGAAAGTTCATGAAGTTTATTTAATTAATTTAAATAGTATCTGTAAAAGTTATACCAATTCTCAGTATCCCATATATCACTTCGTTAACTTGATGGTGACTGTTTTAGTAGAAGATAAATGACGTCCACGAGGAGTTGAATAATTTCGACTTCCAACGAGTTTTAAATAGCATTAATTGCACTCTCTAAAAAGTTCCTCGATTGCTATCCTCTTTGACATCGGCCTTCTTTGCGCTTGGCTTTAAATTGCAGAAGTTTTTTTTTGCTCTTACACCAACTACCAAGGCTCTATTGAAGTTGGGTATTGATCTGGACACTTTTTAACGGCGAGAACACTTGCAATTAAATAGAAAAAAAGCCCTTTTTAAACAGACATTTTATTTATTTATTTATTTATTTATTTATTTTATTAATAAGGTATCCCAACAGAATTATAAATTCCAATAACAGGGTTACACATAATAATCGTAATATTAATAACATCGTGGACACTGCTATTTGACAAAAATGAAAGAAAATACAGAATTTTGAACATTTTTCAGAGTACCTAATATATAACTATACAAAATAAATGTAGCTATAATGATTCATATGTCTACATAAACTTACATACTACACACCTTACATACCTTCATTTGAAACATAATGGATGTATCCTTTTGAATCATGACATCGTTTGAATCGTATGTATAGGGTTAGTTTTATATATCCTTCATTTGTTTTTTTTTTTAATTTCTTGTCGATTCTTTGCATAAAATCCATATAAGATTTTTCAGGTTTTACTAAATCTCCTTATGTATATAACAGGTATACAAAAATTAAGCTTTTTTCAATCCTAAAAATAAATTATACTTGTTTAACACCCTGTATAATTTGACAAATTTAAGTTTTCCATTGTGTTCTGACTATAATTATGTAGCATGTAGGTATGAGGGGTTGGGGGAGAAGGGCTTGAGTTGAGTTGAGTTTCGTATCATTAAATAACTTTAAAAACATGGAACATGTAGGTACTGTTTATTTTTCAGTTAAAAGTGTATTTCACGAGGTATTATACCATTTCAAGATGTTCGTATCTGTCTTTTTATTTTTATTATCGTTTGTATCAATTGTAACGTGATCTGTGAAAAGAAAATAAATTATTATTAACCCTAGATCAGACCGGTCTAATTTTTTTTTGAAGAATCCAAATTTGCAATAAAAAATTGAGGTCTCTATTTGAGATTTGAAAGTTATACTTGTTAGTTATAGTTACAGTCAGCAGCGAAAGTATTTGAACAGTTTTCATCACTTATAACCGAAACACTTTTTTGTACTACTCGCGTTTCGCCAACCATGTTAGCATCATCAGGAAATGATTAAAACTGAACTGTAATCAATTACTGAAATAACCTTTCAATAAAAAACGAACAATATTTCGGTGTTAAGTTGTGAAAAGTGTTCCACTGTTCAAGTTTCCGCGCCGACGGTTCCTATTCTCCTCATGTAGTTATAGATATGTATATATGGGGCATTTCACGCCAACTAAGTGAGGTCAAAAAAAATTGTGTTTGAAACATATCAGAATCGATAGTACTTGCTAAGAAACTAACTTCCCTAAAATTTTAGATCTTTTGAGCCACAAGGAGAGGGATGGTGAGAAAACACAAAATTTCGTTGCGACTCTAAACTTTCAATTGTTCTTGGTAAACAAATGAAAAACATTAAAAAAAAGGTTGCAATGGTTTTCGATGTGTTTTTTTTGCGTAGAATACGATAAAAATATTTTCAAAATTATTGGGGGTAGTTTTCACCCTTACTTTGAGGATTGAAAATGTAAAATCGAAATTTCGAAAACTATGACACGATATTTTTTCAATTTTATTTCATATTAAATTCTTTCTTTTTTTCGTACTTTCGATTAATTTTTAATTCATAATGGGCGTCGACCAGGAACTGGCCCAAAAACTGAATGATATATTCCAAGGTTTTTGGGGTCCCTGATTACGAATCTAACGTCAGATTTTCAAAAAACAAAATGGCGGATCCAGTATGGCAGTCAACTTTTAAAAAATGGCTAAATTTTGAAATTCCTAAAAAATACCATCGTATTCTACGGAAAAAAATACAGGGGTGTCCGCAAATTAAGTGTGGCAAATAAATTAGTATGATCTATAAAAAAATAAGTAAGTTTTTATATTTTTGTTATAGGCCCCCAAAAAATTTAGAAACATTTTTGCCCGTTTATTTAGAGTATTTAAATCATCATTTCAAATAGTCTTTGCTAAATTAATATACTTTGTGACAATTTTTCGAGGTCAGGCTGCCCTCAATACCGAGAACTTCTACATGGATAATAAACAAAAAGATTTAACAAAAGTGGTGTTACCTAGAAGGTATCACTTTCTTGTGTACGTACCCTACTGTGTATAAATAAGAGACTACCTACATTTTTAATTACAAAAATATAATTTGTTGTCATTCTCAACACAAAAATGGTCAATACAGTGTACAGAGTTTGTCCGGAAAGTAATGTCAGTGAGCTTTGAAAAAATGGTTTTTATTGGTTCTATGTGTACAAATATTTAGACTTTCAAAATACATTACTCCTGCGTCCACACATCGGTTCCAACGGGTCTTCCACGCATCAAAATCCGCACGGTAGTCGTTTTCCGGAATCGCCTTTAAACCGTCGGTGCAGGCCTTCTGAATGTCTTTCACCGACCCAAAATGTTGTCCTTTCATTGGGGTTTTGAGGCGCGGTAACAGAAAAAAAATACTGGGGGGGGGGGGGCACATCGGGGCTGTAGGTAGGCTGGGGAACAAGGGTGATGCCTGCCTTGACGAGGTAATCGGCCACGAGGAAGCAGGTGTGCGAAGGCGCATTGTCGTGATGAAGCTTCCAGGATTTTGAGATGTGTGGGCGACGCGATTCGCCCTGCGTTTCAGCCGCTTCAGCACCTCGACGTAAAACTTTTCGGTTACGGTTGTCCCCTGCGGAACGAACTCATGATGGACCAATCCCCGAGAGTCAAAAAAGACAATCAGCATCGTCTTGATCTTTGACCTGGACATCCTGGCCTTCTTGGGGCGAGGGGAGTTCGACGTGTGCCATTCCGCACTTTGCCTCTTCGTCTCCTGAAAGACCCAAGTTTCGTCCCCGGTAATGACGTCATCAAGGAAGGGTTGTCTTCGCAGGTGTCCAAATGTTCTTGGCAGGTTTCGACGCGCCTCGCTTTTTGATCGTCCGTTAGCACTTTTGGCACGAGATTCGTGCATACTTTACTCATTCCTAAAGACTCCGACACAATTTCGTGGACAATGGTTTTCGTAATGTCTAATGTTTCGGAAATTAACCGGACACTTAGACGACGGTCAGTGTTCAACAAGTCACGCACACGTTTCACATTGTCGTCGGAACTGGAGGTTGATGGCCGTCCAGCGCGGTTCTCGTCGTTGACATCTTCCCGACCTTCTGCGAAGGCCTTGTGCCACCGGAAAATTTGCCTGTCCGAAAGACAATCGACGCCGAAAGCCTTCTTCAACATTGGAATGGTTTCCGCAGCACTCTTCTCCAGTTTCACTCAAAACTTGATCGCCATCCATTATACAAATTAAGTATAAATAGTGCAAGTGTGTAGGTTAGAATTTAGTTTTAATCTTCTCCTGAAGATGCCAACTTAGTTGATGAAACGCTCGTCGAGAAAAGTATAGTAGTTCGGTGTTTCGTGGAAAACGTCCAGTTTTTTTGTTTCTACACCGAAGGTTCCAGTACCCACTCCAAAATCATTGTTTGGATTATCCTTTGCTTAGATACCTAATTCATTTAAATAATGCTTTACGATCCGAGCACTATGCTTAGGATCGTTATCATGTTGGAAATTGAAGTTCTCCAGAAGAAGTCGTCTTCCAGCAGGTATTGAATGTTCTTGTACAATAATTAAATACCGTTCTCAGGTAAGACATCGTTCAATTCTTACTAACATCGACTCTCTGTGAAGAAACAGAGCCCTATGACCCTGGGCATATCGCAATATTTCCTGTTTATTTCTTTTTAATCGTGTGATCATCATGAACATTAATACCTCTGGCCTAAGAAACATGCATCAAAACACAGGCAACTAATGCAATTGAGTTCTTTACTATTGTAGAACGAAAATGGAATAGTATCTTGGATGATTTCAATGTCAAATTGTTCAGCAGTTTACATATTTACAATATGATGAATGGCGGTCACACTTAAAATTAATAATAATTTGGAGTAATAAATACATTCTTATATTGTTAGACGATCAATTTGATATAAACTGTATTGACCTAGTTTTTTTGGAATTGACAACAAATTACATTTCTGTAGGAAATTTGTAGGTGGCCTCATAATTATGCAGGGTAGTGTAGTTGGAACAAGATATGTATTGCGGTGTGTCCAACAGAGTTGGCCCTTGTCTTCAACTACTGGAGTCTTTCCCTGAGAACACATTAATGGTAACCCATTTAATTAAGAATAATTTTCCGTTCTTCGTTATTTACCATAAGAACCAACAGATTCGGATTTAGATCTTAACTTTTCCTACATCAAATATGAACTAATTTGATTAGTTTTTTTTTTAATAATGGTGTGTTTATAAACTTACGTGTAAAAATAAACACGCACTTATGCATGTTTTACGGTAAAACTGAAACATTATTTTTGCCTTCAACGATCCCGTTTCACCAACCATCTTGGAATTATCATGAGATAATTAAGAAAAAAGTTAAATCTGATAATAATTATATATATCATATTTATAGTAAAGTTCCCATTGCGGTTCACCAACACGTGGACGTTGCGATTTGGTGAACCATAACTTTTACCCTTCAATATGAATTAATTGAAACATATTAGGTCTATTTTTACCAATATACACATAATTTTGTTACAGGGAATGTGTTTGTAAGAAATACAAATTGAAGAATACGTCTGTTGGCTATTATGAATGGAGAAGCCTTGGTGGTGACATTTCACTGTAAGTACATACATATACTATTATTATTGTGTTAAACCCTTATTTTTCATATTCATATTTTTCATTTAAAACAATTGTTACTAAAGCCAACATTATGGGGTGATGTCCCATCTTGTTGAGAAACAATTTCTTACGCTTCATTTAAAGGTAATTCATCAATTAAATCATCAATGTCGTTCTGTAGCTTGTCAAAGTAAAAATCAGCGGTCATCGAATGGTTAAAAAAAATCGGACTCGGAAGAGTTTTATTCTTTTTTTATCTTACACCACACATTCACAAATCAGTGGCCAGAATGTTTCACTTCAAAAAACTTTTCAGGATTGTCGGTTGACCAGTAATGAATGTTTCCTGTTTGGAATTCCTGCAGTGATAAAACAGGACTCACTCCACAACATTTTATAGAAGAAATTTGGAACATCAAACGTTCGTGTTTTTTAACTTAGGTTAAATGTTGGACCTTTGTTGGCTTGAAATGATGAAACTTGTATTTTTTCTATATACTTGAGCAACACTTTTCAGCAAATCTTTGACATAATCTCTTGTTGAATACTAATTCAACAAGTTTTGACAGGTTTCCAATAATCTTACGAGGTATCCGAACAGTAATTGTAAGCGCATTCTCGAATCCATTGCATTCTACACGTACAGTTTTTTAGTTCTTTTTTTTGCATAGACTTTTAAAATAATTATAATAAACTAAATACATTCGTAATTAGGGAGATGAGCCCAAATTTTTACTGATATAATGTATAGGGTGTTGAAAAAATATTTTTATTGACCATGCTTCTGCAACGCCCTACATACATGAAAACGATCATAAAAAACTCAACATTGTACCCTACAAATTTTGTATTTAACATCTTTTTATATACTCAAAGCAAAATAAAAAAAATCAGGCTGCTTAAAAAAATGAGCAGATGGTAAATAAAAACAACGGATGAAAAAATATAACGGATGCTTCCGAATCAATAATAACAAAAAAGCACTCCAAGAGTATCATCAGGTTAAATCTGGAGATTTCTCTGTTGTAACTACACCTTATCATTCAATACGAGTCTAGTATGTATTGAACTTGGATGAACTAAAAAATCCCCTTATTTAGATGGTTTTCTCGACGTGTTTTATTACCAGCTCCGAATACCGTTCGGCAGATGGAAATAATGAAGCAAGACATTTGTCTAACCCTCTACGCATATTACGCCTTGCAGAGGAAGAGTATTTACTTTTATGTTCCTCAGGTTGTCGCAATAAATTTTTACGAGGCATCCCCTTTCGAAGGTTGGCACCGTAGGACATTAAGTAAACACAAGACCGGAGATTTTATACTAAATCCAAGGTAGTTTCGTAAACATAGTATTATGTATCTGTACATACGAACTTGTCAGTATGGACAAACAAATAATAGTTTTGTAAATTAATATACGTACTGTATGCGGCACAGTGTAACTTATGAGTTTATTGAAGAATACAGAAGAATAATTGGAGCCTTCGGCATAACTAATTCACACTTGAACACTTTTCATCACTTATTGTTACCCTAATTCGCAAATGAGGAAAGTCCATTTTTCCAAAACTACAATGTGCCTTTGTATATAGCCATAATTTATTTTTCTGACTTAGGCAATGTCTGGATGTTTTTTATGAAGTTAAAAAAATCATATAAACAGTGGTTTTTCAGTTTTTTAAGGACTTACGACTTCCGCATGCTTATATAACGGACTTATGATAGTTTATTCCGATCACTTCCTTTTCAACTAGTCACCTCTGGACTAACGATGTTTTCTTAAACGTCTTTTACATTACAGGGAACTGTATTTAGGTCGTGCAGATTTGTTGATAGGTAGCTTACATTTTTATCAACGAGATGGCTATAACATTTGAATTTCGTCCTATAATGGATTTACGACGTTTGCGAATTAGGGTAACGTTTATTTGTACTCAACGAACGTTTTACCAATCATGTTAGTATCATCAGGAGATGACTAAAACTCAAATCAGTTTTATAGTTGGCGAAACGCGCGTTGAGTACAAAAAAGTGTTTCTGTGTTAAGTTGTGAAAAGTGTTTCAGTGTGAATTACAATGAGCCATAAAAAAACGTCATCAAATCTAGCCATGAACGAGAGAGATGAAAATAGCTGTCATGTCGAAGCTTGACGCGAAATTTTTTTGTTCTCAAACTTTTGAAGTTGCTATCACAATTGTAAAATAAATAATGTATTTCATTTTTAATGAAAAACTTAGGCGTGTTTCACTTGAAATTTATTTTAGAAATGACAGTAGATTCAATGGAAACTGGATATATTCGCTGAGAGTTGCATATGAGGACTTCATGGAAGTTTTTTCAACGGATTTTGAAAAATGATTCCAGTCCATGATTGAGTTTCATCCCTATCGTCTGCAATCCACACATAAAATTCTCAGAGCGGAAGAACGTTAGACTACATTTCTGCCAATGGTTTATTAACCATTTTAACAATAACGATGCTGTTTGCAAGCCTCACAAAAAGTTTTTTTGTGAGGCTTGGTTCTATCTTTTGGGCTACGTTAACTCTCAGAATATGAGAATATGGAATGCAGACAACCCTCAATTTTATATTGAAACTCCACTAAATACACTAAATACACAAGATTGAAACTCACAAAGCTACGCACGTGAGGCCATGGAACATTCTATGTCTTTGGACCCATGACTTCATGCGTCACATACATGATGCTCGATAGAGTTTTCCCTACCCCAGATTTTGCCCCTTCAGGTTAGGCAAACCATCTTTACCAAGCGTGACGTGACGCAAAACCATGACGCAGATCGCAATATTTTTCCAGGGCAATCCCAATAAAGACATAGAATGTCAAAAATTGAAGTGTGCGCAACTGTAAGCAAAAGGGGAATTGAAAAAACACTGAATGCAGATAGGTACTCTTTAGTATTCTTAACACTTTTTTGTACAAATGTTGCAAATGACGAGGACGAATTGCAAGGTTATATTCAACAAGATGAAGCTCGTGCGCATACTACTAGGGAAACAACTAAATACATATATAGGTGAATTTTTCGAAAATCGAGATTTTTTTCAGAATTCGCGATTATGATTTATGCCTGTTGGGCGTGGAAGTAATAATTCCATTGGAAGCTGTTTTTTGTGCAGACTTATTTCGAGTTTTGTTGATTTGTGCTTAAATCAGGTTTAGAAGTGAATTTTGATAATTGGGTTTACAAATAAACAATTTTCTAAAAAAATCGAATCGGGTTTCAGTTACGAAAGTGTTTTTTTTTTCAGAATCTGTGATTATGATTTATGCCTGTTGAATATAATAAACACTTATTAATAAGTATTATAAGTAAATATTATAAATAGAATTATATAAGTAAAATAAGTATTAATCTGGACGAATTAGTGTATGAGAAAAGCATTTTTGAGCTGAATTGGCTGAATAATCGAAGTTTTATATGAGATAATGAGATATTCATCGTTAAAATCGAACAGATTGTTGAGAAATCGCTTCGTTTGAAAATTAGGAGGAATGATGAATTTGAAGTTGAACTTTTTAAGAGTGGACATTGTTTTGCAACATTAAAAGGAATCAATCATTTAACTAGAAATTGTAGGTACAATACAACAGTGTCGATTAATTTTGCGGGAAAAGTTTGAAAAAAATTTCAAAAAACCCCTGGGTTTTTGGTTCGGCCCGTGGGGTTTTCGCATGTTCCTATAAAATTAAAAGTTATGGCTTTTAATTTTGGGAAAATCCAAAATAAAAAAAATGGCCATAACTTTTTGAAAAAAAAATATTTTGCAACAAATCAAAAAACGTCTCCTTATATTTGTTTCTAGATTATGAAAAAAAATATACTGCAAATATCCCACAGAGCGTTACTGAGAACCCTAGGAGTGCTCCAGTGTTTTTGAAAATTTTTTCGCAAACTTTACTGACGATTTTTGCACTATAAATCCTTTCTGTAAGAGGTGTATAGTCATCACCTAAAAAGTGAAGTGGGTCCCATGCGTCGTTTTCAAGATATGGCTAACTGAAATATCATGCACCGCCACTGACTGCTACTGTACCAAACTTTAAGGGGGTATCCTGCTTTAGGAGGCCAGAAAAGCGTTATTGTGGAATTTTTTTAGGACGAAAAAAGAAAAGCCGATTATTGTATTGCATATTTGAACATTAACAATAAAAACGGTTTTTGGTTTGTACCACGCGTAATTTTTCCGACAAAAAAAAAAAAAAAAAATTTTAATTTTCATGTATTTTTCTTCTAGATGAACTAAGAAAAACCCAAAAAATTGTGAAATTTAAAATTTTTCTCAGGTTTGAAAAAAAAGTGCTTTTAAAACAAAACAAAAATTATTTCAACTTGCTTAAAAAATTCTTTAAAATTTTGTTTCGTACAATCTTTTTAGTTCAAATAGAAGAGGACGCAAAACTGAGCTAACAGCATTGATTTGTTTTAATTGAACGTCTAGTTTTCTTGTGATCTCGCCCGCCAGTTTAGACAAATCATAAAAACAAAAACTCGAGAAAACGCGCTTTAAAGTTTACCGTTGAGAGGACCGGTCTTATTCCCTCACCACGTTCGATGCATATGCGGTTGCTTCTTATCTGTCGTCTCACTTCTGTTTATCCTTTTTCATAATGGCCAAGGCTTTACACACACGGTATAGTTCGGAGTTATTCGACCGCGAGAAGGAGCGTGCGCTCCAAGCTCCAACTGCCCGAGCGCCCATATACCGGCTCGACACACCACTGCGTTTAGTGCTTTATCTACAAAAAATATGGTAAATCAGCCTCTATAATTTTAGATATATTAGGAATAGATTTAAGCAATAAAAAAAACACGATTTATTGAGCCTCCTAAAGCAGGATCCCCCCTTAACATTCGTGTAATCAAAGTTGTTGCAAGAATGAAAAACAATAATGGATTTTTTGTACAAATAACTTGAGAAAAATGGGTGAGTTTTGATCTGAAACCGATATATATTTTTTTCGTATTATTTTTACAATTCAGAATTATCCTCTTCCCTCATAGTTGGTACATACATAACAGTGGTGTCAGGTGAAATTTAAAATTCTCGTATTTTCGCAAGGAAGCATGGGACCCGCATCATATTTTACGGGGTGACTACTAGACCCAAATAGAAGATTATACCTAGTACCAAAAAAAAAAATCAAACGAAATTTGTGAAGAGGAATTTCAAAAAATATGTATCCCACCAGAAGATCTTGGAAACGGATATTATTTACGGAAAATATTTTTTACAGATTTCAAGATTTTGAAAAAATCACAAATGTAAAATCACTTGTATTTACTAGGTGATTATAAAAAATAAATATTTCGCAAATAGTTTGCAAGCCGTTTCCAATATTTTCTGGACGTGCACATGACATTTGATTCTTTTTAAGTTTAACACGAATTGTAAAAACTGTAAAAATTGATAAAATTAACTTTATTAATTAACGTAACAGCAGCTCAAAATGTTGTCCATCCAATTGTTGACACATTCACAACCTATAATGGAATTTGTTTCTAATATTCTTTAAAATATCGGGTGTTACTCTTCCCATTTCTGTCGAAATTTGTTCTTTTAAATTATCTAAATCATTCGGCTTCATTCTAAAAAGAGTATTTTTTAAATAACCCCATAGAATGAAATCTATTAGCGTTAGATCTTTCGATCCAGCTGGTCATTAGACAAAACCCTGTCTTCTTTGTCACCTGTTTTAAAAGTGCTATTCAAAAATTACACACATATAACGTCCAAACTAGACATCGCCAGTGAGCATCATTACAGAGTCGTACTAGCCCAGGACTGTCCAACTCCGGTGCTATTGCCGCTCCGGCCGAGCGCCGGCCAAGCACTGGGAATTAAATGCAAGAATATGATGCTGCCTGTCTCTGTCGCGCAAAGACGGCTGTTAGTCCAGGTTAGATAGTTTATTTTTTGAAGAGAGTCCTGAATAAGGTTTCTCGGCGCGATAATTAGGTAAAAAATAGTAGAAATGGATTGTGTATGTTTTGGATAAAATCTATGTAGGAACCTTAGTAAAAAAATCGACAAAAGTGTCGAAAACCATTTTTTTGCGGATTAAGGGACGAAAACTATTTTTTTTCGTAAAACAAAAAATAGCAGGTTGTAGCGCTTGACATAACGAAAAAAAATTAGTTTTCGGTGATCAAAATCGGTTCAGAAGTTTTTTGCACAAAAATATAAAAACCTATGAAAAATGCCCATTTTTTTGAAATCGAATTACAAGGGTTCTAATGGTCGCAGAAACTTCTGCTTTTTTCATGCAAAAATAATAAGAACGTTTTGCATAAATCGAAAAAAAAACTAAAAAGAGGTCTTTTCGAAAGACGACTTGGACAAGCCGAAAAATGATCGTAGAACATATTACCTGGGCTTAAATTACTCGTTATTAAATTCCCTACAAATCCAATATCGTGACTTGTGGGAGAGGTTCATTCAATTGGCTGAAAAACGCGTTTGAAAATCAAGCGTCGCGTTGCTTCTAGCGCTCGGGTAAGCGAATTAGGGGAAGTGGACGCGTGGTGGGGGAAGCCTCTCCCGCCGCAGACTTCTGTCAGCGCGTCTGCGGCGGGAAAGGCTTCCCCACCATGCGTCCATTCGCTTGTCCGAGCGCTCGAAGCAAAGCGACGCTTGATTTTCAAACGCGTTTTCAGACGATTGAAAGAACCTCTCCCACATGTCATGATAATGGACTTGTAGGGAATTTAATGACGAGTAATTTAAGCCCAGGAAAAATACTCTATGACCATTTTTCGGCTTGTTCAAGCCGTCTTTTCGAAACGACATTTTTTTATTTTTTTCGATTTATGCACAACATTCTTATTATTTTTGCATGAAATTTTTACTGCAGATAGGCACGACCAAAAACTACAATTTAAGAAGAAGTTTCTGCGATCATTAGAACCCTTGTAATTCGATTTCAAAAAATGGTCATTTTTCATCGGTTTTAATTTTTTTTGTGCAAAAACTTCTGAACCGATTTTGATCACCGAAAACTCATTTCGTTATTTCGTTTTTGCAAGAACTACAACGTGCTATTTTTTGTTTTACGAAAAAAAAAATTTTTTCGTCCCTTAATCTGCAAAAAAACGGTTTTCGGCATTTTTATTGATTTTTTTACTAAGGTTCCTACATACCGATTTTATCCAAAACATACACAATCCATTTCTACTATTTTTTACCTAATTATCGCGCCGAGAAATCTTATTCAGGACTCTTTTTAAAAACTGAGCACTTTTCTTATATATTGCCTGGCGTATGTGCTGCGGACGAGTGAGAAGGCAGTGGGCAGGCACAAGTGCTGCGAAGTGCAGCACCGGTGCGCGCCGGCACCGAGTGCTCGTGTTGGAGAGACCTGTACTAGCCCATACAATTACCTTCGCATAATAAACTGATCATACCTTATAAATGCTTGTTAACAAAGTTGAATTGAAACGCAGGAAGGTGATGGGTAGAATACAATTCCTTGCTGTTTGTCGGGAGCTGTATGGCAGGTGTAACCTGTCTAACACAACTGGAAATTATAGATGTCCATTGAAAAACCTTTTGAAGGCTGTGATGATCCTCACTTAGCGAAGTCTAGTCATAACTCAAAGACTGCTAAAGTCAAGCCATACATAATAAATCAAATTAGGCGCCACAAAATTAATCAGCGTTATTGTTGAATATTTACGGCTTTAGAGTTACTGAATTTATTCCAGAAGTAGTTTTCACACTGTATAAAGCACTTACATAAAGTCACAGACTTACATAAAGCCAACTAATACTCCTTTACGGTTCAAACTCGAAATATTGAGGCTATTTTAAAGATGCTTTGACAGATTAGTAGGGTTCGGAAGAGTATGCTGTAACGAGCCGGCACTATACAACTCTATGATAATTAAAGTATAAACGGCATTTTTTAAGCGCACATTTCTTGCCTCTGTATACCTATACCACTTACCATGCCTATAATATGCAGTGGACTGCTGCCCACCAATTTCCGTGCGGGAACCCAGAGCGCCGTGATACAATTTCTTCATAAGACAGCGCTATATTCCGATGTTGACAGGTGTCCCTTTATTTTTCTACCTGCCGTCGGTGTAAACGAGTCGCCCGTCGCATTGAAAATTGTCGCGAGTAACTAACTCGTGAGTTCGTGTATTGTATTTAGATATTACCTGATTTTGTGTGCATTTAAATGCATTTAAGTGCAATAAAAGGTTGATTGAAAATTACGACGATTTTACAATAGATGGATCATATATTTTATGTATTCCTAGCAATCGTCATATACACGTCTGGAATTTTTATTTGGAAGCATAGAAGATTCTATTACATGGATTTCAAATGCATGGAATATTGGTAGGGGTCGCAGCAGTAGAAAGGCGGAGCAGACGTCATACGTAATGTATTCCCCTACAATGGTTAAGCTGACAAACTGACGAAGTCGGTACTCGGTGGCAGAGATGGGAAAGCGGGAGGGGGATCGAAGTACAGCGTTGCCAGATAGTTATGTTTACGTTTTAGATGGGCCACTTATTTGGGCCATTTATTTCAACATTAAGTTCTGTTTTTTTTTTTGGTGATTTCTGATCTAAAGTAAAAAATCGATCATCATAACTAGTCATTTACTATTTTTAAGTACTATGCCGCTGGTTTGTTGTCTTGGTAACACGTAATTTGTGGTAAAACAGAATTGTAATATGGAGCCCTTATTATTGTGTCGTCAAGACTATAAAATTGCGTTGGACGACTTTTGCGAATTTTTCCACACCAAATCGCGATCATTGTTGAAATCTGGCAACGATGTCGTTCTGTTTGGTGTCGGCAGTACTGCTGCTACAGCATTAGATTAGTTCAGTAGCAGATCGTTCGTAAGTGGTGGATGTACTCGGTTTAGCACAAGGCACAACAGTAGAATTGCGTAATCATAAGAGCATGTTCTTTTAAGTCCATATTTATAAACGGATCTCAATCTCAGACTCGGCTTAATAAGACAGGGATTGATTGAGAATTGTTTATAAATTCGACCTATAAGTCCATGGATTTGATCCCTCTTTTTTGCCGCCTGATGCGAAATAAAACTGGTATTCTTTGGTAAATAAAATAAAAATAACAAAATTCCATAAGCAAAATAAATAAAAAAATATAAAATAGGGCCTAAATAAAGTAATGAAATCCTAATAAAATAAAAATAAAATCCTTTAAAAACTAATTAATAAGGGGCTCGAATAACAATATCCCAGCCTGTTGTAGAACTCTTGACGAGCGACAAGACGCGAAACGCGAAACGTTGCCGAACCTTGTCGAACCTGGCTAACTCGAGCCGCCGAAGGCGGAGCTAGACGGTCGCGGTAGGGAAATACAGTCGTACGTTTCTGATAGGTGAGGCTTTGGCAATATTTTGTGGAAGGTATTATTTTAGGTATTATCTTAGCATTTTATATGCTTCTAAATTTAAGTACCACACGTGCATATTGCATGATCGCCGAGTGCAAAAGATATTTATATTCGAATATCAATCGACAATATTTACTTTAGAAGTTTTTTTTGCCAAATATGTATCTGATTTTCCATTGCCCACTAGTGATACGTTGCGTAAAACATATTCACAGAAGACATATCAACGTGTCATGGGAACTATTAATAAACTAGAAAGTAATAAATTAAGAAGACATACTCAAGACATTTCTGTGGTTGACAGTGGACGAAAAAAACATATTTTAGAGGTAATAAGGTTGTTAACATTGTGATTCGAATAATTGTACTGATATTAGTGACAACAAATAACTGTTAGTGATACAAACATATATGCGATATTAGTGAAAATATGTGAACTATTTCGAATTTGCAACTTTAACTTCAGTAGATGTGCAACGATCATTTTTTTCTTCTACAACCACATGTATAGGAAAAATCGCTTACGTTTAACAAGAATAAATGGAGAAAGACTATTGGTCGTTGCAACGTATGCTGAAGCAATGAGGACAGTAAGTGTTTCTGAATTACACAAGCGATAGGTATGTACATACATTTATTAACACATTTGTACTCTTGTCTTTTTGATCTCTCATATGTCGTCATCCGTCAATAACATTACGGAGTCCGACCCTGCGTTAAAGCACACGTTCCGATCCCTACTGATCAGTGATCACTATTGCTTATAACTGCTACTTATTGTTTTTTCGCCGATGTATTCGTTCACAAATGAGGTACTTATATAAAAGTACACACAGCCATTGCTAATATCACCAAAAACTATGTGATAATTCAGATGACACTGGACACTAATATAAACAGAACGATAAGGATTTTTTTACCTAATTTAACTTATAAAACTTAAAATGGAAAAATGTAATTTACAACTAGAAAAAATATATTTCAATATGTATATCAAATTAATTTTCCAGATAAGAAGGCAAGGGAGAAGACAGCAATATAATACTCCTACGATTAATGTAACTGGAGATTTTCCGGAAATTGGAAAAAAAAATGTTGTTAGACCACTCCCAAAACTTACTGATGGATACAAACCCTTAAGTAATTACTAATTAACCTTCTATTTTCTATCTAAGGTAATAATGAAAAAAGTATCGCAAATAATAAGAAATAAATAAAGGTATTGTTTTATTAGGAGAGAAAGCCATAGTTTTTGTGACCAGTCTGTACTTTTTGTAATTACAGACGTATTGCAAAAGTCTCGTTTACTCCGAATAAAACATGCTGTTTTTTCTTCAAATGTCCATTAGTTATAAAAAAAAGATTAATGAAAAAACTCAAAGAGAAGAAAAATCTGGAATGTTAAAAAGATTATACTACAATAATTTTCATTCTGAATTGTCAGTGATAAATACGTAAGTAAATAAGTATCAATAATCTTCCAATTATAGGGCAGTTTCGTAAATCTTTCATAAAATAGTACACATAAAAAAACCGCTACCTACCTAAGAAATCTCTGATTCCAAATCAATTATTATTTTTTAATAATAAATTTCCTATAATAAATCTCGCAAGACAATTTAACAAGAAGACCTATTAATTACAGATTTAACCCTACATTAGCCGTGTGGTTTCGTATAGTGTGGTTATTCATGTACAGGGTGATCGATATATCATAGGAAGTGAGTTTTTCTCGGAAACGGCTGAGATAAATTAATTTTTGTGAACAGTAAATCACTTTTTACTTAGCTTCACTCAAAATTAAGGAAAAAAATTAAAAATACGACGCTAAGCGTCGCGACGCCTAAAAAAATGTTCTTTTCAGCAACAAACCTTTTTTACTTTACCATTACAGATATATTAATTGTGTGTTCTTTTTTTTTAACATTTTTTTGTATAATAATTATGGTTGATTTATTATTTAGTGCCCTATCTGTTTTTCTTGTAAGCCGCTAGATGAATATGATTTCTGTATAATGATACCAATCATTGCGACACCGAAATTTTTAGCAAAATACCTACCTGTTTTTTTTTATACTTTCTTTATTTCAAAAGTTATGGTCGATGTCCTGATGAATTACTTTATGGTTAATATTGCAGCATTTGGAATTGAATTTTCCGATGATATATTATTACGAAATAAATATGTTTTTATTTACAATAAAAAATATATGTATTAAACCTAGGTTTTGATAGCTCAAATAGTGTATAATTTATAATAAATAAATATCTTTAATATCTTAACAATAAATAATATATATACAAATGCTACTGTTCAATGCTAATGTTCAATATGCAAATGCTAATGTTCAATATGCAAATATGTATGTTAAGCACAACTCGTAACGTTTTCTTAGTCCATTAGAAGTTACTTTTTCTGAAAATATTTCCACCTAATTCAGCACAGGCAGCAGGCATTTTTTGCTTCAAATCAAAACACAAACTATTTTGTCCACAGCACATTTGTCTGTATTCGAATTCAAAAAATAATAACAATTACTTTAATAAATAGGTATGTACTTAAAGTGCAACTGTTCTTCACACATACTTTCACAGTTAAATCCTGGGAGTTTTGAAAGTTGAATACGGGTTATTTCCAGGGCTTACGAATAAAAGGTTTTGCTCCTTTTTGAGATTAAGTCCTAGAGTGTCATGTGAGAGGCGATAGGTATAGCTCATATCGCGAGCGATATACGCTCTGCAGAGAATACGATCTAATCGGTATGGGATTCGAACATACTTACGTCGTTTAGCTCGCCTCGGGAGTTAAACCTGAGCGATACGCGAGAGGTTTTACTCCTCAAGCGAGTCAGCCGAGTCGATGGTACGATTACATCCTTCCAGGAGTTAAACCTCGAGCAGTGCGGCAGGGTTTAACTCCTCATGTGATTTACGCATTTATAAGCGTGGCTACTGCGTGTTTATTGTGGGCACCAAACATAAAAAAAAACTAGAAAGTCCACTCTAAGCTCCACCCACAAATGCACTCTTCTTGCCCCGCCCGGATCTCATCGGTTGTCGGCGGCCGCGCTCGTACCGTCTGTCTCAGCGTAAAGCTAAAGTTCATTCGAGAGTCGCGGGCAGTTCGCTATACCGGACGGATCCTGTATTTATTGATATTTATGTGGCTTATGGTTCACAATTTATGAATTATGATTATTTAATAAAATATCTGACTTCATAAGTGGATATTTAAAGACACTATTGTGCTTAAGAGGACATATTTTTTTATTGGTTATTTATTGACATTTTGTGACTTGTGCTTTAAACTACTAGTTAGTAAAATGACGTGTTCTACCTTAGAAAAGATTACCTAGTCACTTTTTACAATAATGACAAACTTAAAGAATACCGACTTGTCCGAAATTCTCCAATATCTCTATTGGAGATACAAGGGAGATATTATGAAGAGTTGATGTTATTGAGGAGGAACATAAACTAGTTTATGTTCGGTGCCGATAAGAGAGTTAAACTCGAGCAAGGAGTTAAACCTCATCGCTCTTGCTGCTCTTCGTGTTTTTACTCCTTTATCGAGTGAAACAACAAGAGTTGCGTGAGGTTTAGATCATCATGTACTCGCTCGCTCACAGAAGTTAAACTATATAAGAGTTAAAGGTTTCGACTCGGTAGATAGATTCGATCGTTAGAGGATTTAATCGTTGAGGGAGCGTTTGCCTCGCTACTCGAACATCTCGTGCTCGCTCATAGAGTAAAATATGTTTTGATCAAGCAGTTAAACTTAAGAGAAACTCGCTCAGGATTTAATCGTAAGCCCTGGTTATTGCTAGAACACGAGCAATGGTCGGCAATGAGCCACCGTTCTCGAGTTAGTCGAGTTATTTGAAAAATTCATCACAGAGATTAATCCAATCAGAAGTAAGGTCATTCTTTTTTAATAAAAATAATCTTTAGGTGAAGGTATTCTTCAAATAACTCGAGAACGGTGGCTCATTGCGGACCGTTGCGCCGGGCTCTATTTATTACTTATTTCTTATTTCAATTAGATGTCCTCAATGGTGTTAAATTTAGAAGTTGACTATTTAGTAGATTAATCATATTTTTAAGCGGATGATTTAGTAGACCAAATAAGATTTTGGAGATCGGACATAGTTTTTGATATAATGAAAATATAAAAAAATATACAGGACCCGGCATAAGTCAGTTAACCGATTTGCGTACTGAACAAAAGAAAAGAACAGTATACAGAAACATGTTTTATTGTATTGTTTCTTTAGATACAGAAGTAATGACGGTTTAAATGTTACATTTTGTGTTCAAACTGCCGACCATCTTCCTCGATGCAGATATGACACCGCTTATTTACGGTAGCGTAAGTTTTCTCAAAGTATTCTGGGAGCGCGCAGAGAGCATCAAATTCCTCTTGAATTCATGTTTTCAAATGTTCAATATCACGTAATGGGGTGGCAAACACTTCGCATGAAAAATCGCACGGCATTAAATCTGGTGACCGCGCTGGCCACTCGATTTTTCCCCTTCTTCCTATCTACATGTCAAACTCGGCATTCAGATATTCACGAACGGCTAGGCCGAAGTGGGGCGGGGCGCCGTCTTGTTGGAAATATCCAATACCCGCTAACTCCGGGTTGTTGTCAAGTGTACCCTTTAAATCCATAAGCAGTTCCAGATAATTTTCTGCATTCACGGTGCCCTCAAAGAAATACGGACCAATACCACCGGCGTAATCACCGGCGTGAATTTCAGCCCACACTGTTATGCCAGGAAGACTCAACTCTTGGGCAATGTTTTCATAAGGGTTCTCAGATGCCCAGTAAACGCAATTATGCCGATTAATCAGTCCGTTTAATTTGAACTGCGCTTCATCACTCCAGAGAATATGCTGGTAGAATTGAGCATGATCTTCCACGCAACCAGTGTACCATTCACAAAATTCCAGTCTACGATCAGGGTCGTCTTCCGTTAGCGCTATATCAAACGTGGACGATAACACTGATACTTCAGTTTCTTCAACAGGCGACGTAAACTGCGGTCCGATATGCCTAATTGAAGCGATGCACGAACTGCAGATTGGTTGGGTGTCTCGACAAACGTTTCGGCAACGAGTTGCATGTTCTCTTCTGTCACTATCGTGGGGGGGGCGGGGGGCGACAACTCCGCGGCGCGTCTAACACCGACCCGGTTGCTTGGAACTTCTTGTTTAGCTTGTACACCATCTGCCTCGTAAGAACGGGCCTGTTAGGATGCTGCGCCGTGAATTCATTGAAGATCGTCTCGTAATCAGCCTGATAACTAGGGATTGCAATCCGAAAAACCAGATCCGGTAATCCGGTGGATAATTTGTTGACAATAAAACCGACTAGTGTACGAGTAGAAGCAGAAAGTGCCTTTTCAGCCGCTGGTTACATTTGTAGCTCTGTAAGAAGTCGACTGGAAGATGATAAAATTAACACTATTTGTTTTCTAAGATATTTTTCAAAACTAAGTGATTTTTTATGATTGTTTTACTTAAAAATAATAATTTAAAGTAAGTATGTTAAAAAAAAGTTTATCCACTCATTATTGTGACAATTGTGCCATTGATTAAATAAATTAAACAGATTTTTGGTGACTGTCACAATTATAAGAATGAAGCTGCCTGGCGTCCCTAAATTACCTAATTATTGTGATCTCAGTTGATAAGCTTGATTTTAGTTAGAATTAATATAAGTTACTCATAACGAGCCATCCAAAAAAGTCATCAAAGTTGGACGAGCAAAAAAAGACGTATTTCTATTTTAATCTTATAACCTTATTGAATTGTCAAGGCTGTTACATTATGTGACAGTCATTAGTTATTTTACAATTCTGACAGCTACTTGTCAAATGTTTTACAACAACAAAGTTTCATTTTGAGCTTCAACATAACCGCTATTTCCATCTCTCTCGTTCAGAGCTTGACGACATTTTTTTTATGGATTTACAATGTAATGTAAGTTACATTACAATATATCATTGATGTTGTTATTTGTGAAATCTAGCAAGTGAAACTGAACTTAACCGCCCGTCATTTCTAATTATTGCTAAACTAATATAACATTTACAATCTAACTAGTTACACTATATCTACTAAATTTTTATTGCTGATTCATACGTAAATGTTGATTAATTATAACAGTGTAAATAAAGTTGATGTCATAAGAAATAAACGGTTTTTTTTATATATACTTTGTAATACATTCACTTGATCATCTTTTATACAGTTGATTTTGGAATGAAAAAAGCAAAATGATTTTGATGGAACCAATACAGCCGGATCCGGCCGGATCCGACCGGATTGAAATTGGTGCCGGATTGCAATCCCTACTGATAACGCAGGTACAAAATCAACAGACAGATTCTTTTTTTCTTTAGTGTACTTTACACGAAGCTAGGTTGCCATGGTGACATAAACAGTGACTGACAATCTTAAACTAACATATCCCGCCATCTCCCACCTCTCATCGTACCAATTCGGGAGGGCACTGTTTTCAGACAGCGCAGGACAGCGTTAACCGACTTATGCCAGGCTCTGTATATAAAATATTAGTTCAAAAAATCAAAAAGTTTTACGAATTTTTATTGTTATTAAAAAAATCGAGGCGTCGCGATGCTTAGCATCATTGTGTATTAACATCGTTAGCAAACTATATTTTTTATTTGTGTCTTAAAAGGCAGAAGCTTCTGGTTTTAGGTTTCTAAACTTTAGTTTAAGAAACTAATCTTAATTTAGTTTAGTTTATTTGCCTTTAGGAAAGTAAATTGATATACTGTTTACAGAAATTATATTCATTTAGCTAGCAGTATGTGAAAAAACACAGATATTGCAATCAACAATAAATGAACCGTAACTTTTTAAATATTTGAAATACAAAAAATATGTTAGGAACTCTTAAGAATGAAAAATATGTAAAGAAAGAATATGTTAAGAAAAAGAACTCATAATTAATACACCTTTGCAATGGTAAAGTAGAAAAGGTATCTTGCTGAGAAGAAATTTTTGAGGCATCGATTGTGTTGCGTGAGTGAAGGTGAGTAAAAATGATTTACCGTTTACAAATATTAATTTCTCTCAGCCGTTTCCGAGAAAAACTCACTTCCTATAATAAATGGATCACCCTGTGCATAAATATTATTTTCGTACACGTTTTGTAAAAATTTATGTAAACGTGTTATATTACAAATTTAGTTCTTACAAGTTTAAAATACAAAATATCGTTTTTAAAGCATAAAAAAAACATATTTTTGTACTCAATAAGCAACATAAAATGCATATTGCACATAAAGTGCACATCTACCACCTAGTAGGTGTTCACTTCTCGCTAAATATAGCACATCTGACCCATAATAATTTGTTTATCAGTAATAAGATATAAATTGGATATTGGATGTCAAAGTTATATCAATCAGATATAATCAGCGAAAAAATAGAAGAAGGTGACTCCTGTCATCCGCGCAACTAATGCAGGGTGAAGGACGTGATATTTAAAATTATTTACCAAATAATCCATAAAACTCAATGTCTCATGAATATTTTATTTATCTTTAAAACGTCTTCTAGTCAATTAAATTATACATTAGAAATTGGACTAAAAAAGAATAATAAAATAAAGTAAAACGGACATGTTTCATAAATACCCAGGTAATAAATAAAGGGTGTCCCAAAATTTACTCAAGATTTTGATTAAATAGAAAACACAGTTTTTTATTTCAAAAATTATATATTTTTTTATTGAAACATAAAGTACATAGAATAGGGTTATGTATATAGCACATCAGGCAAATGACCTCCACGGTTGGCTGGCACATGTGTCGAAAATTTCCAAGACCATTTTACATAGATGTGGCTGAGTTTCGTTGATGCAGCATTGAATCTCCTCCTTCAATGCACAGGTGAATTTGGGCTTGTTGACATAGACCTTTGACTTCAAATAACTCCATAGAAAAAATCCGATAGTGATCTAGGGGGCCGATTCTGATCACCGAAACGAGAGAGTACACGACCAGGAATGTTTCATGCAGTAATTGGATTGTTTCACGGGCTGTACAGCATGTCGCACCGTCTTGTTGAAACCACATGTTGTCCATATCAATATCATCCAATTTAGACAGAAAGAAC
The DNA here is from genome assembly GCA_029963805.1 of Aromia moschata. Taxonomy (NCBI): domain Eukaryota; kingdom Metazoa; phylum Arthropoda; class Insecta; order Coleoptera; family Cerambycidae; genus Aromia; species Aromia moschata. The sequence continues at coordinate 237,914 of JAPWTK010000468.1, forward strand.
TCGGTGATCATGTCGCGATATCGAGCACCAGTAACAGTAACTGCTTGACCAGCCTCATTTTCGAAGAAGTATGGTCCAATGACGCCTCCAGCCCAATATCCGCACCAAGCAGTGACCTGACCCGTTGTGGATGCATTTATTTTTCGACAATCACATGTGAGTTGGGGTTGTAGGGTTATGGGAGTTTTCGGGTTTAAGTACTTAGGTTTTCAAGGAGTCCTCAGCTAGATGATGTTTTGCAGTAATACAGATTGTTTACGATTTCTTCCTTGGTTAAGGGATTATGGGTTTATAGGGTTGTGGGGCCATAGGGTTACAGGATTATGGGATTGTACAGTTATCGGAGTTTTTGAGTTTCAGTACTTGGGTTTTCAAGGAGTCCTCAGCTAGGTGATGTTTTGCAGTGATACAGATTGCTTACGATTTATTCCCTAAGTTAAGTGGTTATGGGGTTATAGGGTTATGAGGGATTGGGTTCTTGAGCTTATTAGGTTGGAATATCATCTGGTTTAATATTTATGGGATTTTGTTGGAATTTAGCGTTGGAAGCTTGAATCATAAGGTTATATGGTTTAATCGTTCAGCATTATCGATTTTTTTGAGGTTATGAAAAATTCTGAGCTGGTGGGGTTAAAGGACCACGGATTTGGATTCAGCGACCCAAAAAACGAATAACACTCATGGTCTGACCTCTGGGTCCGAAAGTCGTTTTTTTTATGTGGCTGCGTTATTTTTGAAATATTGCTCAACAATGATGCGTTGTCTTTTCGTGTAGTGCTCTATTTTTACTATCTGTTTTCTCTTTTTGGTGTCCAGCACTTTACCACACAAATGGCGGCAAATTCAAATATTGCGTGAATTATTGGGTACCCTTTATTTGGCTATTAGGTACCGTAATCTGGGGTGAATTCGAATGCATTTTTCAGGTTTTTTCATATAACCACCAAATCATTCTATAAAAATATGAAAAAAAATAATTAAGAAACTTCAGACCTTCAGCTATTAAATGTTAAGGGGCATAATTTTATTATTTCTCAGAATAAGATTTTTTTTTAGACATTTGGTGTTCGAATTCGCCACTATAGATGTGGTGAATTTGAACACCCATTTATTTATGGAGAAATTCAAATTTAAATTCTTATGTAGGTCGAACTGTTTCAAAACAAATTTTTTTTAGGTCTGGGTGGTAAAAAATCCTGGTATATACCTAGGCGTCAAATAATAATAATTTGACGCTTGAAGTTTATTTTTTATTGTATAAAAAAGTAAAAAAAATAGCATTGTGCTCAAAAACACCTGATAATACTTAGTACAGAAAATATAAAAATCTGAAAAAAAAAAATCTATTAAAAAATCTATTATTAATCAAATATAACAAAAAAATAATGATTTCATAAAAAAACGGTTTATAACCTCGTTTATACACTCGACCCATGTTGTTCGAATTCACCACCTATAGTGGCAATTTTTGACATCAGAATTAAAAAAAATAAGCTTTCAATATTTTCAGCGAAAACGAGGTTATGCATTGACTATGTTAACATAAACAATATACCAAAAATTCAGATTGACTCAACTAAAGAAACCCTAAAAAAAATCTGAAAAAAAATCTGAAAAAAAATCTATTAAAAAAATCTATTACTAATCAAATATAACAAAAAAATAATGATTTCAAAAAAAAACAACAACAAAACAGACTTCTCAGTTATAAGGTAGTTAACGGTTTATAACCTCGTTTATACACTCGACCCATGTTGTTCGAATTCACCACATATAATGGCAATTTTTGACATCAGAATTAAAAAAAATAAGCTTTCAATATTTTTCAGCGAAAACGAGGTTATGCATTGACTATGTTAACATAAACAATATACCAAAAATTCAGATTGACTCAAGTAAAGAAACCCAAATTACAGAAGTTTCTTTTCAGGGTATTTGCCAAATCATAAAATTTTTTATGATCTATCTATTTTTTTCCAATTTTTTTTTACTTACTTTTTTTCCAATATTTTATTGATGACGCCAACATCCACACAACCTGTGGATGAAACTGTGAAAGTGCGTTAGTTCGTTTCGATATGTCTAGTAACACCTGGTAAAATTACAAAAAACTAAGAAAATCGCCAAACGTTCAAATTTAAATGATGCGTTCGAATACACCCCAGAGTACGGTACCATATACTTCGGTAACTTATGTAGGGTGTTTCACCTAAGGCAGTTTCTTCCATAACTATGTTATTGTAAATTTAAGAGAAAATGTTTCAAATAAAAATTGCCCAAAATGCATGTTTGTAAAATATTTTTAATCAAACAGAATGTTTACTTTATGTGACCGCTACACAACTTATATATTTGTACTCCCTGTATATTTGTACATTTTTGGATACCCCATTAAATTCTAGCTCTACTTTATTGACCGAAATGATACCTAAAACCCACCGTTTTCGAGGTGATAAACCATTTTTCGAAATTATCACAGCGCTCTAAATATTTCTAAATAGCGTCTAAACAAAAAAAAAAAAAAATAGATGTGTAGTTGGAACAGTTCGCTTCCCAACGAATTACTCTATCATTTTCATTGTTGTGAAATTTTGTACGTTATTCACTGTCGCAAATATTGGAACCTACACCTGACAATATGTTTCAATAAGATCTTTCAATAGCAATACTTTTAATATTTTTTTTAGACAGATTAACCCACATTAACTTGTACCATTAAATAAAACATTAAATTACCTTTTTTATTGATATAAGGTTGATCATACTGTCTTTATCAGTTTTCGAGAAAAAATCGTTTTTTCCAAAGTTTGTGAAAAAATAGATTTAAGAGAAGCAAGTAGTGACAACACAAAACGTAGTCGGACTGAAATACAAATGAAAATATCATTTTTCATATCATTTGACTGGGTCATTCTGTTTGAAAAAATAAGTTATTGCTGTGGAAATATTGTTGTCAAGTATAGGTTCCACTGTTTGCGATACTGAACAACGTACAGCATTTTGCAAAAATGAAAATGCTAGAGTATCTCGTCACCAGTCCAACTGTCCAAACCGCACATTCGATCATTTTTGGTTTAGGAACGTATTTAGAAATATTTAGAGCACTGTCTTCGTGATATTTTTCAAAAACAGTGGGTTTTAGGTACCACGTAGGGTTAAGTCGATCTAAAATTTAGTGGAGTATCAAAAAATGTACACTAGTACAGTAGGTATCCAAAAAGTATATAGGATATTCCATTTCAAATAAAGAATTTGCGTAGAGGGCGGTGTCATCCTATACAATTAAAAATATTTTACAAACATGCACATCATTTTAGGCAACTTTTATTTACTTTTTCTTAAATTAATAATAACAGGTTTACGGAAGAAACCATCTTAGGTGGAACACAACAACAACAATATAATAAACAACATTTCCACTAAAGCAACTTCCTACCTATTATTTGGGAACTTATTTTATTTCTAGAATTAATCCAATAATATATTATTAACCCATAAAACCAATAGAAATGTCATAAAGTTTAATTTTAATGTTGTTTTTCGCATTGCCTATCCCTCACTCAATTACATTTCTATCAAGTCCCAAATCGGAGTACATAGTGGGAATTTTCTAGACTAGAATTTTGTAGACAATAATGTTTGATCTATTATTCCGTTGGTGAGGATGCTTATCTTAAAGTGACATAAAACATTCATGTGGTTATTATTCGTTTACGGGGTTCTTGTTAGAGAAAGTAGCTTTTTCTGAAATGTTGGGCAACTTCTTCCGCCATGGGCACGAGTGTATTTATTGACTTTGAGGAGTACATATTAATATTTTAAAACTCCGAAAGTAAAACTGTGATTTTTTTGGGTACGTATATTTCGATTTTTCAAAACTTTAGTCTAAAAGTTTGGAAAAATCTTAGTCTTGATTACTAAAAATTATTTTAGTAATAAAGACACATAAAGTCAACTTATGAACATGTAGTCAAATAAGAGCTTTAATAGCTATTTAATTGGTTTATGGAATTGAATGACATTTTTGCAACGCCTGTTAACAAATTATACAAAGAGCGGCAAATGTACTTAAATAAAATACTAAAACACTTAAAAGTGCTTAATAAAATTGAAACAGGCAAGTTTTTCGTAAAAAAAAAACAAAACAAGTGAAATATAAGTTACGGAAATGCACATTTTGTCTGCCATATCACCTTTCGATCGTCACCTGTTTTCAAAAGTTGAAGTCATCCTTATCCTATTTTTTTAATAGCAATCTCATATTATCGATTTTAGTAAATCTAGTATCATTTAAAACGGATGCATAAAAGTGTAGTAAAGTTACTGTTACTGTTACAAATATCATAATTACTACTAAAAATTAAATTTTATTAAAATGGTGGTTCTACCTAAATTAAAATAAATTTAATTTTTTAAATTGTTTTAATTGTATACAACCCTACAAACATACTAAAAATTAAAATTTGATAAGTGCGTTGGATTCCTCTTTCCACCAGCTTTACAATGAGGGGTCAGAAGCCATAGGGTTGCATTTGAAAAAATCATGTCGAGGGTGGTTTCAGCCACCCTGAAGGGCTATATTTTTCACATTACTTGCAAAATGTAGGTAAATACATTTAAAAAGTTGACGTGTCTCGAATTTTTGAAAAATCATTCACCACCCCGCTAGCGAATATATTCCAGTTAAAGTCTCCACCGTGTATATTACATACATTGAACAAATTTATGATAACGAGATCCTAATAGCACACAATAATCTTGGATCATACCAGGAATATTCCGAGGAATACTCCTGGGATATCCCTATGTCCGGGGTAAAACATGTAACCAGACTTTTTCCAGACCAGGAACCTTTTTTTCCTCTCAAATTGTAAAAAGAATCTTTCGATATATGTTTTTATATGGAATAAAATATATCGATATTCGATAATATCGGAAGTTCCGATATCGATATAAAATATAAGATATCGAAAACAAAATATCGATAGTTTGAAATATCGATATCATATCGCTCATCCCTAACGTTTATAAAAATGCATTGATGTACGATCAATTAATATAAGTCAATTTCATTTTCAGACTGTGTTGCGCATAATAGTTTACTGTTATCTTTTTTTCAACTTAACTACTGTAAAATAATTTTAAACAGCTAATATTACTTTAAACAGCTGAGCTGTGAAACAATTTTAAAATGTCTAATAGGAATATTATGTTGACGTGACAACAGCGAAACAAGACAGAAACTACGCTCAGTCAAGCTTCTGGCGAATCGAAACAGAGTCGGATTCAGGACTATTATTCAGCTCGGACAGTCGGACTATTATTGCAAAGCGATAGTTCACAAAAAAATACATTGTAATATAATAGTGAATATTCGAATAAACTTACTAAGCTAACTATTACACGACGCAGTGGTATTTAGGTGTCGTAATGTCAGTGGTTACGAAAAATGAAAGCTAAGAGGTCTTACCCACAAAAACTCATAAAATGTTTAATACAAAAAGCAATACATATTTTAACCAGCGTATGATTTCATTTGCAACATTTTTTGTCTCTTGTTACACAGTCTTGTTAAACAGCATAACAGATATGATGTGTTCATATTCCAAGGGCAGACCTGTTCCAATTGCCTGTTTGGAAGGTATAAAAATTTGGCAAGTAAGACTCGAATATTTCCTCAGCTTAAAGGTAAAATTCATTAAGTAAATCCAAATCAATTGTAAGAGATTCTATGAAGTGATACGTATTTCGGAAACGATTCCGAGCCGGACCTGTTTCTAAAAACAGCAGATTTTCCGGCTCCTATAGTGGGTCAAACATGTTGTCGGTATTCTTCACCTCAGCGCAAAGCCATGTACTGGAATGGTCCAGCCGAAGCCAACTCCTAAACCAAGATATCCGCCAAGTATGATAAACTTTACACTTGTTTTTATGTGTTTTACAAGAATGATCCTGTCTCTACTAATCAGTAATTAGAGATTTAGAGAATTATATAGATTAGAGAATTATATATAAATTGTTATTTCAAATTTTAACCGAAACAGCTCCATCGACAAACCGGATGCCTATCATACGTCTGCGCTAGCGATTGGATCGCGATTTGTTCCCACCTCATGTTTAGGCGGTGGTGACGTCTACTCAACTAAGAAGTTAACTTATCAATTCCCCTTCATTCTGCTATGGACACATTAGGATGACGCGTACTCTATACAGAAGTTGACGATGTACTTTATTACCCGGTCTTGCAATCTATTATTAACATACGGGCGTACTCTAATTATAGTAATTAGATGAGAAAGAAAGAAAGATGATTAATAATTCATCTTCTATTTTTTTATTAAAAATGGTTCAAAAAAAACTGTAAATTTCAACACCCTTTATTACAATAAATTCTAATGTGATATAAAAAACCAACTTTATTTTGAAATTAATTCAGGATTCAGGACATTTCATTACACAGGAAAAATACATGAAATCAAAAGGGGAATTTAAAAGTTTATTTTCACAGGACTGTGTAATTGATGAATTAGTAAAATTTAAAGCCTGAAAGGCTTGTAAAATAAATTCGTTCATCGTACATAATTTTATTTGTATTACGCTCTTTATGCATTGTTTGTGTCATCGACTCGGGTAGCATGCAATTTATTGTCAGCGTTATAAATAGCCTTGTCCGTGGATTCGCAGATAATGGACCGTTTTCAAAGTGAGACACTGTCACACCGTTGTTATTCGAGAGCAGCCACGAGTTGAGTGGTAGTTAAGTGGATATTTCCATTTCCAGCTTACAAGGATGGATTATTACGACATTTTTTTTTGCTGATTGACAAAATGTATGTGTATATTGGCTGCAAAGTTTGTACATGATTGGCCATTATCGAATGTGATAATAATTTAGGTGTTGAACTTTTACAATAAAAATGGTTTGCTGAATGTTCAAGCATGTTTAACTTCACCTGTAGGGAAAACCCGGGCAAAACGGATGTGTTAAGCAGAAAAAATCATTGTATGCATATGTATTATCAATTTATAATACAAAAACGTCTATAACACTGAGATTTATCTAGGCTTTCGAAATAAAGAACAAGTTATTATATATTTTTTATTATTATGTAGCAAAAAAACATTTTTGTTTAAGGTGCATTTTATCCGCTTTGCCCAAGTACCCGGGCAAAGTGAATAACAAATGCATTATACATAAAAACAAAGAAATGTATTGTATTCTTAAACATCGAATCGAAAACATAGACATTAGACAAAAGGAACTCCCAAGTAACCTCTTACGTGCTACAGAAATCACAGTAAAACAGACGAAATCCACTATAATTAGTGCAGAGTTCGTGAACCCAATTTTGGCATCCACTACACTGGATCCAGTCTTCGCCAGTTTCTTCAAAAAGTTCTCCACACGTCAAGCATTCGCAATTTTTATCAGAATTGTAACTTCTAACTGCTAATTTGCTAGAAGTTTTAAGATCACTAACTGTTTTCCTCTTTTCTTCAACAGACACCTTCGTGAAAAGGGGGTTTAGTGACTGTCTCTTTCCTATCTTTTCCAGCTTCTGCAGTTTTTTAATTGGAGTTGAGGCTAAAATCTCGGATTTTTTAGATTTTCTTTTTCTAGAACTACTGGAGATCAAAGACATTTTCGGAACAGGTCGTACATTAAAAAGACTGACATTTTGCTGTGGCTTGGAATACCATAATACCATAACCATATGGAATACCATAATCTTTTGATACTGACGTAATAGATTGCTCGCCTATATTTGTCAACGCAATCGCCATTGTCTCTTCCGTCCAGTTTGCTTGGGTTGTTTTTCTTGTATAATTGTAAACCATCTAAAATCAATAAAATGTGATATTAGAAATAAAATAATTAACGCTAATTAATTTAAAACTTGTAATTATTATATATTATGTATGTAGCTCTTTTACTCAACTAATTCCAACTAATTTGTTTAACTTACCTTAGAACGATTATTTTAACAAAACACTATATAAACTTGAATTTGCATCCACACTACCTGCATCCCAACTTCTGGCTTGGCCTACACTGATTTTGTTTTCAGTTAGTCATGCTCTTTGACACTGTAAAACAACAAACGCCATCTATGTTCGTTTTCAAGAAATAAGGACTATTCGCTTTACCCGGGCAATCCGCTTTGCCCTACACATATGACGGATCACTTTGCTCCTTTTATTAACATTACTTTTTCTACAAATAAAGTACTTAATTTATTATCTGAACAAAAATTCAGAAAATAGATTTCAGAAAATAGAATAAATTAAATTTCTTACTGTCATGTGAAAAATGGGAAAGTGTTATATCAGAGACAGACCCTCAACAGTGTTATACCATATTTATTAACAAACCCAGTAATTACATAACATCATCAACGGAAACAAAGGTTATAAAAAATAAAAAAAAAAATATTAAAATAAAGCCGTGGATTACTGCGAGTCTCATAAAGTCCATAAATAAACGAGATAACCTGAAAAAAATAATAACAAAAAACTATTCTCTAGAGATGGAAACAGAATATAAAACATACAGGAATAAACTTAATACCCTAATAAAAATTACAAAAAACGATTAATACAAATCTCAAATAAATGAATCTGGTACAAACTATACAAAAACTGGAATATAATAAATAATATAAATGGTAAAGATGAGAGAAAAAAAGTTGAAAACAATGACATTGTCTTAGAAAATTGTACTACTGTTAATGATAACAAAATAAAGTCAAATGGGTAATAATTTTTTTATTAATATTGGTAAAAAAATTAATAAAACAATTTGTAAAACCTACTTACCAAAAAACTTGTTATCTGATCTCAAAGTTGATCAATCTACTTTTCTTGAACCTGTAAAAAAAAATGAATTATTAATAATAATTTCCAATTTAAAAAATAATTCTGCAGCAGGCCCAGATAAAATAGTCAAAAACTTTAAAAAAATATTCACACTAATATACTAGACACTTGTACATATAATAAATCAGTGTGTTTCAAGTGGTTCATCAATGGAAAGTATCATATTACACCCATTTTTAAATCTGGAAAAGCCACTCAAATTGATAATTACAGACCTATATCCGTAATTAATAATATTGCAAAAATATTCGAACACTGTATTAAAAAGCGACTTGTTGAATTCTTTGAAAAACACCATTTAATAACACAAAGACAGTTTGGTTTTGTTAAAAAAATCTAACACCGAAAATGCCATAATGGACTTTGTTAACACAACTGTAGGAGCCTTGAATAAGTCATTTAAATGTTTAGCGGTTTTTCTAGATTTAGCAAAGGCCTTTGATACAGTTAACTACCATATACTAATACAAAAATTATACAACTACGGCATTCGGGTATTGCATTAGACTTAATGAAAAACTATTTACATGAGAGAGTTCAACAAGTTAAGATTGGAGACGAAATAAGTACTCAATGTGTAATACAGACAGGCGTACCACAAGTAACAGTATTGGGACCAATACTGTTCCTTGTATATATTAACAGTATATCAAAAATAAATAATTTTCATGGTGATATATTGTGTTACGCAGACGATACAGCATTAATATTTTACTAGCTCTACTTGGGAGAACGTCAAATGTATTGCAGAATCAGAAATGAAAAAGATTTATACGTGTCTAAATTATAATTTGTTAAAACAAAATATATAACGTTCTCTCACTTACACTTCGAGATCAACCAAAACATTTCAATATTAAGTTACACACTTCCTGTTGTGATAATAAAGATAAATGTGACTGTCAATTTATAAAACGAACAGTATCTATAAAATATCTGGGGGTAATACTGGACTAACATTTAAAATGGACAGAACATATTAGTTATGTGACAAAACGGTTACGTATTATAATGCACAAATTCTATGAAGTCCGTGATATCTTATCAAAAAAAAAAATTAATTATTTTGTATCATTCACTTGCTGGATCTATAATAAAATATTGCATCCCAGTATGGGGCGCTACTTTCAAAACTGTCCTCAGTCCATTACAAATGGCTCAGAACATGATATTAAAAATTATCTTCAAGAAAAACAAACTTTTTCCCACACATCAGTTATATAAAGAAACAGATATTTTAAATATTCCCTTATTATATACTTACTATTGCTTAAAGATAATGTTCCATGAACACAAGAGCTACACACAACATATGATAGATACCCGGGCACAGCTAAACTTAGACATTACTGTTGAATTCTTTGCCAAAACTGTTACGTAAAACTCTTTTCTCTTTTGTGGTCCAAAAATGTAAAATGTTATTCCAAAAAACCTAACAGAAACAGATTTACAATTTATAAAAAATAAATTAAAGAATATGTACAAAGTCACCCAGAAAAATTTCCATTACATTAAATTAAAAATCTTATCTCTACCATAAACTATTATTTTTTAAATACCTATGGTGAATTTTTTTTATTAATTATTGGAGAATTTTACCGTGGGTTATACTTACCAAGGCGTCGAAACAGTGGCGGCTGGTGACAAAGGGCACAGGGGCACGTGCCCAGCCCAAATTTTAATAGAAAATATATCTTTTGTGTTAATTTACTATAAATTACTGTTACAATAATATCAATTAATTGTATACGACAAACTATTCATATTCTATTATTCTTATTATTCTTATTACTCTTATTATTCCTTTTATACCACAAATAATGATTTTTATCACATATATATGACAGACTATCGATCGAGCACCGAGCCACCGTACTCTGAATTCCTCATTTCGCGCGCGTGGGCACACAGTTTCTCAGCCCTCGTTTTTAATCGGGCTTTTTCGGTGACTGGTAAAGTTTCCGACGATTACAGGCCAGACAGACGTCGTTAAATCGATCGAAAATCAGCTGAACTGGTCACACTTGTTGAGTGACCTTTTTTAGTGTTTCTTCGCTGAGAAGTGTGTTTTTACTGTTTTTGATTGTGAAACGTTTCAAAATGAATTCGGTGGACTTATTATTGACTAATAAAGATATTACATACGAGATCCGAACGGAAACTAAACGGTTAGGAAGGCCGATACCCGATTTGATTATTTCCAAAACAGACGTAGGAAAATCGCGAATTTATTCACGAAATTTGAATAGTAGTGTCTCCGACAGATTTAAGTGGTTATGTGGGTGTCCTAAAAGAAAAAAACTGTGTTTTTTTTTATTTGTTTAGTGATGGGCGGCAACCGAAGTGACCCCGACTCAAGAAGGGGTGAGTGATTTAAAACATTTAAATGAACGAGCTAAGAAACATTCTAGCTATAATGAAAAACATGTACATAACAAATTAGATTTTAGTGTGTTGGGAAAGGTAGACATAAGGCAACAGCTTTATAGTGCTTATCGTGAAAATATAAGACGTCACTATGAAAACAGACATATTTTATACCAAATAATTAATTGTATTAAATTTTTGTGAACAATAAGGACAGACGAGCTGATTTCCTCTACAAATAACGGTAAGATACCTATATCAATTTTTTCACATGTTACCACCCATTATTTTAATATATTTATGCCCTCAATATTCGTAATTAAATATTATTTCAAAAAGCTACCAAATCCCAAAAATTATTCATGTGAGTCTATATTTTTGTATAAAAGAATTTTTCATTGAAATTCTGAAGTGTCAGTAAAACGCATGACCTTGACAATTTTAAAAATTATCGCCTGCGGCGCCTTTGGTAGCTAATGAGGAATCCTACTGACACACCCTGTGCCCACCCATGTAACACACCCACGAGCCGCCACTGCGTCGAAATGCTACCTTTATACCTTTATTCTTTTAATTTTTTTCTGATCTGCGACCTCTCTTTATTTTCTACCATTGACTGTTCTGTGAATTCTCCAACCTAATCTTGAAATACTCCTACACTTACAACTACTATTTGCCTCAATTATCAATATATGTACGTTTCATTAAATGACCTACTGGACCATTTTCACAAGACAGGCTTCCTAGCCTAACGTGATTTTGGACAGGTAGGCCATTTTCCATTTATATACATTGTTTATATGCCTAATATTGTATTCACAAAATATGAAAATAAAATTGAATTGAATGTTATACTGGGTATTTGTTAATAAAGCGGCATAAATGACACCAGTGGATCTGAATGTCAAAATAAGCCAATTGAACTAAATATACCATAATCCAATTTTGCACCCCTGTTGAGATACAGAGTCCTAAACATTTCCATTTTGTTTGAATAAATCAATAATGTAAATATTTTAGTATTAAGTTCTTACATAGTATCAGTACTTTCGAAAATGTCATATTTTGTATTGTTAACTGTGATTCCACATCCTGTGATGTTTAAATTTTTCAAAGAATTTTAAGCTTACCACTTTAAACAAGGTAAACGGCAATGATACAAAAATTATGCATTGATTTAAAGAACCGTAGGTCGAAACAAAAAATTGAGGTAATAAAAAATTGCACACTGAAAAGGTGTATCAAAATTTATCAAAATTTATCAAAATATGATCCGTGAAGTGGAAGGTCAAACATTTTCAGAGATGTTCATTGTTCATTGTCAACTACGGCACTTCTATGAACTAAATGTATTTGTTTTCACAATGGAATATTACGGTGCACAATTGTGCTAAAAAAGTACTCATACCAAATATTATTATGTAAAGTACAATACAAATAACTATTATGATTTTGCATTTATTTATGCATTTAATAAATAATAAACACGTATGTTGGCTTGAAAATTTTTAGGGCTCCGTATCCTGAACAATCCACTTACTTTGCTACTTCATTTTAATCCACAGGGTGTGTCCCTTTGGAGTACTTTAACCACATTGCCAGAAGATTTTCAACAATCTTCCTTGTGGGCCAGATTTTATTCCATAGAGTACATCATTAACCTAAGTGTTGCACACTGTTTCCTGCATCCAAATTGTAACTAATACGTATCGCAAGATAAAAAAAGTCCTCAAAGTGTGCCGTGGATTTTAATCCCGCGTCGTCCTGAATTAATACTATTTGAATTGTCAAGGTCTGAAGTGTGCGAAAATTGTGTTTTAAAATCCTGAAAAGCGTCCTGTGTTGAATCCCACCGGCCATTAACCCTTCTACCATTTCTAAATTAAATTTCGATCGTAAAAGCTCTCTGTTCTGCCGTGACTACCATATTTACTTTTCTTAGTAATAAAAACTTCGACGAGACGAGATTCAACGACATACATACTTTGAGGACTTCTTTTATCTTACGATACCTCCAGAACTTCTCAGAAAGTAGTATACGTACACTGTGGAGGTTTACCTACTATGGGGATCTCATTTACTGTTAGATGTTGGGAAAGTTTTAGACAATTTTGAGATGATTACAAATATATTTTCGAACATTGCCTCAGATATTTCGTTTGTGAGATATTTTAGAAAAACTGAAAATCGTAATTTTAAAATTTTCGCTATTTTCGCTATGTATCAAGAAAACTGTTAGTTTGACGTAATATGTCAAGATGTTAATTTATTACGTTAACCTTATTAAGGAACTTTTTTGTGATAAATAATTTGGTCACTGCTAAACTGTCGATCATCCTTTGCTTTTGAAACAATAACTTTTGTTTTTCTTATGGACCCCATTTTCAGTTTCTATTTTGTTTGATACACCTAGGGATTGCAATCCGGCACCAATTTCAATCCGGTCGGATCCGGCCATATTGGTTCCATCAAAACTATTTTGCCTTTTCATTCCAAAATCAACTGTATAAAAGATAATCAAGTAAATATATTTTATAATATAAGTTTATAAAAAAAACGTTTATTTCTTATGACATCAACTTTATTTACACTGATATAATTAATCAACATTTACGTATGAAGCAACAATAAACATTTAGTAGATATAGTGTAACTAGTCAAATTGTAATTGGTATATTAGTTTTATAATAATTAGATAATGACGGACGGCTAGTAAGTTCAGTCTCACTTACTAGATTTCACAAATAACATCAATGTAATCTTGTAATGTAACTTACATTATATTAATCCATAAAAAAAACCGTCGTCAAATCTGGCTATGAACGAGAGAGATAGAAACAGCGGTTATGTTGAAGCTCAAAACGAAACTGTGTTGTTGTCAAACTTTTGACGAGTGGCTGTCACAATTGTAAAATAAATGATGGCCGCCACATGATGTAACAGCCTTGACAATTAAATAAGGTTATAAATTTAAGATAAGAACAGAAATACGTCTTGATGACGTTTTTTTTATTGAATGGCTTGTTATAAGTAACAAACTAAACTAAACTAAACTAAACTAAACTAAACTAAACTAAACTAAACTAAACTAAACTAAACTAAACTAAACTAAACTAAACTAAACTAAACTAAACTAAACTAAACTAAACTAAACTAAACTAAACTAAACTAAACTAAACTAAACTAAACTAAACTAAACTAAACTAAACTAAACTAAACTAAACTAAACTAAACTAAACTAAACTAAACTAAACTAAACTAAACTAAACTAAACTAAACTAAACTAAACTAAACTAAACTAAACTAAACTAAACTAAACTAAACTAAACTAAACTAAACTAAAGTAAAAGTAAAGTAAAGTAAAGTAAAGTAAAGTAAAGTAAAGTAAAGTAAAGTAAAGTAAAGTAAAGTAAAGTAAAAGTAAAGTAAAGTAAAGTAAAGTAAAGTAAAGTAAAGTAAAGTAAAGTAAAGTAAAGTAAAAAAAGTAAAAGTAAAGTAAAGTAAAAGTAAAGTAAAGTAAAGTAAAGTAAAGTAAAAGTAAAGTAAAGTAAAGTAAAGTAAAAGTAAAGTAAAAAGTAAAGTAAAGTAAAGTAAAAGTAAAGTAAAGTAAAGTAAAGTAAAGTAAAAGTAAAGTAAAGTAAAGTAAAGTAAAGTAAAGTAAAGTAAAGTAAAGTAAAGTAAAGTAAAGTAAAGTAAAGTAAAGTAAAGTAAATTAAAGTAAAGTAAAGTAAAAGTAAAAGTAAAGTAAAAGTAAAGTAAAGTAAAGTAAAGTAAAGTAAAGTAAAGTAAAGTAAATTAAAGTAAAGTAAAGTAAAGTAAAAGTAAAGTAAAGTAAAGTAAAGTAAAGTAAAGTAAAAGTAAACTAAACTAAACTAAACTAAACTATATTAAATCTAAAAAACTAAAATCAAGCTTATCACCTGAGATCACAAAAAATTAGGTAATTTAGGCACGCCAGGCAGTTTCATTCTTATAATTATGATCACAATGAATCTGTTTAATCAATGGCACAATTGTCATAATAACGAGTTCAAAACTTCTTTTTTTTACATACTTACTTTAAATTATTATTTTAAGTAAAACAATCATAAAAAATCACTTGGTTTTGAAAAAAATTATCTTAGGAAACAAATAGTGTTAATTTTATCATCTGCCAATGGACGTCTTACAGAGCTACAAATGTAACCAGCGGCCGAGAAGGCCCTTTCTGCTGCTACTCGTACACTTGTCGCTTTTATTGTCAATAAATTTATGTTTCATGTATTTTTTTATTTACTGAATCCGGTGATCGGATCCGGCAAATTGGTGCCGGATCCGATAGACGTCTAATGATGCCGGATCAGCCGGATTACCGGATCCGGTTTTCCGGATTGCAATCCCTAGATACACCTCGGAAACACCTTTTCAACGATATATAATACCCTAAATATTATACACCTAACATTCATCTAAAATAAAAAAAAATACATGTTTTTCCTAAAAATTATAAATCCCAACAATACCAGCTATCATCATTTTTCTTGAACATACAAAAATGAAATTAAAAATTAATAAACGGAGTAGGTGCTTTTAATTTCAGATAATTTAAATGGATATCCGAAAAAAATCATAAAATCTGCTGAAGTAACGGTAACCGTAGCAACGCGACACGACTTCTAATTGAATCTCATTCGCTTGAAAACACAGCAATATAAAATACAGAAAATAAACCCATTTTCCCCCTTAAAATACTTAAATTTAATTCCTATATCATTATTCCGAAAGTCAACATCCCATATTGTTTCAAAAAAGTGAAAGACAACAATCCCTACTCTTGGAGTTCGCAGACGCTAACGGTCACCTGGGGCGTCTCGCATTCCCACCCTCTGAGAAGAGCATATATTAAAAAGGACAGGGTGACCGACTCCTGCGAACGACAACATACCCAACCTTATTTCACATTTCAGTCGCCTTCTATAACTCTGAAAGAATTTCTAGTTATTTTACCAAATTTTATCTGGTGGTGTGTTTTCATCTGCAGACAGTGTACACAGTGATTGTTTTATCGTGACTACCAAATTGTCTTCGTAATCGGCTAAAATAAATTTTAATCTGCACAAAGTATTATGTTTCTACGATCTGAGAATAGAATATGGCACATAAATGAAAGAAAACTGCACGACGCCGACGCTTTGAACATTTTTTTTTTTCAGGAACATACTAGTTTTATGACGTAAACCGTAAGAACATTATTTCATAACAAAACTTAACAAAACGAAACCATAACAAGATTAAACCATAACAAAAAAAAACATAGAAAAATGAACCACAACAAAATATTTTTACTGCTGATTGTTACCCAAAATTAAGGTTGAAACAAAATATAGATAATCCTACACAGTGTCTCATTATTACTTAAATTCACAGTACAATTTATACCTACTTAGATAAATTCACCAATATGAGGCAGTGTGCAGAATTACAGATATTTTGTTTCTACCTTAATTTTGGGTACCATAATATTTATATAAACACAGTACGCATCACGCTAATGCGTACATTGCAGAATGAAGGGGAATTGATAAGTTAACTTCTATCTTGAATAGATGCCACCACCATCTAAACATGAAGTGGGAACCAATCGCGAACCAATTGGGAGACCAGGCGTGCGGCAGGCATCCGATATGTCGATACAGCTGTCTACGACTATGGTAGAGCCAGACGGGTTGAAATAACATTTAATATTTTACTACGGTCTAGTTAATGATTAGAAAAGTTCGTTATGACGAGAGTATTGTAAAAGCACTACATATAATCTTAAAAATAAAAATAGATATTTATCGGATTGCCGAAAAAGTTCAAATAATTAAATAGTATTTTGGTGGTCTGTCTGTAGGAGATATTAAATCCATTTTTAACGAACAATTTCCGAATATGCCCTCTCCGATGATATCAACGATTAATCGGATCGTTAAAAATGTTGAGAAAAATGTCTGCGTGTCGCCTAGATCCCATAGAAAAAATGCACTGCCGGTAAATATTATCATGTGTCAATGCTTTTACGTACGTATGTAACTTTTTCGTCTCTTGTTAGACAATTGCAGTTTTCTTACAATTGATTTGATATTACTTAATAAATTTTATCTTTAAACCGACCATATATTCAAGTCTCACTTGCCAAATTTTTATGACTACCAAACAGATATTTTGAAAACAGGTATTTGGAATAAGTATGCCCTTGGAATATGAACACAGATTACCTGTTATCATAAAATTCTGGATACGTCGACGTAGCGTCGGCATCTAAAATTTTACTGTAATGTATGATGTGTTCCTGTTTTAATGTTATACTTGTTTCAAATAAATGTTCCGAACAGACCTGTTTTGAGACAACTGGGACTCTAATATTTCGTCAGTTCAAAGGTAAAATTCTTTATGTAACACAAAATTAGCTGTAATAAAACTGCAACTGTTTAACAAGAGACGCAAAAAGTTGAAAAAATATGCTATACAAAAGGTCATACACTAGTTGAAAAGTAATATTAATTTTTGTATTAAGCATTTTACGGCTTTTTTAGGTCCTTTTAAGTTTAATTTTTTGTGACCATTGACATTACCACACCTAAATACCACTCTGTCATGTAATAGTTAGCCCACTACTACGTTTACTCGAATATTCACTATTGTAGTATGATGTATTTTCTGCGAAGTATCGCTTTGCAATAATAGTGATCTGAGTCCGACTCTGTTTCGACTCGCTGGAAGTTTGACTGTACACAGTATCAGCGAAATGGTCTGTCTGGTTTCGCTATAAAAATACTATAAAAAACAAAACTGGTTGCCAAACTTTTATTTGAAAATGTTCTAAAACAAAAAGTTAAAAAGAGACATTATTCCAAAGTTTCACTGGGCCCTGTATAAAATAGATAATAGTTCAGAGCAAAACTTTGGACTGATATTTTTCTGTGGATATATTTTAACCATAATTTAAAAAATGTCAGTTGTTAATAAATACGAACTGAAAATAATGAAAAACTAAATACATATCTATGTATATAATGTATTATATATTTTTTCATCACAAATATTTACATTTAAGAAAAGTTACGCACAAAAATAACGTTTCAGTTCGATTTATTCACCAGACGTGAGGCTGAGTGCACTAAATCTACTGGAAAATCCAAATTGACGCCGACATCCAAGTTCAATCTGTTACGTGTTGAAAAACTTCCAACCAAAATAAATTTCACTCTAAAGCTATCACACGCTGTCGTAAATGTTGCTAGGACAAAGACTAGAACATAATAATAATAATAATAATAATAAGTATTCACTAAGTCCATGTCTAAAAATTTTAAATTTATCTCAACACAAAGTCTGATACAATAAACTTTTGAAAATAGGTTTCTTTTAACAGAGAATCAGTGACAGTTTGAGATTCTTATTTAAGGCGGAGAACATTCATACTTATTTCGGCTTATGTAAACAAATAAGACCGCGAATACTTTATTACTGCGATCTGTTGGCGATCAAGCTGATCGTGATCGCGTATACAGTATGTCCCAAATTGGTGATGCATGCATTGGCATCTCGGCTAATGTTGGAGATAGAAATATGGTTAAATGGGGAATGTTTCAGAGGATTTTATTATCTCTTCGACTTGTTTTTTTCAAAATCGATTTATCTGTAATCGTTTTAATTGAGACGATTATAAAAATAATGAGAAGGTGAGTTTTAGAGAACGTTGCATATATTTTTAAATAGTGGATTTATGATACTTAATTTATTTATTTTAGTGATTTAGGAGATTTAGGACATTTTTTAAGATGCTTTCGTTGAAGTTATTAAAATATATTTGTCCGGATTTATTTTCTATGTGACGCCCTTTTTCTCTCAACACTTTTGCCACCGCTTTAATACCGAATTTAACCCTTTAACGCCCAAGTGCACTGTCAAGATACATAAATATAGAGGCTCATATTATTTATAGAAAAAATAAAGAAAAAATAACCAAAACCATGTATTCCTATATTTTCGAGGTCGCTCTTTCGAATGGAATCGTTCAAATTTGCAAAAATATTGATATAATCTTCAATTTTTAACAAAAACTATTAAAAAATGCGATTTTCAAGATCCTTTTTTAAATCGCAATTTCAGCTGTTATCGTCCTTTATACTACTCAAAAACAAATAGAAACGTGCACTCGAGACGTGTACTTGAAGGAAACGCAATGAGAACAATTTAATTTTCTCATTTTTGAGGTTAGAATAACTAGATATGGCAAAATTCAAAGGGTGATATTTCTCGTTTTTTTACCAGTTGCGGGATCATTGACGCAAAAGAAGATTTTGAAAAATTATTAGTGCTTTGGGGGTTTTTGGGGTCTCTGATCACGATCCTGATGTCAGAATATCAAAATTCAAGATGGCGAATCAAATATGGCCACCATCCCGAATCAAATTTCAAATTTTTCGATTATTTTGTCTCAAACTTTGTCAACTACGGTTTTCGGGGTCGCTAATCACGATCCCGATGTCAGAATTTCAAAATTCAGGATTTCGAAATTTGCTTCAAAATGGTCGCCATGTCATACCTACCATCCTGACACAGGGTTTGGTTGTGTGTCCTACGTCTTTTCCATGTATATTATCTTTCTGTGTCTCAATCGTAATGATGCCTAAAGGGAGAATGCCAATTTCTGAGGTGTGATTTATTTCATTTTATACTTAACAGATAAGTTAAATGGTGCAAACTACCTCTACATGTTACAAGAACAAATAATACCAGGTCTCAAACAAACTATAGTAGATACAATTCAAATTGGTTTTCAGCATAATAGTTGCCTAGTCCACAACGGCGCACCAATGACCCAATGTTTAAGAGGAATTTTTAACTTTTAGAGGACGGGCATTTGGGGCTTATGATTCCTCTAAGAAAATGAATGAAAAAAGTCTTATCTTATATCACAGATCAATGGGGTGGGTCAAGTATTAATCGTGGATCAGGCCAGTATAATGGATTTCCCGTCTAGAAGGGTAACGCTAATGTTAAATTTTTCCACTTAATTCAATTATTTAAAATGAAACAAAAAATGTTTTATAATAATGAAAGTATGTAGAGGAGTGATTTGGGGTTAGTAATTGTAAAGCAAACTTCTACAATTCAAAATGGTGGATTGAAGATAGCGTATTCGGGATGCCCTTATATAATAGAAAAATTATAGAAATAATGAAAAAATATACGTCAACGACATTGACTACTTTTGATTTTAAATGATTTTAAATTTAAATAATAAAAAACGGCGGATTCAAGGTGGCGATCGAAAAACAAAAATACGATATACGAATACGAATTCTTGAGTTCATATTTTCTTCTCCATCAAATTTTCCACTTCTTTTCGGCGGTGGAATTTGACATGCTCGTATGTCCGTAAGGAGGCATGGGACCCTCACCATAATTTAGGGGGTGATTACTATACGATAATTTTTTTGACATTTTGAGATCTGTAACAGTTATGGAAATTTGAAATTTTATTTCATCCCAACATGTCGTCTATGAGATTTTATAATATTTATATCTGACAAAAAAAAATTTTGCAAAAATCGCCAGTATAAAAAAATGTATTTACTCGATGATTATAAAAAAAAATATTTCGCAAATATTTTGCAAGCCCTTTCCAAAATGTTCGCAAGTTTTCCCTGAAGAATTTTTTGCCATTATACCTTCTACTTCTAGTCTACACCATATTTTAGGGGAGGTCTAGTAACCTCCCCCCTAAAATATGGTGTAGGTCCTATGCCTCCTTACGGAAATACGAGCATATTAAATTTTATCGGCCGCCACTGATCATGACAAAAAAATGGAAGACAGAAATTCTTCCTATATATTCTTTTTTTTATAATAATTAGTCAAAAAATGCAATTTACAGGAAACCCAGGTCTGATGGAACAACGGACTCCAAAACGGACTCCAAAATCGGATTTAGCGACCCAAAAAACTCCCCCAAACCTATTCTGGTCCCAGTAAATTTCTGATTTTCTTTTGTTTAATCAAACAACTTTTCGCATTATCAATGTGAGATTTATGAAATCTGTTTATTTAGGGTGTTTTCTGGTGTTTATGCCGACGATACTTGAATACATTTCCATTAAAAACGTTTGTAATTGAATTTTTTTCCATTTTAAAACAGTAGCTGCCCTCAAGTTTGCTGTTTTACCTTTGTTGATGTCCCATTTACAAGAACCGTAATACAAATTTTTAAATTTCTCATTCCATTTACTAATGATAAGAAATTATTTTTCTTCTCCTCGAACACACTTACGATTCCGTTTTGTAGCACTCATTAGGTCGTTCCATTGTAACTTATTTATCTGTTTAAACTACAGTTGAATCATAAACATCAGAAAACGCACTCAATAACAGATTTTCATTATAGCCCAATCAACGGGGAGAAAACCGGTCACTAATTGTTATCAGCAAACAAAAAATATAGTCTATTAAATAAAAAAATTATTAAAAGTTTTTTATAAAAAAAAAAAAATAAGAAAAAAAAAAAAAAATATTTCTATTTTTTTTATTTTATTATTTAAAAAAATATAGTCGTATAGAGAAAATAATTCTTAAGAAAGATAGCGTTTTTTGCGACTCGAGTTTTAATGGCGAACATAACCAAAAAAATTCGCAAAAAGTCAAAAAAACGGTTTTTTGCAAATAAAAAAAAATCAAGTCCTACACAAGAAAGTTAAATTAGAAAGTTGTAGGTCTTAAAAATGCGCGTCGAATGAGATGTGAACGAAAAAAATCGGTTCATAAACATTTGTGAAAAATTTAAAAAACGTGTCAAAATTCCCGTTTTCGTATTTTTGCTGTATAAATTCCAATTTTGTTTGAACACACTTCTTGTTAACCAAATACAGCCCAAGACAAGCGGAAAATGACCCTTTTTTCAAAAATTCAAAAAAGTTTTATTTTCGAGTTATACCGTTTAAAAAAACATTTCAAAAATCAGCAAAAATGATCGTAGAGAAACGATCGTGGGCTCAATTTATTCGCGAAGACTTGTACTTTCATGCTATTGAAAAAAATCAAATCGCTTTTATTTAATTTTTGCATAAAAAAATGCGTTGTAAAATTGTATAATTTTTTTGAACCGATTTTTTTCGAATAACTTTTTTAATTTTGGTTTTACATTTTTGACCGTTGCATATTTGAAAACTGGCATTCAAAACACGCATTTAAAAAATAATTATCCACTTTTATCCATCTTTATCCAAATTTTTTCCATCTTTTAAGAATGACTTATAATCATGAATAAAAAATATTTAATTTAGTTTTGTCATTTATGAATTATTTTTTCTTCCATTTAAATTATTCTATCTGGTGAATGATTAATTAATTTTTTACAAAATTTTAAGTTACCTAAATCAACTTCGTGTTTTATTGTTTATTTGCTTTACTTCCATTGAGCAATCGGTTTTGATAGAAATGATAGTATACACGCACTGTACTGGCTATTATCAGTATTATCTTCCAAGCTTTTGTATCGGATATTTCTTCCTATTGTAACGTTTTGTTCACTACGGGTTCGTAAGGTGTGAAAAACTAAACTTTTTCAGTAACGTCGGCAATAGCAGCATCGAATAATGATTTAATGCTGATAAAAAAGTTGCTTTTGTATAAAAATTGATTCAGTTGTTTCAAAAAATGCATCTGAAACAATGGCTAAGCATTTATGGTACCTTTCCGAAGAATTAGCTGCTTTGGCTTTATTTGACACGAGTATTTCGTCGGAAATAAAAAAACATAGTTATTGCTTTGAAGTTCCGTGAAAGTAAGATATTGAATAAAAAGCGTTTCATTGTCAGTAAGAATCAATTGCAAACTTGGTGTTGTTTGAATGATTTAGCTTGTGTACAAACTTTCTTGATGTCGACATAACTTTATGGTCTACTCATAAATGCTTTCAAGAGAATGCTGAATTTTTCAGTACACTTAAAGTAGTAAACGACGTTGCCGAAAGAAATGTTGCGCTTATTACCAAATACAATCAGCACTTAACTAAAAGTGAAGAACAATTTCAAGGTTTGCTACAAACTGTAAAAAAAAACATAGAGAAGACTATCCGAGCTGTTCCAAAAATAATTTAATGTGAACTCTATTGTTGTTCTGTATATAAGTTAATTAATAAACATTTTCGATTGATCTCGTAGTTCTGTATTCGTTTCTGATCAATTTATTTCATAATATACAAAATTTATAATGAAATTTTAATAATCATTTGTAATATACCCGCATTTTTTATTATTGATCAATCAAATTAATCATTCACTCTTGATTAATAGAATTTTTTTATCTACATTTTGTTAAAAATTTACAAATGTTTATTGTAAAGTTGATAATAGTGGATATTTAAGTGATATGGATCGATTTTGTTGCATTTATAAGTAAATAAGATTTGTATTTTAAACAGTTCATTTTTTTTGAGGCTTAATAACTCCGAAATGGCTTGCCTACACAAATCTTCATTCAGACCTTTTTTTTATAGAGTGTTCAATTTCCTACAAAAAAACTATCTTGAGTATCACTATCCAGCGATTCTTCCTTGAATAATAAAATTCCAAAGTTCAGAAAAAAAAATCCCATGTTATTTAAATGGGAAATAGAAAATTGAGAATCGACACCTCTAAATATTAATATTAAGGGCTTATATTTTAATAGGGTCTTTTTCTAGGGATTTTTCATTGTTCTCTGAGAAAAAAATAGTCGGTTTTTTTGAAACAGTCTAATATTTATCCAAGCTATAGGTATTCATTTACAAAGTCTTTCAGTGCACTTAGAATTACTTATATATAAAAAAATGACAATGTAAACTAAGAATAATTTATTTTTTAAAATTGCAAGAACTATCTCGCAACGAGTAGGGGAGAGTTGGGTAAAATGGGGTACTTAACCTTTAAGGGCAGATATTTCCAAAAGAGTCGGCAATAAAAATTCTTTTTTAGTTTCTACCAGGATGTTGAAATATTGTGCTTTGAAAACTAAAACCATTGTTAATCCAGAAGGATTGTTATTGAAGCAATTTTTTATTTTGTCAAATTTGTCATTTGCCCCGTTTTACCCAACTGGTCGGGTAAAATAGGATAGGTAGTTGGATAAAATGGGGGAAGCATATTTTATCTACAAAATTAATATTTTTGGAGTAGGTATTTTAGTCTCTGGAGTACGTATTTTTAATTCTGGATGTCTACCTAAAAATCTATACAACCATGCCTTTCCCGCCATTTCTTTTTCGCAGTTGATGTGATGTGACAAATTATTTCTCTCCGCCAAATCGTATGCTAAATGGCGTAATTCATTTAAGCTTAGGCCAAATAAACGAGCCTGCATTGCAAGAATGTGTTCAACAAGTTCGTTCTCTTGAGCTTCATTGAAAACAGGTTTAATGCTACCAAGCCCTACAACCAAATGAAAATTGTGCAAAAAAATGCTACCTATATCTTGGCACATACCTTGGCAGCACTATCGACATTAGAACCATCCCGAATTTTACGAACTCTACGCTCTAGAGTGGTTTGTGGAACATGAAATGTTTGAGCTGCCTTTTTATACCCCATTTGAGCATTTATTACCTTTTTGAATTGCATTTTTCATGTTTCGCTCATCCCAAGATTGACGGGTTGAAACGCGTTTATATTTCGAAGGCATATCGCTGGAACAAGGTATCTATACAGTATCTAATGCAGTACCTACCTAATATTATAAAGATTAATATCAGCTTCTAGATTTTAAAGTTACTAGAAACATTGCAATAATTGGTTTCGGGTAAAACGGGGTACCCCATTTTAAGAGACCATCCATTACCCCGTTTTACCCAACTAGCATGTTTCCTAGTGAATTTGACTTTTTCATACACAAGAACCAACATTGTTTCAGTGTCTACACTCTATTAAAAAGCTATAATAGTACTCATTTCAAATGCGTACTTACCCCATAAATATTCCAAAATATTCAGTTGAAAACACACAATAAATATCGATCGTACCACGTAAATTATATGTCATAAACAAACTGTCTGTTTATAAAAGTAGACTGTTGGTGGCGGTGGCTGTTATTGTGGCGCCATCTACTAATATTTAGAAGTACTTCCGATGGATATGATTTTCAAATACATAGATTTCTGCTAAGACATGGTTAGAATAGCAACTACCCCGTTTAACCTAACTACCCCATTTTACCAAACTCTCCCCTACAAGTGGCGGCCGGTGAAATCTCGTGGGAAGGGATGGAACCCACATTATCGACGGACGGATGGAACAAGCCATCCAAAAAAGACGTCGTCAAAGTTGGTCAAGCAAAAAAATACGTATTTCTATTCTATCTTAAATTTTTAAACTCATTTAATTGTCAAAGCTGTAACATAATATGACAGCCACTATTTAGTTTACAATTGTGGCAGTCACTTGTCAAAACTTCGACGTTTCGTTTTGAGCTTCGACATAACCGCTATTTCCATCTCTCTCGATCACAGCGAGATTTGATGGCATTTTTTTGAGGGCTCTTTATTTTAAGAAGTAATTACTAGACCTAAGTATAATAGAAGGATTTAATATCAAAAGAAATTCAAATGCCACTTGCGAAAAACAAAATTTAAAAAAATGCGAAATGTTTTTGTTACAATTGCCAAGCGAATACAAAAACTTTTTATTCCTGGACTTTTTACAAAATGTTCATTCTGCTTAAAAAAAATAACTATTGTATGTATAATCTGTGTAAACAAAATGTTGGGATGAAATAAAATTTGAAATTGCAGTAACTTTTATAGATCTCGGATGTTCGTGAAAATCTCAAAGTAAGCTTTGTTTTTATTTGGCGATTATGAAAAAAATTGGCGTAAATATTTTCCAAGCGGTTTCTAAGATCTTCTAGGGAGGCAGACATTTTTTGAAAAATGTTTGCGCAAGTTTCGCTTGATTTTTTTTGCTATTATAGCCTTCAACTTAGGTCTAGTAATCACCCCTTAAAATATGATGTCGGTCCCATCCCCTTTCACCGGCCGCCAGTGACGAGTATCTCTATCTGTAATCAATAGGTCATATTGTAGAAAACCGGTTCATGGTGGTAGCTAATTTTTTACTATAACATTACTTAGACATAAAGCTTACTTATTGTTAAAAAAACTAAAGCGATACCACGCGGCACTTTGTTATAAGGGCCTAGTTTAATTCGTGCCTCTACCAAAAATTGTATGAACACAAGCATGTTAATCATAATTCTATATGAACATACATTTTAAATATCTGGGGAATTTGGTGACATTCTTGTTTATTAGTTTTTGATTCATTGGATTTTAGGTCCGCGAATAAACAACAACAATTTGATTTTTGTCAACGTTTTGGAGATTTATTCCTCCTTCTCCAGGGCTTACTACAGTTTTATATATATAATTATAATGCTTCGGAATGTTTATCTGCCCGCATGGGATGGTGTACTACTGTGCATATGCGGGCTCTGGAGCGTTTTCGGGAAAGAGTCAATGCGGTATGTACCACGGGCAAGAAATAAGTGCGCACATAATGTACAGGATAAGTATTATAAATGTTAACCCCCTTTTATTTTTGTTATTTCTGGGCGATTTGGTTCTTTCAAAAAGCAGGTTCGAACGATTTTCAACGTAGTTTCCGAATCTGTTAACGGTTTTTGAAATTTTTTGAATAATATACGAGGTGTGACAAAAAATATGATTTTTTTTAAATGGAACACCCTGAATACAAATATATATATATAATTATAGTACATTTGGATAAGGATTTTCTGAGATGACGAAATATGTAAAATGACAAATCTAAACCGTAAATTTTAGAAACGAGTATACTTATATTGCAATAAAAATATGACTGTTTCACAAAGGTAATTTGGAAGGCGGTATTCTGATCAGACTGTGCCTGCTATAGTGACGTTCAAGAAAATTTACAACAAATTTTGTAATACAAATTCATTAAATAATGCATCTAGAAGAAAAACGAGGAATGTTATTCCCTAATGAGGAAATAAAGATGAATATTTTATTATCGGTCATAGAAGATACAAGTCGGTCTATTTATTCTATATCTAAAGATTTAAATTAAAGCCAGAGCAGCATTATGCAACTTTTAAAAATGAATAAATATAAACCTTTTCACGTACTTCCTGTTCAACATTTAACTGAAAATGATCATCGACACAGAATAGTGTTTTGTCAACAAATCATCGACAGCTATAATGAAAACCATGATTTTTTGCATAATGTGTTTTGGACTGA
The DNA here is from genome assembly GCA_029963805.1 of Aromia moschata. Classification (NCBI taxonomy): domain Eukaryota; kingdom Metazoa; phylum Arthropoda; class Insecta; order Coleoptera; family Cerambycidae; genus Aromia; species Aromia moschata. Next base: position 265,434 of record JAPWTK010000468.1, read on the forward strand.
TGAGTCGTCCTTTTCTACTGCTGGTTTATTTAACAGGCATAAAAATCATCATTGGGCCACAGAAAATACTCATATGGTGAAAAAGCTAAAAAAACAAGGACTTAAAACTGTTAATGTATGATGCGGGATACACCGAAACAAAATAATTGATCCATTTTTTTTTAAATACCCTCAAAGGTGAAGTTTATCTTAACTTACTACAAGAACAAGTTGAAGAATATTTGGATAACTTGCCAGTTGTTTTAAATTTAAGAACAATCTGGCAGCAAGACGGAGCTCCCCCACATAGCGTTAGGCCTGTGACGAACTACTTCAACCAAAAATATAACCTGTGGATTAGAAAACATGGTCCCATCCATTGGCCAGCAAAAAGCCCTGATTTAAATCCACTAGATTCTTTCCTTTGGGGTACTCTCAAGAACAATATTTATAGCGAAGAACTATCGGGGGCCACTGTGCAATTAGAACAGCTCATACGACAAGTAAATATTATTAACGAAAATGCAGCGGTATTTGAAAGCGTCCGATTATTTTTTTACAGTGATGTTTCAAATGCATAGAAAATAATGGAACTTATGTTGAAGACACAATGTAATAATTATTGTCTAACGTTTGTAAGTTTGATATTTCTGTTTTATTTGTATCATTCTGTGTCTGCTTTTGATTTATATTTTGTTGATGACATTTATTAAATATATAATATATGTATATCTTGATAACCGCTAGTTATGCATAATAAATAATTAACAAATTGACAAATATTTTACGAATAAACAATTTTAGACATTGGAAATAATTTTTAACCACTTTGACGTATATACCAAATTAAAATTTGCTTTCGTAGGCAACTTATAATATGTATAACATATATAATAATATGTAGATTTGTTGTTTTACATATTTCATCATAAGTCAAAAACTCCTTATCCAAATATGCTATAATTATATATTTGTATTCGGAACAGAACCAAAATTGAAATATCTACGAATATACAGGGTGTTCCATTTAAAAAGATCATACTTTTTGTCACACCTCGTATATTTTACAAACATTTAGAAAACCGTTAACAGATTCGGAAACTACGTTAACAATCATTCGAAACCACTTTTTAAACGAACCAAATCGGCCAGAAATAACAAAAATAAAAGGGGGTTAACATTTATTATACTTACCCTGTACAACAAATGGTTTATATTTTCACTAGCGACCCGCTACGGCTTCGCACGGTTTACGACATCACATTAGACATCACATTATTAGTGTTTCTCTACTATATTATATATATGTTTACATTATACATATAAACCTTCATCTTGAATCACTATCTATTAAAAAAAAACGCATCAAAATCCGTTGCGTAGTTTTAAAGATCTAAGCATACATAGGTAGTTAGGGACAGACAGCGGGAAGCGACTTTGTTTTATACTTGTTATGATTATCATAGAGTATTTATAGTTCCGAGCCCTGCGTTGTTACACACATCTCCATACCCTAATAATTATGTATGTGATAAAGCATATAGATATTAAAAATAGTTATAAACGAAGCAATTGTACATTGTCCTTACATGAAATTAAGTTAATTACGAGAACTTCTAAATTTGGATTTTCTCAAGCTAAATGTGTGATTCATCCGTATGTGCGGCGCGACAAAACATTTATTTTTCAAAAATTCGAGTCGTGGGTCCAAAAATGTTTTTGCTGTTTCAAAAATGAAAACGTATTCTGCAAAATTTGAAATGAAAAACGAAATATTTTCGCGTGAAGAAAACAGTTACAACCGTAATTGTTCATTTAGAATTATATAAAAAAATCAAACAATAATTTTGATTTTTTACGATTATTAAATGTTCATACTTTTGCCAATATTAATCAAATTCAAAGAAATGAATCACGAGAGCGCTTATTTTGTATTTGAATGTGTCTCTGATATAGTTAATATATATTTTTCATCCAAACCTGCTTTACTCCAATCAGAATTCTAGATTATTCCAGTTTTGAGAAATTATTTAGATAGAGTTTCAGAATTAAAATAGTTCAAGATAAAAATAGATCTTAACCCTTTAACAGGCAAATACAGATTTTGTTAATACTGCAGGGAAAAGGATATCAGCCCTAGGGTAAAAACTGTGGTCATAGCTCCTTCTTTAAACGTTGCATTTCTGGAGTCACAAGGTTGCAGTTAGCGTTACTCTTGTGAAGCACGTTGGACACACTTCCCACTAAAACTGGCCCACAGCAGAGATGGTGGTAATTTTGAAATCGTTTTAAAGTCTTCTTTCTTTTTAAATTTAACCGAGCCATTAAAATGTTAAATTAAAAAATAAAAATAAAGATCTGAAATATATGTTATATTATTTCCGTAGGCTTCAGCAAGTTAAATATAATAAAAAATGATCTTAGCTTCTCGAAGTGATCTATATTATAATAGAAACAAAGCGGAAAAAATTAGTCATGATTTTGCCGATGCGAAGGCACGAAAGAAATGTTTCGTATGTTTCGTTGTTTACTTTTGTTTGTGTTTTTGGACTTGACTTGGTCTGACCAATCATGCCGAAGTTGGTCATGATAGTTTATTTACATGTAATCATAATCATAATCATAACATAGTATAAAACAAAGTCGCTTCCCGCTGTCTGTCCCTAACTAGCTATGTATGCTTAGATCTTTAAAACTACGCAACGGATTTTGATGCGGTTTCTTTTTAATAGATATAGTGATTCAAGAGGAAGGTTTATATGTATAATACATGTATAATATAGTAGAGAAATACTGATAATTTTAGAGGTTTCTAATGTGATGTCGTAAATAAACACATTTTTTGCGCTTACATTGCAAACGCTGGCTGAACCCTACGAGATAGATCAAAATAATGTACTACAATATTGTAAACCTTAAAAAGGTCTACAAAAAAGTCCGCGATGGTATATGTCTATCTCTTAGGGATAACCCACAATAACCATTTTTTATATTTCCGTGCGAAGCCGGGGTCGCTAGTTTATTATAAAATTCGAAATGTTTAAGCTTGTTAAGAAATGGTACTAATTCCTGTTATGTTTTCTATATATTTCAGAATGTCTATTGTTTTTTCTTATAATATTATTATTTTATGTGAAATATAAAATAATTCATAAACCCCATATTTTGTTAGTTTTCGTATAATAATTTTGTTTTCGTTAAACAAGTATTTTTTATGTGACTTGGGGCCCAAATAATTTTTCTGCACAAGGGCATCCTTGCATCCCTAGGCATCCTTGCTCCGCCACTGAACTTTTTGTCTAGACTCAAAATCATATCACTTCTTGGCTTGCCAAAAATTAGTTCAGGTTGATTAGAAAGTAATGTGGCGTCAATAATCCAAGCAACTAGAAACTAGTCTTTATAAGGGAAAAATAGAGGGGGAAATATGATATTTAATAAAAATATAATACTATTTTAGTATTTTCTCAGATTACTTGCCCACAAACCATTTTTTTTTTCAACATCAAAGCGTTAATATTTCTCAACTCAGTTTATATTCCTTTATCACATAATAAATTCTGGTTAAATGAGGACAAAACTCGTACTCGTGAACAGAAATAGACAGAGTGTCCTAAAAAGTACATAGGGGTGTTTCCTTATTATTTTCCACCCGTTTAAAATGTTTATTTCTTAAGATTGAGAAATTGCAGGATTTTTGCTGAAAATATTTAATATGTTAACCAAAAAAACAAATGATCAAAAAATACCAAAAGTTAACATATGTTATTTTTCAAATGTAATAAATATATAATATATGTATAATGGGCTAATATAATGTTGGCTTTATATAGACGGTAGTGTATATAAAGCCAACATCGGTCAGTTATGAAAAAGGACAAATAGAAGTGAGACGACAGATAAGAAGCAACCGCACACGCATCAAAGGTAGTGAGGGAATAAGACCGGCCCTCTCATCACCTGTGCTTTTTGTTAGACAGAGAAGTGCAGCATTTGTCCATTTTCACAACGGGCCGACGGCGACTTTACACAAACTGTTTAATATATCTATGTTTGGACTAGCCGTTTTTGAGTTATTTGACTTTTATAATTTCGTCGAGTTAGTTGTGACTGGTAATTAAAGTTGGCAAAATAAGGCAACGACTGATGGTGCATACTGATGATGAAGATACATAAGATCAAAGATGTTCAAATACGTCTGAATACATGTATAATAAATAAAATTCCGTGATATATGCAGGACACCTTTCCATTCATTAAACGAACTCTTTGATATTGATACTGATTTTCATATGGCTTTCAGTATTTAGTCTGAATAAGGAAATATAAATAGAAACATGTATGTGTACACTAATGTGTATACAGAGCTGGCTGGTGCAAATCTTGGGTCAGCGCTGATGCGGTACAGAAAAGAATTGGTATAAGCGTATAATGCACATAACAAAGAGGAATATATTAAGGGGGTCACTCCGTGTGATATTTTGAAAAAAACGTTTTTTTTTTGCATAAATTGATTCCTAAATATGTGTAGAATATGCTGGTAAAGTGATTTTCCAATATTCGAAGTCGTTGGAAAGTTACATCAGTTACAAGACCAACTATTCAGAGCGCTTAGTCAAGTGCTTGACGGGGTGGGGCACGGGGCCTATTGTGACGCTTGGGGTTGCTACCTGAGACCTTTCAATACACATGTACGCTTATATATACCTGTATAGAGAGGAATTTAGGGGGTCACTTCGTTTCCCAAACTTACTTTTAAATCTAACGGTTAGTTTAGTCCTGGCTTGGCAGCAAAGAGCGTAACAGCTACTACAAATCAGTTCGAAATCAGATTATAATTTGTTCGTTTTCGCAATGAGTGGTAGAAGAGGAAGCAAGTCCGGTAATATTCATCCTGGTCGGTGTAAGAAACGACAGTTTTCTGGAAATCGTTACACAGCGCAAAGTGATACGGAGTTTACATCAGCTTCAGCTAAGAAACTCAAAAACAGTATGAACATGGAGGTGCCCGTCACCTCAAGTTTTGCATATTGCATTCTGGAGTTTGCCTCTGTATTTTCTGCAAATGTAATATGTAAGGAGTGCAAAAGTGATGTGTCTTGAAGCAAGAGCGGAGCAAGCAGCTTTAAGGGACTTCCAGGAGGAAGAAGAAGGAATTCTCTATGGACCAGGCATAGCAGATTAATTGTGAGTAAAGATTTTATAGTTTAAATCGTAGTTGAACTTTTAAACGCGTTTTTCTCCAAACTGTATTTTTCTAACTGGTCTCCACGATATCTCTATAACGGTTTGACCGATTGCTTTGAAATTTCAATGGTAGGTTCGGCACGTGTATAGTCATCGTATGGTTTTTTGATTCCAGATAAGCCAATCAGCCGGAATCATGGAGACCGTCGACAAACTTCTTTTCGACATGGGTGCATTCGGAGTACTGAAACACGCAATGGCATGAAGATTTTAGTCTGAAACTATTTCGATTTACTGTTGAAATGTTGAAACTGTTGAAAAAAAAAGTTTGAGCTTCTATATTTTTATCGTACTTCAAAAAAAATCCCCAAAAAAGCTAAAAAAAACGGCCGTTACACGGGGTGACCCCCTTAACAGCGTTGCCAATTTGTTGTTCGCCATTATAATTGGGCGCGGCCATCCCTTCTTATGTCTGTTAGCTTGGTTGCTCCTCCTACAAAGGCATGTGGCATTGTCTTCGGGATAAGTGTACTCGATTAGTACATCTCGATACTGATAGGGTGTATTACTTTTCCGTCAAAAATTACGTTATGTATAATACAGTTTAATACAAAACAGTTATTTGATACATTATTTAATACTCAAATAACTGAACAAACCTTTATTCTGTTAAACTTGGTTGCTCTCACAAAAGCTCGGGAAGTACTTTTTTGTATAATAAGTTTAATACAAAACAGTATTTGATACAGTAACCTGAACAAAATACCTTTGGTTTCAGCTTTTTTTGGGCAAAGGGAAAGAAAAAAAAAACCTTTTGTCACCTTCACTAAAATTGCATTTTCTACAAGAATTCAAACATCCAGACGAATAAAACTTATGAACAACTTATCCGTACAATGTCCGTAATACCACTTAATAATTTGCTTTCGTTCTTCGAGGGTATACATTGTCATTTTTAAAAGAGTTACTGGGAATCGCGAACTAGCTTAATACACAAAAACGCAACGACACAAATAGAATGATGAAAATATTCAATATGGAAAACAATGCATACTGATCAGAAGCCACGTCCATGATCGCAAGTAGGTGCATCTCTCATTGGAACATGCATTTCCGCTCCCTTCCACACTCCGTCCGAGAACGAATCGTGGGCTCATCGGTCCTCGTGCCTAAAGCGACAGGTTGGCAACAGCTTAGTTTCTCTCTGTCCTTTTTTGATACATTATTTTGCCGTTTCTGTTCTGTACTATACTACTAATATCGACCCAAGCTTTTCATCAGCCAGCTCTGTATGTACCGGGTGGGCAAATTTCGATGTTTTTATAGGGTATCTCGGTAACTGTAAGGGCTATGGAAAAATGAACCCACCTTTCCCGACCTCTTTTTTCGAGATAAATTCATTGGTGAAAACCAGAATTTGCTATATCTTTTCGTTTTCGAGTTGTAAACGAAAATTGATTTTTTTGAGTTTTCGATTGGTGTCGATAACTCGGTTGTTTGTAAAATTAGAAGAAATCTGTTTGCACGTTCTACAGGCACTTTTTTAAGTAGAATAGGATTTCTTAACAGATTTTTTATATCTTGTGTAGTTTTCGAGTTATGGCATAAACTTCTATTTTTTTAAATGGAAACCATAGTTGGCTATGATTTAGCTAAAAAGAGGATTTTTTTCTCTTTACAACGATATATAGTTTGTGGGGTCTATGATGAGTGTTTATGCGGAAACAGTTAAAAATTTTAATTTTTTGTATAGGTATACTTACTTCTGTTTTTTCTTTGCAGGAAGAGTAAGTTTCTATAGTAACACATTGTTACAACAATGTTTTAATAATAATAACTGTTGCTATGGAAATTTACTCCTGCGAAAAGTAACATAAATACATAGTAACAGTCGTATATAATGAATGGTATATTAAACTTAAATAACTAATTATGACATATTAGTGACTAATTAATAATTAATTATAACATATTCATAACAAGAAAGTTTAACACACTTAACAATCAAATTTGTAACAAATAATGTATGTAAAAAATACGATACAATATATTTTACAAAAACAAAAACTAGACAGATAAAAAAAATACGAGCATGATTATTTACCTAAAGTTTTCAAATTGTCGTCCGTTGTTTGCGATGCACAGTTCACATCGCTTTGAAACACTTTTTGTTGCATTATAGATGTGAATATTTGAAACGGAATTCAGACAGTCTATAAGATTTTCTCTCAGTTGAACCAGTGTATTATTTGTCTTTTTGTATAAATTGTCTTTAATGGTTCCCCAAAAAAAAGAAATCTAACGGTGAGAGATCTGGCGACCGAGGAGGCCACTTTACTGGCCCATTGTTCCCTTATCCATTTCTCCCCAAAATTAGTATTTAATAATTCCGAGATTAAATTAGTATTATGGGGTGGTGCCCCGTCTTGTTGAAAAAATACATGTCGTCTTTCGTTAAGTGGCAAGTTGTCTAAAAATTCTTCTACTATGTGGTAGTTTATCATATTGTAATACCGTTGACCATTTAAATTGTCATCATAAAGTTGGTAAGCTAAAATGCGGTTATTATATAGGGCACACCATACACTAAAACCGAAACGTCCTTGATTTTGAACATCAACAGTCTGATGAGGATTATCTTCAGACCAATAATGTTTGTTGTGTCGGTTGAAAATTCCGGCACTACTTACGTAACTTTCATCTGTCCAAATGATATTTTTAAAAATAATTGGTCTTGCTCCTCAATTTGTTGTAGGTACCAATTGCAGAAATCCAGTCGGCGTTCAGGATCAGTTGGAAGGAGCTGTTGTTGTTTCCTTATTGTATAAGGTCTAAATTTGTGTTTTTTTAAAACTGAAAGTGCTCTTCGTCGCGATATCCAGACTCTGCTTCAATTTGCCTACTTGAAATTGAAGGATTTACGACTACCATACCAACAACATTTATGGCAACATCCTCAGCATCTTGAATACGATAATTTTTTGGTCTTGGTTTATTAAATCCTCCGTATTCAACGAGGTTTTCTTTTAGTCTACCAAAGATGGACATATTAGGTTGTCTCCTTTCAGGGTAGCGATTAAAATATGCTTCCGATGCAGCTTCAGAATTATATCCATTTTGAATAAAACACTCTAGCATATTAAACTTTTCGTAATTTTGATACGCCATCGCGCCTTGTCAATTTCTTTAATCGAAACTTTAAAACTATAATGCAAGCAAAAACCAAACATAAACAATTAATCAAACAGTAATGTGTAACTGTGTATTTACATCCCAATATCCAACTGTTCTGTTTTCAAAATGACAGGAGCCTACTGTGCAAAATCATTGAAATTACTATACTGTCCTTTATTAGAAAACATATGTTTTTAACTGTTTCCGCATAAACACTCATCATAGACCCCACAAACTATATATCGTTGTAAAGAGAAAAAATCCTCTTTTTAGCTAAATCATAGCCAACTATGGTTTCCATTTAAAAAAATAGAAGTTTATGCCATAACTCGAAAACTACACAAGATATAAAAATCTGTTAAGGAAATCCTATTCTACTTAAAAAAGTGCCTGTAGAACGTGCAAACAGATTTCTTCTAATTTTACAAACAACCGAGTTATCGACACCAATCGAAAACTCAAAAAATCAATTTTCGTTTACAACTCGAAAACGAAAAGATATAGCAAATTCTGGTTTTCACCAATGAATTTATCTCGAAAAAAGAGGTCGGGAAAGGTGGGTTCATTTTTCCATAGCCCTTACAGTTACCGAGATACCCTATAAAAAACATCGAAATTTGCCCACCCGGTACATATGTATATATTCACTAGAGTCCAGATTTCACTCAAATATGTCGTCAATATCAGGATAGAGCCGCAGCTCGGGTATAAAGAAGCTTAGATCCAATTAGCAATATCTTTACCTAAGATATATAAATATACTTGAATCGGTGACATCAGAAAAGGCATGAGTCAACTTTACCGAATTTTACAGGAGAGACAAAATACTGAATGATTTATTTTAGTTTAAAAATAAAAATAATAAGCAGCTTATTTTGAAAGGTTTGTGTAGGAAGTGTATTTTGAAACTGTTGTAAATAAATTATAATGACCGTTTGATTTTTAATTAAATTCTAAATTTTATGAACTCATGCCTTTTCTGCAATCAATAGGGTGGATTTAATAAAAGCGAAGAAATAAAAAAGAGACCACATTTTTATTATCAAACCAGCCACCTCAAAAACGTTAATTATACAAAAAAAAAAAACATGTTTGAATGGTTGAACAAAATTAAACTTTCACTTTCCTCATCACAACTCATGGTATTGTCTTTGGAAGTAGTGTAGAAGTTCCTCATAGAATGGGGCGGTGCTCGTCTACAATATATTCTAGAATGCCTTCTATATCTTAGATAGAAGGCCTTCTTACCTCTGGGATAAAGTAATATACCGCACGGACATTCACAACAGAAACACACGGAAAAAAAGGGCAATCGATATACCAAAACACCAAACACAACAATTTAAAAATTCCTTCACATATCAAATATCCCAAGAATACAATAACATCCCAGTCTATCTTCATGGTATCTCTAGCTTCATTTAAAAGAAAACTATTTAATATAATATTCAATGACCAATGTGCAAAGTTAAATATACCTTAGTTTATTTAAACCGGAAACAACTTATTAGGTTTTTTATTAGGGACAATTATACAAAATTGTACTTGTATAGCAGTTTAAATTTACAGTTTTTCTTTGCTACCTTTGTATAAACAAATGTATCCATTTTCTTATGACTTTGTGGAAGAACAGCTTAAGCTGAACAAAGAACCTTTTGACCTACCCTATTTCATGATTTTCGATAGTATAATCTCTTTTTTCCTTACTTATTTCTTATTATTTGTTAATTTTCCTGATTATATTGTAAACCATTTGTTTACGTCTCTCTGTTCTTTCATACTAAGTTCATTGTTTTGTCTACTGCCTGATAGATGTCGCTAATAGTGTTCTACATACCTATAATTTTTTGTTAGGAAAAACATATATTAATAAGAAAAATAAATTAATAGACAGGTTCAATTCTTGTAGAAATTTTCTGGTAGAAGGTTTTCAATATATTGTAGTGACAGTGAAGGGTGGTCTAAGCATTTTGGGATAGTTATACTTATAGTAATTTTGGTAGTGGAGGCAGGAATAATCAGTTAGATTCCTTCCTTTTCCTGTCCTTCCTATCTAGCTGGTTTTCTCAACGGGTAGGCGACAGCTTTGTGGTGGTAAGTTTGTTTTATTTTATATTTCAGTTTTTCAATTAATAATTTTTATTTAGTTGACCTCATTGCAAACACAACATCTTTTTTTGGTCCTGATTCGAGCGCGGATATCATTGTTTAGTAGTTTTTCTCATATTAGTAGTTTTTTCGCGATATAAAAATCGTATTCAGTTACTGCTTTTTTAGATTTACTGTATAGTTTACTATCAATTTTCGATTTAAATTAGATAGATTTACGTACTTAGTTTTACAATTCAATTAGAGTTGGTTTGTATTTCAATTTTAGACATTCGATTTCTAATAAATTCACTTTACGTTTTCTAAAATAAAATGGATGCAAAAAGAAAAACGGGTAAAAAGTGTGGACAGCTAAAAAAGAGCAATATTTTACACGTATCCAACAATTACTTGATATTAGCAAAGATGTAACAACTCCAGAAAAAATTGCTAAATTTAAACTTAAACTAGAAACTGTTGAGAAAACAAAAAATTCACTGTTAGAGGCATTAGACGAGATTAATTTACTAGAATGTGATCTTAATGAGGATTTTGTTCCAAATTATGCTGTTCTAGACGTAGTAGACGAAATGATGTGTCAAATTATATCTGTTGAAAAAAGTTTTAAAACTCCCAAACCCAGGTGATTCACACCGAACTCGTCCATCTTTGGAGGGTAGACCTTCCCAAAATTGCCTAAGTTACCACTTCCTAAATTCTCTGGGGATATCAAAGAGTGGCCTTTATTCATAGAATGTTACAATAGTATGATTCACAATAATTTAGAATTAAATGATGTAGACAAAGTACATTATTTAATAGGATGTTTAAGTGGTAGTGCCTAAACGTGTTCTGGTATCCCTCCTACAGGAGATAATAATAATATAATTCTAAAGGCCCTTATTGATAAATTTGAAGACAAGCGAATTTTGGCAAATTCATACATAGAACAAATACTTCATTTTAAGCAGGCTTCCACCGAATCTTATTCTAGTTTAAACATTTTTCTGGAAAGATTTGATTCTACAGTTACGGCGTTATTGAAATTAAATATTGACAACTTAGCGGATTATTTTTATCGCATATTTGGCATTAGCAAAACTTAATCCTGAAACACAAAAGTTGTTTGAAAATAGTTGCAGGAGTTCAGAAATGCCATCTTATGAGGAAATTAAAATTTTTGTAAAAGAACAAGCGAAAATATGTTCGAGAACTCAGAATAACGATAAAATTAGTACGGGTAGTTATTCAAAAATAATAGTACGGGTGGTAAACCAAAAGTTACTTCACTCTTTGTTGTTCATGGCTCAAGTTCTACTTCTAATTTGAAATGTCATCTGTGTAAAAAGTGATTCTCATTATCTCAATACCTGTTCTAAATTTTTGAAGATGTCTCCTGAAGAACGGTATAGACAAGTGGAGAAATAATAATTTATGTTTGAATTGTCTTGCAACTCATAAAGTGATTAATTGTAGAAGTAACAATACTTGTAGGACTTGTCATGCAAGGCATCATACGCTTTTACATTTTAAATCTAATAGACTTTCTGCATGTAGTAGTGGTGATAAAACAAATTCCAAAATTAGTTGACATTTCTGACTCATCCAAGGCGATAGAAAATGATCAGTTCAATCCGCTGCCTAGTACATCTACAACCGACGTAATCGTTAACAATAATGGGTCATCTAATCCGTCAGAACAAGCACTAGTAAACTTTTGTTCGCTTACAAATACAAGATTGTCGCGTTGCCACTGTAACACTGTACTTTTGTCCACTGTAAAGGTGCATATTGTTGATAATGATGGTTGTTTACTTGCTTTTAGATTTTTAATCGATAGTTGTAGTCATGCTAATTTTTTTAAACTTAGAAGCTTTTCGCCGTTTAAAACTAACTATGCAAAAAAATAGTTCAGAAGTTAGAGGAATTGGTTCCTCTTGTAGTAATGTTCGTGGTATCTCAAATATAGTTGTTATTTCACAGTATGATTCCTCAAAACGTTATCCTATAGAAGTTTTAGTAGTAGATAAAATTACAGAGCAATTGCCACGTGTTGAAATTAATTTAAAAGCTTTGTCACATCTAGATAATTTACCGTTAGCTGATAATGACTTTTGTAGGCCGAATAAAATTGACGGAATTATTGGAGCAGATATTTTTCCCTATTTATTAGGTCAAAACGTGTAGTAGGCCCCCCAGGTACTCCGGTTGCTATTGAAACCACTTTAGGCTTTGTTGTTATGGGCGAAGCACCTACTTTATCGTCGTCGCATAGTATCAATCATAATTTTTGTGTAGTAGTAGAACCCCCACTAGAATCTTTAGTTAGAAAATTCTGGGAAGTGGAAGATATTCCCTCCTTTTCTATAGTTAACCCTGATGATGAGGATTGTGAAAACATTTTCAAATCTACTTATAGTAGAGATAGCACTGGTCGCTATACAGTAGCTCTACCTTTTAAATTGGATGCTTCTCTTCTTGGAGATTCGTACCAAATTGCTCTTAGAAGGTTTTTATCATTAGAGAAAAAAATAAATAGTAATTCCATTCTGAAAAAACAATATTCGGACATTATTCGAGATTATATTAGTCAGGGTCATATGAGCAAGATATTAGTGGATCAATCTCCTAAAGAAGTTTATTATATTCTACATCATGCTGTATTCAAAGCTGACTCTACTTCTACTCCTATTCGCATTGTTTTCGATGCAAGTTGTAGAACTGATAGTAATTATTCTTTGAATGATTTATTGTTTACTGGTCCTAAACTGCAATCGGATGTTTGTACTATGTTTTTGAAGTTTAGGTTATTCGAGGTAGCTATTACAGCTGATCTTCGTCAAATGTATCGCCAAATCAATTTGATTAATGATCATTGTAGATTTCAGCGAATTCTTTGGAGATCCTCCCCAATGACCCCATTGATATTTACGAATTAACGACAGTGTCTTTTGGTATTAAACCTTCTCCTTTTTCTTGCTATGCGAACTGTGCGTCAGTTATCTCAAGATGAGAAATTATCATTTCCTTTAGCTTCCGAATTTGTCGCACAAGATATGTACGTAGATGATTTCGTGTCTAGTGTTCCTTCTACTAGTCAAGCAGTTGAGTTATATCATCAATTGGTCGAAATGTTTCAAACAGGTGGTTTTCAAATAATGAAATGGGCTACTAATTCCAAGGAGCTTTTAGCAAATATTCCTTTAGAAAATCATACATCTAAAATAGTTAGTTTTGAATCCGATAGACTTAAAGTTTTAGGATTACAATGGCAACCTGGTTTAGATGTTTTTTCCTTTTTCTTTTGATGTCCCTAAAGAAATTTGTTCTAAGAGACATATTCTCTCCACAGTTGCACGTTGCTATGATCCATTAGGTTTTTTGGCACCTGTGACTTTGTTAGCGAAATTGTTGATAAAACAATTATGGATTCTTAAATTAGATTGGGATGAAGTTCCTCCTCCTGATATCATTCGTAAAATGGGATCAATTCAAGAATGATTTACCTTTGCTTTCTACTTTTGAAATTCCTCGACATATAGGTACAGGAAATAATCATCCAGTTATTATTATAGGATTTTGCGATGCATGTTCTTCATCCTATGGAAGTGCAGTGTATCTACGTAGTGTTGTAAACAGTGAAATAAAAATTAGTCTTATTTGCGCTAAAGCCAAGGTTTCTCCTATGAAAGTAGTTACTATACCTCGTTTAGAGCTATGTGCTTCACATTTATTAGCTAAACTCATTAATTTTGTTGTAGACTGTTACCAATCAAAGTTAAAAATTACCGATATTTATGCTTTGTCAGATTCCACGGTAACTCTCAACTGGATAGCAACACATCCATCAAAATTACCTACATTCGTAGCCAATCGTGTTGCTCAAATTCAGACTTTTATCAGTCCTAATTCATGGTTTCACGTGGATGGTCAAAATAATATTAGTGATTGTTTATCACGAGGTTTAACTCCTAGGCAACTTGTAAATAATCCTACTTGGACACTTGGTCCAGACTGGTTGAAATTATCCCCATCTTTGTGGCCAATTTGTCGAGTGGCCCCAAATGTTCCTGAGAACAAAGTTGTATCTGTAGTCGTTACAAAAAACTTATGACTTGGACAATTCTTTTCTTAATCTTATAGAACGAAAATCGAAATGGCTTCGTTTATTAAATAGTGTTGTGTATGTCCTTAGGTTTCTAAAATTATTACTAAAATCTTCAGTTATTTCTAACATTGATTTGGAAAAGGCTGAAATGGTGTTACTGAAAATTGTTCAGTATAAACATTTCAAGTCAGAAATTACACTATTGGGAAAAAATATTTGTCCTTCGTCGTTGAAAACTTTGCGACCGTTCATTCAAGATGGAATAATTCGAGTAGGAGGGCGACTGTCCAATTCTGACCTTGATTTCGATAATCGTCATCCCATTTTATTGCCTAAACGAGATAGATTCGTTGATCTTCTAATCGATTATTATCATTCTTCGAATTTACACACTGGACCTTCATTAGTTTTAGCATTGCTTAGATTACGTTACTGGATATTGTCTGCTCGAAGTGTAGTTAGATATAGAATTCAAAAATGCAATACTTGTTTTCGTTTGAGTCCAAGGTCGTCTACCCCATTAATGGGAAATCTTCCAACTTGTAGGGTGCAAGAAGCCAAACCATTTTTGCGTAGTGGGTGCGACTACGCAGGTCCGGTGCAAATTATTCCATATCGTAAAAAAGGAGTTCGTTCTGTAAAGGCCTATATTTGCTTATTTATATGTTTAGCAACTAAAGCTGTCCATTTAGAATTAGTCACGGATTTGTCTACGTCTAATTTCCTTCAGGCCTTTAAGAGATTCATTAGTAGACGAGGAATTGTTTCGGAACTATATACCGATAATGGGACTAATTTTATAGGTGCTAAGGCTGCTCTAGATGATCTTTACACTTTAATTGGTTCGCAAGAATATAATGAAACTATGGAAGGTGAATTTGCTACTCGTGGTATATCTTGGAAATTGACCCTCCTTCAGCTCCTCATTTTGGAGGACTGTGGGAATCCAATGTGAAATCTGTTAAAACTCATCTATATAAAGTAGTTGGCAACCAATTGTTAACGTATGGAGGAATTTAACACATTTTTAGTACAAGTTGAGGCCTTGTTAAACTCTGCGTCCCTTATGTGTATTAAGTTCTGATCCCTCGGATCCAATTGCACTCACTCCTGCACATTTTTTGACACTTACCCCTATATCGAAACTTCCTGCTCAAGAACTTCTTGATGTTAACATTAGTCGATTGGATCGTTATCAGTTAATTGATCAAATGGTTCAACATTTTTGGAAGCGGTGGCGTTTCGAATACATAACATCACTACAGACACGTCAACGCTGGAATACTAATAATTCTTTGGTAGAAACAGGTATGGTAGTATTATTGAAACAACCAAATGCACCCCTTTGCAGTGGCCATTAGGAATTATAGAAAAAACTTATGGTGGACGTGACAATATTGTACGCGTTGTAGATGTTCGAACAAAAAACGGTATTTACAAACGCCCTGTTGTCAAACTATGTCCTTTGCCAACGCAATAGTCAAAAAAAATCTGAAATTCTAGTTAGTAATTCTTTGTATACATAGTTTAAGGTATAAATTTGTTTAGTTAAGTTATTTAGTAATTAATTAGATAAATTTAAATTTATTTACAATTAGACATTTTCTCCATGTGATTAGTATAGCCTCTTTGATATTCATTAGGGAATTCTGAAACATTTTTCAGGGCGGGGGGAATGTTTACGCCTCTCTGTTCTTTCATACTAAGTTCATTGTTTTGTCTACTGCCTGATAGATGTCGCTAATAGTGTTCTACATACCTATAATTTTTTGTTAGGAAAAACATATATTAATAAGAAAATAAATTAATAGACAGGTTCAATTCTTGTAGAAATTTTCTGGTAGAAGGTTTTCAATATATTATAGTGACAGTGAAGGGTGGTCTAAGCATTTTGGGATAGTTATACTTATAGTAATTTTGGTAGTGGAGGCAGGAATAATCAGTTAGATTCCTTCCTTTCCTGTCCTTCCTATCTAGCTGGTTTTCTCAACGGGTAGGCGACAGCTTTGTGGTGGTAAGTTTGTTTTATTTTATATTTCAGTTTTTCAATTAATAATTTTTATTTAGTTGACCTCATTGCAAACACAACACCATTAAAAGTCAATAAAACACATTATTATTATTATTATTATTATTATTATTATATGGCAGCGTTGATCTAGTATTATCCGTTTTACTAGATTTTATTGGTACTTTCCTGCTATACGCCGCCTTCACCGTGGATAACTCAATGACACTGAAATTAGGCCTTAAAAGTTGAAAGGTTTTTTGAACAACCCCCGATGAATGTATCGGCCGCGTCGAGGTACCTTTATAGGTAGATGAATAGTGAAAAGCCATGGATGCTGAGGGTTGGAAACTGGTTTTTTGATGTTTGGGTAAACGTTTTCCATAAGAATTGTCAGAAAGACAAGATTTTTTAAAATAAGTTGGCCACCAACTGTCAAAATTTAGAACTTCCTCATTTCCGACTATAAAATTAATAAACTCTGAACGAAAAGTGTGTCGTTGGAACGTAAATAAGCCAGTGATAACTGTCAAAAAGGTGGGAGGGAGAGTAGCGGCGGTAAGAGAGCGCAAAAAAGGCATGAGTCAGAGACTCGAGCCTTCATCAGACTCATGCCGCTTGTCTTCCAATCTGTGGTCGAGCCTCCCGGAACGGATTTGTAAAAAAGCAATGCTGGGAAAATAGTGACTCATGCCTTTTCTGATGTCACCGATTCACTTGTTTATGAGGTCTCATACGACTTCTGCACTATAAGTGTTTGTTAAATGACTTTATAATGTCAAAATCGTCAAAGCTCATTGTAATAATGCATAAAAGATACTACATTTTATTTGAATTAGCGATGTGTATATTTCGTTTGGCTATACAAACCTCCAGTTTTTTGGGTTTTCTACAAAACTGTAAAACTTTTTATATCGAACAAATACATTCTGTTATCAACAACGACCACGACGGAGATTGATTATATTACACGTATGTATATTACACGGTGATCGCTTTATCTTCACCACCCCATTCTATTTGTAAAAGGATAAGGCCCACCGCAGACAACCGACTATCGGTCACCTACAGTTATGTCGGTATGAAAGTATCCCACACATTTTAATGAGATACCGCAGACGACCGACTAAAAAGATGAACCGACAAAAAAATTGGAAAATGTTCCATTTTTGCAACCGACTCGATTGTCGGTGACAAGTCGCTAACAAATAGAATGAATGTACTAATACGAGGTAACGCACACGAACTACAGTTTAGTCGGAGCTGGGCGACATATATGTAATGCATACGGTTCCGAACGTGTGCTGTAACGCAGGGCTGGACTCAATTTGGCATACACAGCATGGCAAAAAAAGTCTCGCATTAATGCCTGTAACTTTTTAATAACCTTATATATGAGGGGCACAGATGCAAAACTCACATTATCCATAATTTTTCGAAATAGAGTTAGTGGCGTTATCTTGTTCATCGTGTTGAACTACACCATTTTAAATGTTAAAAGTGGTATAAAACTCACATGTTCGTATTTATTTTAAATTGTGGAATGTGTGAATTGTTTCAAAAACTCACATTCTCCTAAGGAGAATGTGAGAATGTTAGAACTTTTTACTATCAACATTTTTTATACTTTGCAATTTTAGGTTCATTATAAAAATATTTCACTTCGTCAGTCAATGATGATAATAAAACCGTATTCTAAGTATTTTGTGCAGCTTTTTATTTTGATTATGAACTACCATATTACATACAATTTTTATTGATATACCATTGAGTTTGTTTCCAAGTTCTTTTTCTTAGCTTAACTTCATGAATTTTAGTGTAAAAACTAATATTATGTAGAATAATTTGGAGCAAAACGAAAATTATCCAAAAAATTGTACCAAAACTCACACTATCCAAATTTGAATTCACTTTCTTGGAGTCAAATATTGTTGTGCTGTCATTTCACCAATTGAGAAGCAAATGTAAAGTTCTAATACAAATAGCAAAAAAATTCAGAGCGTCAAGTCACTTGAAAAGTGAGAAATCAGTTATTCCTTCTTCCTGAAAAATTTTTAAAAGTCGATAAGGTGAGTTTTGCATCTATACCCCTCATATGAAAAACGTCCTGAATAAAAGTTTTCCATCAGATCTTTTGCATATAGGTATATGTCAACATGAAATAATTTTGTATTTTCGTGTTTCATTATTATGGACATCAATTTTATATTTTAAATGACAAACCGTAGGTTTTCTATTAATAACTGAAAAAAGTAGTTTTTTGTCTTTACTGTACACTACAAATTTGATATCGTTACATAAAAGAAATTTTCGCAAAAAAAAACACGTTTAAAGTTTAACTCTTCGAAACGAATAATAAAAAAAAAGATAATCAAAGTACTTATCTGTAAAATTAACATGTTCTCGTGACGTTTGAACCAGATGAAATGGCTCTAAAGGAACTATAAATGAGACTACTGCAGTGTTTTTCAACTTTTTTCAACGCGATAGTCAATTTTTTTTTCAAATGGCAATAATGGATTATTTTTGTAAATTATCATGCTTTGTTTTCTAAATCCAACGATGTATAACAAATTGACTTTTTGTGAAACATTTATTGCAGAAAAAGTGCCAAATTGTTTATCATTATCGCAATCGGCCTCCTACCGGCTAACAGTTAGCCGCTCCAACACGAGCATTCGGTGCCGGCGCGCACCGGTGCTGCACTTTGCAGCACCTGTGCCTGTCCACTGCCTTCCTCACTCATCCGCAGCACAGCCGCCTTTGCGCGACAGAGACAGACATCATTATATTCTTGCATTTAGGCCAGTGGAATTAGAAAAAAAGTCTATATTTGGATCTAATTAACGACAGATTTTAACATGGTTTAGTGTGTTCATTTGGAGTTCAGGAACATCGTCCTGAAATTAATCCCAATTTGGAGGTCAGAAACGATGTCAAATTGACGTTATAATGTGCAAAAATCGTTAAAAACGGACATATAATTGATTTGCTCTGGGACTATTACCATTAGAGGTATCGAATTTTTTCTAATGTGTAGGTAATGAAAATCCGGTAAATTTGCGACTTGTCGAGTTCGATTTAGTCAATTATTTATTTGAATATTTAAAAAATTTAAATTTATTTTTCATTTTACGAAAAAAAGCTTCTGCATGATTGAAACTTTTGGAAAATGTGTCTTTTATGATCCTCAAGACATCAAAAAATTTTCATCAAAAAATATTAATTCGTTAACGAGAAATTCCATTTGTTTATTAAAAACACCTTAAATGTTTAATGCTATTTGACCCTATTGCCGTCGACAAAAGAGGTTCATCCAGGTCTGCCTGGACTAATCTAATCATGTATGCCGTGGAAAACAAAAAAATAATACAACAAAGCAAATAAATGTCATTTCAGCGTCCGCGTCCCAGTCTTTTTTCGCATTCTACTTTATGTCATTTCTGCATTAGGTTATTTTTTTGTGAAATAAGCTTAGCAGAAAAAAAATGTTTCACAAAAGTCAATTGGTTATACATCGTTGGATGCAGAAAACAAATTTGCAGAGTAATTTACAAAAAAAAATCCTATATTGCCATTTGAAAAAAAAAGTTGACTATCGCGTTTCAGAAAAAAAAAAGTTGAAAAATACTGCAGTAGTCTCCCTTTAGAGGCATTTCATTTGTTTTTTTTTTGTTTTTTAACATCATGCTACAAATAACGGAGTTATGGCTCGCGGAGTTTTTTTATCAGACAGCCGGTATAAAGCTGGTGATAAATAAAGGAGCTAAAACTAATGAAAAAATAAAATGTAGGTGTGTGTATAAAATTTCGAAATGCGTGGTTTTTAAGCAAAATGAACCAAATACACCTTCAAGTAAGTCGATCTAAATCCGTAAATTTTTTATCTAAAATATATGTTTCAAATTTATTCCCAAGTAAACGGTTTTTTTTTTGCGATTTGTATAGGTCGAAACACTATTTGTGTGTTCTACAAACTGTAAACTTAATTTTGCAAAAAAATGTTGAATATGCAGTTTTCTTTAGGGCGACAGATTAACCACTGTATGTACCTGTATATATAAAATTAAACATAAAAACTTTTTAAAACCTAAAAAATAAATAGAACTCACAATTAAAAGGTAACATTCTATGGTTATTTTTTACGAGAGGTTAAGCTTACTGTCAAGTATATTGGATAAATGCGCAGAAAAATGTACAGGGTGAAATAAATAGAGAATGGAGAGTCACACCTGACCAACTTTGTCCTTTCTTTTATTATATAGAACGTTACAAATATTTTAAATTATTATAAATAGAACGTAGTATACCTATATTATAAGTAGAACGTACTATACCGAATTTCTTTGCCTTTTGGAATGCACTGTCTTTTTCAACATTTTTATCGCAATCTTTTTTTAACATTTTACAAAAATGTAGTGTATAAATTCCAATAAACATTATTTATTATTTATATTTTATATCTTATGATACGAGTATGTATCATTCAGGCTTCTTCTTTTTTGTGTCCTCGAGATTTCCAAGATTTCTCTAAATGTTCGGCTGCGGTACACGTGAATTTATTTTGTATCTACTGGTACATTTTCATAAAAAAGTTAGTATAAAAGATTAATTTGTTGTTTATGTTTTAAAAATAAACTACTATGTTGGTAACTATGTTGACACCTTGAGATAACTCAAAAATAAAATATATTTTAAGTATACGCAATGCTGACACTTACCGATAGCTTGTCTTGATCTTAACAAATTGTACGTAAAACAGTGAGTGAACCATTGTCATGGAAAATCTCTATGTGGGTAGCCGAACGTTGCGTCACAGATGGCGTACGTTTTGACAGGTTAAGACATTGCTCACAAAAGCCACTGTACAACACGAATAAGATTATTGTTAATCATAATCACACCTACTCAGTGTTTTACAATATCTAAATATCAAAGGACACAGTAAGTACGAGCCTATACTCGAACTTGTCTATACAGAGGGTGAACAAAGAAAGCGAACTAAATAATAGCCGACTGAATAAAAGATAAAGTTATTAAAATTTGATAAACAACTTAATATAACTCGAAAACGGTACATTTAGGTATAGGTATGATAGTGTGTCTAGGTTAAAGCCGTATCTACGATGACGATTAGGGTTCGTAAACTGTGCTATAACGCAGGGCCGGACTCGTAATCCGCCATGTTATTGACGGAAGATGACATACGAGAGATCAAAAAGACTGGAGTAAAAATCTGTTGATAATGTTCAGAAACACCGACTGTGTGCATTGCTTGAGAGAGTACGTTGCCATGACCAATAGTTTTTCTGCATTCATTCTCATTAAACGTGAGTGAATTGACCTGTATGGTCTTAGAGGGAATGTTTGGTATGATATATGGTTTTAGAGGGAAAATGATCGTTCCCCATCTACTGAAGTTAAAGCTGCATTATTTTCACGAATTTCTTACAGCTGTTTGTATCACGAAAAGTTGTTTTATGAGTGCTATCATTAGTACATTAGTATTTTTTACATCTACAGAGGATAATGCACGTGTTACTATTATTTCTATACTTTTAGACGTTGTTTGCAAAACCCGTTTACTACCTATCAGTATCGGGGGCGAAATGTCTGAATCGCCTAAAATTCGTATCAGAACATTAACGACCTTATCACTGTAAAAAATGTTGTTTCGTCCATTGCCAGCCACAGAAATTTATTGCGTATGTCTTCTTTGAGATTTCCCATGACACGTTGATATGTCTTCTGTAAATATGTTTTACGTAAGGTATGGCTATTCGACAATGGAAAATCGGATACATATTTGGGAAAAAAGTCTAAAGCAAAAATTGCCGACCACGTTTACATGCGACCAAGGATACATGCGCAAAACATTATGCACAAATCAAACCAAAATTCCTCTTTTGTAACAGGGCCAGGTATATTTTTATGGATATTAGAATATCCACTTTCAGCGATTACGACATACAGGTATATACCGACGATTGCAAGGAATACATAAAATATGTGATATTTCTATTTTAATTTCGTCGTAATTTTCACAAGTCTATTCACAAATGGTAACGACTCTGCCATTATTGCAAAAATTTCTTGACATCTAGAAAGCTGAAGCTGAAGGGGTGTCCTTGAGGTTTTCAAGTAATTCATCAAAAGAGGCAGAGGTTATTATAAAAGGCATATAAAAGAGGCAAATAAATGAAAAACTTTCATCTTGCTACGCCGCCGTTGATTGGCGGGGCAGCAAGCTGAAGAAGGGGAGGCGGGTACTGAGCTGGGGATAATATAACCCCTTAAGTGTGGTGGGTTCGCGGTGGTGAGGAGTGCGCGGGAACAATTTGGCCGGCAGCCCAGTGCTCACCGGAGACTGGGGGTGGAAACCCGTCTCCGGTCCCAGTTTAATTCCCAATTTAAGTCCCAATTATTTAGTCTATCAATTTAATACCGTAACAATCTTTCCGTAAATCCACAAATAAGATATAAAAAATAAGCCAATTTCCTCTCTTCTTTCATTGATAGGATGCACCGAATTGTGACAATTCCGGTTTTACGCCTCTTTCGGACCCAATTATGTAACTATAAATAATGCAATAAATTTGTTTACGATTTATTATAACACCATGTAGTCAATCACAAACTAATCTTCTGATGGAAAGGAGCTGTGTACACACCGTATAGTATGAAATTGTGTCCGTTCGGTTTCATCGTTCTATTTTTTGCCATACAGTCAAAATCTTATAGTGTGAAAGGAGCATTACGCTCCTTTGTTGTATTTAAAAACTGTGTTGCATTTGAAAAACTGTGTTGCATTTAAAATAAGCGATTTATAAGAGGATAAAGTTGTTCAATTTTTATTCTCGGACCATTTGTATAAGGACTGCAATTCGGAAAACGTATTTCTGAATATAGGGAATGCTAATATGAATATTAGAGAGAGCGTGACAAAATGAATAGAAACTTATCATCAAACATGTATCTTTCATACATTATACCCCAGTCTAGAGTCTGAAGTAGGTACACGAACTACGCCATTGGCATCTAAATGTAACCAACGGTATTCAAACGGTTTTAAAAAGGTCAAAACCAGTTTTATTTTAAATGGATACTACTGTTACCAAGTAACACACCAATTGCATATACGTAGGTCTCTGAGACTGAATGTAACCAGCTTATTTTTTGTTGTCAAATTGTGACCAAACTGACTACTTAAATGTTTGCGCCTGGAGAGTGACCGATACCCCTTTTATGCCTTAAAAGTAGTTTACAGAAATACTGTTTTATGTAGGATTCCTATTCATATAATCCGAATTATTGTTCAATTACGACTTATTAATATTTACGTTAACGGCATTACAAGTATGTAATGAGTACTATTCTAGGATATAGGACTAGGATATTCTTCTCAGATGTGCACTGCATGTAACCAATTCAAATTTGTAACAATTGAACTCATTCTCACTAAGTACAATCGGGTTCAATTGTTGTCGGTCGTGGAGTGCAGTGGAATTATGTTATCACCGTGTAGCTCTTCTTCACTCCACTAAAAGAATGTCACCGTGCGATTTTTTATTGAGTTTTGTAATATCGTTTATTTTAATTTATCATCATTAGGGTCCGAAAAGTATGCTGTAATGCATAACCAGCACTAGCACTATACAACTCTATGATAATTAAAGTATAAACCGTATTTTTTAAGCGCATATTTCTTGCCATTGTATACCTACGCCACTAACCGTGCCTAGAATGCGTAATGAACTGTCCACCAATTCCCGTGCGAGAACACAGGACGCCTTAATGCAATTTCTCCAAAAGACAGCGAGATATTCCGATGTCGTGTGGTCGACTGCCACATTGAGTGAAACGTATGTGTAAGTCACACACAGATAAGAAGCAACAGCATACGCATAAAAGGTAGTGAGTGAATAAAACCTAACTTCTCACCACCTATGCTAGTCGTTAGAACGAGAAGTGTAGAATTTGTCCTTTTTTACAACAGGCCGATGTCTGATGTACACGTACGAGATATGCTATTTTAAAACTGCCTGAATCGAGAAGGATCACCTCCATAAATTCTTTAATTTATATGCTTTAACCTGTCATCACATAACGCATCACATAAGTCATTCCTCACCACATAATAATAATATTCCTAAAATGCCGTTCGTTTGTTTTAAACGAATATACATTGCCTTTTTCTTTTTTTTACTAAATGTGTGTTATTTTCTCAGAACATGTATTCTCACCTGCATGATGGCTTAATAAGAGTTTTTGGAGAACTGTAAATAATATAGAGCTGACGATGTTTATCGGGGGGATTTTCAGGAACTCTACTCATTTAAAATAATGTCGGATTTTTGTCAGTTACGTATTTACCATAAGTGAACACTGACTTCGTTATTTTAAATGGCAGGCTGTGCCATATCTGGTTTCTACCCATAATTTTAAAGCCACTTTAACTGCCGTCATAAGAACCTATACAAGGTTCGTATTCAATACTATACCAAAATCGAGTAATAAGCCTACATTTGTTTGTTTAGGTGACAGTATAACATGTATTTTAATTTTTGAGATTATTTATTAGGAGATATAGGTTTTAGATTCTTCTTCTAGAGATATTCAATAAATTTAAACGAATTTTTTGCAGTAAATGATATTATCACCCCCATAACTCTGTTTTCGTTCTATTTTTTTTTACTTCCATTTGTTTTTTGACAGTAGTTCATAATCTTAGCGTTATTTACACTCTACTCTTAGATAATATCCATTTTTATTACTATTAGGAAATACTAATTATTATTTTGTTTGTTTTTTGTATATTGGATCAATATACTTATATGGCTTTATTAAATTTTGAAACTTGATCATTGTACAGCTGATTACTTGCATGTTTTTAAGTATTTTTTTTGTGTTTGTTGATTTTAGAACTTTTTCTACAAGAATTTGTATTCTTTTCAAGGAATGAAGTTTATAATTACTATTATTACTAAACAAGTCATGTGACTAAAGTAGGTATATAAGCTATACACGGTGGAGACTTTAACTGGAATATATTCGCTAGCGGGGTGGTGAATGATTTTTCAAAAAATTCCCGAGACACGTCAACTTTTAAATGTATTTACCTACATTTTGCAAGTAATATGAAAAATATAGCCCTTCAGGGGTGGCTGACACCACCCTCGACATGATTTTTTCAAATGCAACCCTATGGCTTGTGACCCTCATTGTAAAGCTGGTGGAAAGAGGAATCCAACGCACTGATCAAATTTTAATGTTTAGTATGTTTATAGGGTTGCATACAATTAAAACTATCTAAAAATTAAATTTATTTTCAACGTAACAATTGTTCAAAATGTGCACCATTCACTTGTTGGCAGCATTCCAGTCTGTGGTAGGTTTCGTCCCTTACATTATGCAACATTTGCAGTGTTATTTTTCCGATTTCCTCTCTTATCCTTTCCTGCAGATCTGCTATGTTGTTGGGTTTCTGAATGTAAACCCTACTTTTAAGATGTCCCCACAAAAAGAAATCGAGTGGTGTAAGATCTGGAGAGGTGTAAGATCTGGAGATCTTCCTGGCGACTCAATATTACCTCGCCTCCCAATCCACCTACCGGGAAAAATTCTGTCCAGATACTGACGAACAATGGCAGCATAGTGTGGTGGGGCCCCATCTTGCTGAATCCATAACCTCTTGTCGGTCAAGTTAGGGTTTAAGGGGTTTGGAAATAAATGACATAGCACTGGCATTAGTTCGTGCTGGAGTAAACGCAAGTATCTTGCTCCATTAAGAGTGTCATCAAAGAAAAATGGTCCTACAATTCTATCTTGTATTATTCCGGCCCACACATTAGTTTTCTGTGGACGCTGAGTATGAAGTTCCCTCATCCAATGGGGGTTCTCTTCAGCCCAGTAACGACAATTTTGGCGATTTACGTGCCCATATAATGTAAAAGTAGCCTCGCCAGAGAAAACTATCCACTCTAAAGCTAACTGGTTTTGATCAATACAAGTCATCAATAAATCGCAAAATCCCACTCGTCGATCTGGATCATCTTCAAGTAGCTCTTGAACAGCTTGCATTTTATATGGGCGTTTTTTCTCATATTTAAGTATTTTTAAAACTGTTTTGTGATTAAGATTACTATCACGGGCCAGTTGACGGGCTGGAGTGATTGGATTTTCTTCTAGAGCAAGCAACAAATTCAACTTCGTGTCGGCATCAACAACAGCCTGCCTCTTACTCGGTACTTTCCTGACATGACCCATCTCTCGATATTGTGCCTCAATTTTACTAATGGTACCTTGATTTAGTGGTGGCAAGTCAGGATGCGTTTCTCGAAACAAGCGAACAACTTCGCATTGAGTTCGCGCCCTATCACCATATCCAATCATCATCAAAATTTCGATTTTTAGTGATTCAGTTAAATAAGACATTTTCACCAATTTGAAATAACACTTCGTTTCAAACTCTGAATACAGCATACAAACTAAATTACTCTTTGCGGCCGTGTAAAAACACTGAAAAAATAACAAATATCAGTTGTGGCAAAAAATTGCTTGGAATTTTTGTGGGGACATAGCGAAAAGTAAGGTTTACATTCCAAAACTAAACAACACACATTTTGAGTAACGAAAATGTTGAGTTAAAAATAAATTAAACTATAAAATTACGTTTTAATTGTATGCAACCCTACAAACATACTAAAAATTAAAATTTGATCAGTGCATTGGATTCCTCGTTCCACCAGCTTTACAATGAGAGGTCACAAGCCATAGGGTTGCATTTGAAAAAATCATGTCGAGGGTGGTTTCAGCCACCCCTGAAGGGCTATATTTTTCACATTACTTGCAAAATGTAGGTAAATACATTTAAAAGTTGACGTGTCTCGGGAATTTTTTGAAAAATCATTCACCACCCCGCTAGCGAATATATTCCAGTTAAAGTCTCCGCCGTGTATATTAATATAGAGACATCCAAAAAAAGTCATCAAAGTTGGCCAAGAAAAAAAGACGTATTTCTATTCTTAATCGAATTTATAACCTTATTTACTTGTCAAGACTGTCACATCATATGACAGTCATTGTTTATTTTGCAAATTGTGACGGTCACTTGTCAAAAGTTTGACATAACCGAAAAGCTTAGACATGACCGCTATTTCCATCTCTCTCATTCATAACCAGAGTTGATGA
The DNA here is from genome assembly GCA_029963805.1 of Aromia moschata. Lineage (NCBI taxonomy): Eukaryota > Metazoa > Arthropoda > Insecta > Coleoptera > Cerambycidae > Aromia > Aromia moschata. The sequence continues at coordinate 293,168 of JAPWTK010000468.1, forward strand.
CGTTTTTTTTGGATGTCTCCATATTATATATCTTGTATACGAGTATAATATACCGGATGACAACGAAATCGTTATACAAGGCGTCAGTCATTCAGTTGTCTTTAAAGTTAAACATTTGGAAATCGTGTGGAAAGGGTCAGTCATTGAGACGCACATTTTTCATAAAAAAAAACAAATGAATATCAATTCTGGTCTTTCCGGAAATGGACCCAAATCAAGGAATTTTGATGGTATCCTGTATATTTTTATACACAGTTGGATAAAATTCCATTTCTTAAAATCCCATTTTCAATGACATATCACAATTTGGTGGCATTATGACGTAACCGATGAAGCTTCTGTCAAAAAAACAGTTAAAACAAAAAGTAGGTTGAGGTTTTGTAATAGTTTTTTGCTCCAAATAAAAAAATATTTTTCACGAAATGGGGTACATTTTAAAAATATTTCGAAGTGTCAATTATTTTCTTAACTTTTTAAGAGAAATAACATTCGCTTGTACCTACCTTGTATCACTTGTATCTATCTTGTATGTTTTTTTTCTAAAACCATAAATGAATACGTATTGTATTAGGCATCTTTCGTTAGATCGTTAAACACATTTTAATTTTAGAATTTAATAAGTACCTATATAAGTTATTTACTATACCTAAATAAGTTCCTATCCAAACTTGCGAGAAAATTTAAGAAAATAATTGACATTTCGAAATATTTTTAAAATGTGCCCCATTTTGTGCAAAATGTATATTTTTTTAATTTGACCAAAGAAACAGTACAAAACCTCAAACTATTTTTTGTTTTAACTTTGTTTGACAGAAGCTTCATCGGTTACGTCATAATGCTGAATTTAAGAACAATACCTTCTCACGCCGCCATCTTGAAAACAAATGCTACTTGTGATATGTCGTTGAAAAGGGAATTTTAAGCTCTATCCAACTGTATAAAAAATATACAAAATCCCATTAAAATTTCTTGATTTGGGTCCATTTCAATGTGCGTCTCAATGGTTTATCCCTTCCAGCCGATTTCCAAATTTTTAACTTTAAAGACAACTGAATGACCCCTTGTATAACGATTTCGTTGTCACGTTGCCCTGTATATAAATTATATAAGCTGCATCACCTATTTGTTTGCGGAAAAAATTGTCTTATCGTTAAACTCAAAATTTTTCTCAGACATTCATTAATAAAAGTTGATGACAACTGTTTTATTTGCACAGTATATCTGTACACAATATATATGAATAAACTGCATATTCACTAGATATAGGTTATTTATTCTTATTATCAACAGTCTATCGTTGTTTCGATAGATTGTTGATGGAGCTTAACATGTGAACCATTTAACGATCGTGTATTCAAAATAATCTTCAAAGCTTTAACGAAACAAGAGTGTCCGGACAGTAAAACGGATAATGCTACCAGTTTCATGGAAAGCGTAGCGCTATAAACTCCACGAAAAGGTCACCGGGATATTTTATGATTCCTAAAGCGACACAGCGGAGATAATTCGCAATCATAAATTTTTATATTTCATTCAGCACATAAAAGAAGCGGTATTGTTTCCATACTCCATATACAACTAATTTGACGACCCACTTATACATAGAGTGGCAGTACATATTCAATAAAACTGAAATTCAGGCACGTTAAATTTAAACTACAAAAATACATAATATATTTCTGCCAAATCAATTGTGGATCGTCATCATTTGTTCATCGTCAAATCGCCACCACTTTCAAGACTGGATGTCACCCTCAATGAGATTATTAAAATGAAAGTACCATGTTTTTAGTTCAAATTTTAGTACATATGTCAGTTGTTAAAAAAAAAACATAACGCTTTTTTTATTCGAATAGAATTACAATTCAGTATTGTCTCCTTCAAAATAACTTCCTTGGGAAGCCGCACAGCGTTGGAGACGGTTCTTCCATTCCTCATAGCAGTGTTGGAACTCATACACTGGAATAGCATCCAGCTGGTTGGCTACTGCCTTTTGACTGTTTTCTATGGTCCCAAAGTGATGTCCCTTGAGGTAGTTTTTCAATCTCGGGAAGAGAGAAAAAATTCAATGGACTCAAGTCAGGAATAAGGAGGTTGAGGAGCCACAGGAATGATTTTACTGGCTAAAAACTCGTTTACTGAAATGGCTGTGTGACAAGGCGCATTGTCGCGATGCAACATCCAGTTGTTCTTGATGTTTAGTCTCACACGCATGACCCTTTTTCTAAATTCTTCAACAACTTTTCTGTAAAAGTGTTGATTTACTGTTTGGCCCGGACGTACAAACTCTTTGTGGACAATTCCCTGGCTATCAAAAAGGCAAATCAGCATGCACTTGATCTTCGACTTGCTCATTCTTGCTTTGTTTTGGGTCTTGGAGAGCTTGAAGTGTGCCATTCGATGCTTTGGCGCTTGGTTTCCGGGTCGTACTCAAACACTCAAGTCTCATCACCAAGTCTCATCACACATTCCATAAAATGGGGATCATTTTCAATCGATTCCAAAGAGTCAAGACACCTTTCTCTTGATGTCCTTCTGTTTCTGCGAAAATTTTTGAAACCATTCTTGAGAATTAGTTAGTAAAATCGAGTGATTGGCAGGGCTCCAGTAATATTAATTTACTCGTATTTGTAAATGTGGTCAAATAAAAAAGAACCAATTGTAGAGACAGTGTTGTATTGCAGTAAAATCCACATTTGTAATTAGTTATTCAAAATGACCACTGCTACATATATATACCAATATGGGTATTGGTCGGGTTATCCCTTTATAGGGATGAAGGGATAACCAGACCTGGAGCTGATTAATCCTAAGCTTTATGGTGAGCGACTGGGGGACAAACGGGGACAAAACTTTTTTCTCTGCCTGAAGACAATCACGTTAGGAATAGGAATTATAAATTAAAATATATTATTAAAAATTATGAAGGAAGTGTTTAATTGTCATTCATTAAATATTTTCCTTTAGTTCGTCTCTTATTTATTTTATTGTTGGAGAAGGAGTATCTTAAAATAACGCCACCACTAAGGTATAGTCAAAATTGTCAGACGTAAACGTCATCATCATAAGATCGGACATCAGGCAACAACATAACCTTAAAATATTAATGATTTTTTATCAGTATAATATATTGTTTTGTGTGCGAAAATGTCGAGTTTTGAGCCGAATAAGCGTCATTTGCGGGAACTTTTTGATTTACTTCTTCAGTTTGAAGAAATCTGCAGCTGAGGCGTATCGATTGCTTGTAGAATTGCCTTAAGTGAGAAAAGTTGTCGTGAGCGGTTTCAAAAGTTTAAGAACGGTGAATTTGACATCGAAGACAAAGAACGTAGCGGAAGGCCGAAAGTATACGAAGACGCCGAAACCGAACGAAACCATTACTAGAGCTGTCTACCGAACACAATTGATGAGATTGAGTCGAACACTCAAGGTAAATCGCGCCCACTACTACTCCAGACACGACAAAGTTATTATTCTGCATGATAGTGCTCGTCCACATGTTGCCGGTCAAAACCTATTTGGAAGCACTTAATTGGGAATAGATTTAGAATTTATTGACCGTTGATCAATTAACTTGGGATTATCGGTCAGTTTAACGGACACACAATCCCACAAGTTTATCAAGTTGTTAATTGGGAAGTTTTACCCCACCCGTCGTATTCAACAGACATTGTTCCTTCTGATTTCCACTTGTTTCGATCGATGGCGCATGACCTGTGTGAGCAACACTTCACATCATATGAAGATACCAAAAATTGGGTCGATTCGTGAATAGCCTCAAAAGATGAAGCATTCTTCCTACGCGGTATCCGTATGCTACCAGAAAGATGGGAAAAAGTAGTGGCAAGCGATGGACAATACCTCAAATAAAACATTAGGTACCATCCTTTCACAATAAATTCCCAATTTTTTATTAAAAATTATGGAATTATGGAAATTATGGCGGAAACTTATTTGTACACCTTTATTTTTATAAATAATCTCTGATCACATTATGTCTTCAAAATTATCATTCGCGGATGACTCGAAAATTTTTAGAAAAGTAGAGTGTAACTCAAATTGTTACCAGTTACAGCGCCGTTTGACATCCCTAATAGAACTGTGCACCAAAAACTAATTGTCAATTAACATTAAAAAATGTATAATATTGCCATAAAGTCGTAAAATTAATATGATAACTAGGGTCCGGAAAATGTGCTACAACGCAGAGTCGGACTCGTAATCTGTCATGTCATTGACGGAAGAACATATGAGAGACCAAGAAGACCAAAAGGAGTAAAAATGTGTTAATAATTTATATATACCTATCGCTTGTGTCATTCAGAAACACATCGTTCCACATCTACTGAAGTTAAAGGTTCAAATTCAAAATAGTTCACGTGGGCAGAGGACGCCACACCACGTGCGTTATTTTCACGAATTTCACACAGTTGTTTGTATTACTAACAGTTGTTTGATGTCACTAACATGAGTACATTATTATTTTTTACATTTACAGAGGACGATACACGTGTTACTATTTTACTATTTCTATATTTGTAGCCGTTCTTTGAAAAACCCTTTTAGTAGCTATAAATATCGGGGGCGAAATATCTGAAACACCTAAAATTCGTATCAGAACATTAACGACCTTATTACCACAAAAAAATATGTTGTGTCGTCCACTGTCAGGCGTCTTCTTTGATATTTCCTATGCCACGTTAATATGTCTTCTGTAAATACGTTTTACGCAATGTATTTTGTTGATGGATATTCAAGTCTAAAGGTCTTTCACACTCTCGGCGTCTACGAAATACATATCGACGATTTCAAGGAATACATCAAATATCTTAATATTAAAATAAATATAAATATCCGTCTACTATAAAAATATCCGTCTACTGTGCCATTATTGAGAAAATTCACACAAAATCATATTCTATGTAAATATACTACACGAACTCTAAAATAAATACGTATACGGTGCAAAATATGTACGTACACTTACAATTAGTTAGTCACTCACAACACAAAATTATTTTAAAGTCGACGATCTACCGTCCATCCGCTCGCATCGAGCTAACGTAAAATACTACGGAATCGATCGCTACGGTATATGAATAAATTGTATCTAGCCGTTCCTGAACCTGCACAGGAGAGTCCCTAGTGTGCGTTACTAGACACGGTCAGTGGCGTACGTATGCACGGGCAAGAAATACACACGAACACAATTTACAAAGCGTTTAAAAAATACGATTTATACTTTAATTACCATTGTTTAGTGCCGATACTGCGTTGTAGCACACTTTCCGGACCCTACTCATGAAGTTCGTGATTGTCGATTCGCGCAATTGCAAATTAAGGTTACGGCCCAAGGTTACACTATTAAGAATTTGCACCCGCTTAAAAATTGTTAGAAGGAAGTCAAAGATGGAATTTGGGATTTGATGGAGACGGATGACTCGGGGTGGATCAGGAAGATTTTCTGGGTCACGCATTGAGAGCTGCTTACAATTTCTCAGCGCGGCAAAGAGTGGCCGCAAGTTTCGCCTGTTTGGCAGCCCTTGAAATCTAACTTCAAATCTATGCTAAATAATAGTTTATGATGAGACTTTCACCTGAAAATTTTAAATTGACGCAGCATTTGGTTCTTGAGATATCGATAGTCAAAGTTGTCAATTTTGCATGTGTTCACAATTCATTACATTCAGGAGATAATGATTCTTTTGAGACAAGTTATCGTTTGCGATTTATTACATACAGAAATATTTTTTTTAAAGTTAAACAATTACAAATTCTTCCCTTTCTCCTTATCTCAATTATTCAAACATTTCATGGTTTGATAAATCAATATAAATAAGGTTCAACATAAATTCTAATAATGGCAACCATCTTTGCGCGAAAAAATAAGACGGAATTGAACAATACATTTTTTTTGCTAAATGCTGGTATTGTTATATAGTATATATAACGCTATTCATGAAACTGATAATATTATAAGCTAAAAAGTATGTATTTAATAAGGAAAAAGTGAGCTACCCATTTTTGTTTTATTCTTTCGCCTAGAGTCGATTATCCTTGTTCAATTTTTTGTTGAATGTTGATTTGGAATTGATTTTTTAAATAATCAATCATTTAAATAATTCATACAAATGTAGAGAATGTAATGCAATTCTTTACCTTAAAAAAAAATCAAAAGCTTTATTAATTGTCCCAGATTGTAGTTTATTGTTTTGAAGAAATTGGTATTATTTCTTAATTTCACTTTTGAACTTATTAATGATTGCTAGATTGATAATTGTTATAGTTTTTATCATTGTTATTGCTATTGTTGTTATCAACTAGGTTACCAATGTAATAATATAATGTAATGATTACGTTCTGCAGGAGGTTCCTGCATGCAGCTAGCACCCTATAGTTATGTTTGTTTCATACTGCCCTTACTCAAAGTGTTTATACTTTTAAAGGTTTTTTAATAATTTCTGAAGACTAAAAGATGATATTTAAAATGAATTTACGTTTAAAAATATAAAGAAATATTAATTCCCAAATGCTTAATAAATCTTAAGAAAAAATGGATCCATATAAGCTAAGTAATATTGGATTTCGGGCTCATATAAAATTGACAGCTTTGACCCTCGATATCTCGAGAACCGAATGCAGCTTCAATCTGAAATTTTCAGGAGATTAAAGTATCATCATAAACTCATTTAGCATATCTTTGAAGTTAGATTTCAAGGGCTGCCAAACAGGCGAAAAATGGCTTGTTTTTGCGGTTACTGTTTGTAGGGAGTGGATTAGTAGTGGAATTTCACTTTGGTGTATGGCGTATGGGTTATGCTTGAGTTGTTAAAGGGTGAATGCGTGTTATGGCACCCCAGACCAATTTATTTGGAAGTATTAATGGAAACCCTCAACAGAGGTCAGAGTAAGCAAAACCCAGCGTAACTGCAGAGGGGTGGCTCGCGGGGGCTGGACAAAGGTTGAAAGGATGGGACAGCAATCAACCGCTGAGGACTTATTGGGGAGATTTTAATTTGTGTCAGGATAGGGATTTTACCCACCAGCGTTTTTGTCAGTCCATCCTGTAGGTTTCTGAATTGCCACCAGAATCCTGAAAATTTAAACTTCGGCATGGGGTGGGTCATAGATAAATAGGAAAAGACGGAGGGTCATACAATCTTATACTTTTGGAAATAAATAGATAGTGGCGTCCTCCCGGGGAGTACGATACAATTACTAACATTGCGGCACTTTTAAACTTTACATTATATTTATAGGTTTGTTCCTACAGCATTTTATATTACCTAGTTCGAAAACTATCATAAGTAGAAATAGTAAAAAAAGAGTTCAGTTGTCTACAATATAATACAAAATGCAATGATAAGTCATAACACTATCACAAGGTCTCTGAAGTCCAACAAATACGATTTTAATGAAGCAAACAAATTGAAAAAAATAAAACGAAACTGAAACACCGATATGAACTAAAACAACATCACCACAGATTTTTTTAGAAAGGTTTGACGACACTACACAAAAAAATTACAGCATGAAAGTTGACATCTGATATGTTCACAGGTAACAACTAACACCGACATTACCTACAGCGCCCTCCGTGACGGTACGATCAGCTAATTTGGCTATGTTAGTTTTGTAATCCCTTTACACCGTCTCTTTTTGTCTCTGGAGTTGGTTTTCGAGGTGTGGATTTTAAGCCACAGAATAACGACTTCAGAGTATTAAAATTAACTCTACGAAATTTACAAATCCCGAAAGAGGACATAAATGGCGCTCATCCAAAATTTGTGACGCTAATTTGACGAGCAATTTATTTTTGTGTCCACTATTTCCAGCTTTTTTTCTAAAGATTGTCCACTTTTTATGAACCACCTTGTATATTAACTAACACGACCTGGTTTTTGAGATGACAAACTAACCAAGTTTGTTAACAAAGTGATTAATAACAGTCAACAGCAAACAGCATGCCAGTTAGATTGTATACGGGGCGAAATAATTTAGCAAATCACTTTTATTTAAGCAGAAGACAAATGGTCCGCCGCCCATCAGCTAACCCGTCTAGACCTTACCCTCCCGCCTCGAGAAGTCGATATTACTGCCCAATTACTGCGGTGGTTTCAGCGTTTCCCTTCATCGTCAACAATGCCTAGACTAAATAAAGACAAAGATTTATAGAAATTTCAACGTTTACTTAACACTATTAAGACTAATGGGTCTCAGACCCGTATGCTATTGTGGCGTTGCGGTCAACACGTATTGACATAAAGTCGAGATACATGATTTGAAAAAGTAACTATATACAGTGTGCCTACATATGGATTTTTTCATTTTTGTTTTCATAAAAAAAAACTTATTCCTCAAAAAAAGTTCTACTTGTTCTATAATCTAATATAAAACAATCAATCCTAAAATGTATCAGTCGTATACGAGTTTTACAAAAGCAAAGACCTTCATTTGTAATAATATCAAAAAAATTTAATTACGAAAAGTTGTTCAGAATTAATAATCACGTTAAAATGTGCAATCATATCCATCTTACTTATCCTTTTGACATACTGATTCTTTTACATATTAACTTCTATTTTAAAGTGATCTATTTATTGTTTGTTATTTTTAAGTAGTAGTTTCGTGTTAATATAGCCAAATTGTAATTAAAACCATTTTTGTACTAACAAAATAAAGTTTAATAAAAAAGAAATTTAAAAACAATGGGTGATTTTTTTGAAAATTGGAAAATAATCCCGAAAGTACCTTTTTTCGATTAAGAATATCAATAATCTTCAAAACCAACGATACCTACGAATATTATTAGCACCTACGAATATTATTAGCACAGTATGCATTGCAATGGCAGACTTTATACTGCTTTGAAGCGTTTTAAATGTGTGTGAACCAAACCGGGAGTGAACCAAAAACATCAAAATATAAAAATTTTTGGATATCAAAATGTTTCGCTCAAAATAGGCATATAGGCGTAAAATTTCATTAAGAACATAACTCCTTAGTGAAATTTTTCGAAATATTAAACATTTAGGTAGGCCATATTCTAAATATTTTTTTTTTGGAAAATCACCACAAATTTGACAGTTGCCAGATGTTAGCTGTCAACTTTTGGTGCGTTTTAAGTTATTTTGGAAGCAGAAGTGATTGTCACCAAAAGTTTTTATCAAACTCCAATATTAAAAAAAATTCCCAAATGGTTCTGTATGGCGGATATTATATTCTTTACTCCTGCAACAAAGTCATATTTATTGACAGACCTCGTATACGACTGAAACATTTTAAGATTTGGTTGTTTTATATTAGGTTTTAGAACATGCAGAACTTTTTGTAACAAATAACTTTTTTTTACTAAAACTAAAAACAATACAGTTTTCCATGTGTTAAGTAGAACTTAAATAGACACACTGTGTTAAAGTACATATATGTATATAAAAGTACCTAAGACACTCAAAAAAGTATCTTGAGTACCTATATATCAAGTAAATAATCTATTTCGATATCTATGTATGTTCCGTCCATATCTTTTTTTTTTTTCTTTCTCTTTATCTTTTCCTTTTTTATTTTAAGTAAATATATATAAATTGTTATAGTTATAGTATTATATATGAATTGAATCAATCGCTCATTTGGCCATCCTCGCAATAAATCTAACACGCGGTATATGATCGGTATAAAAGAATGTGTGAAAAGGATGTGTGTTTGATGATTATGAACTAATTATTAAACATAGCAATGTACATGATACTTTAAAAAAAAATATGTCTTAACTTGCAAGATACTCCTTAAGGCAAAATCCCTTAGGCAGAGATGAATATTTATACGCGATTAAACAAGAAATTCTATTTGATGACTATTGATTTAAAAAATAAGCACCTAAATAGTTAGAGGATACTAGGTCTTGGTGGAAAATGACCTGTACCAAAATTTTTGAGTTTTGGAAGACGAATTTAATCATAACCTTGAACTTTGGACTTGACTTTGCTCAAGGTCATTTGAAGATTAACTTGAAAATTTAAAATGCGAACATCCATTTTTGAACTGAACCGGATTCGAACAAAACGTGAAATTGTATGTTCAAAAACTTGTCACTCTGAAATAATCATCAATTGGACGATTTTCTAAAGTGTTATCTGAAATTTTAAAAATTACTTATATAAATGTTGTTGGATTTTGATAGACGATCTTAACTGTGACCTGGAACGTGTCCTTGACCGTGACCTGTAAGGTTAACTTAAAAATTCCAAATAGCAACCTCGGAATTTTATAAAACAAAAAATGTTCTGAACCATCTGAGACTGATCAAATAGGTCTAAAATGTTCTGACACGTCGAGATTTTCACTTTAACATGTTGGCTACGCCTGGCTTTCATTTATAGACCGATATGTCATATATTAGATGGATGTATCTCTATTTTTCGACACATGTGACACGCGCGATCTTCACTTTAACCTAGAAATACAAGGTCATTTGTCATGAAATTCATACGAATCATACATATACATAGACAAGGTGATTGGTTATAAAGATTATATGATTTATAAAGATCGTATCGGTCATACAGGTCAAATTGGTCTTATAGGTCATAAAAGTTATATGGGTCATAAAGGTCGTATTGGTCTTACAGTTCATATAGATAATAATAGAATTTATTCCAATTGACTATGTTACATAGTATAGGAAAAGTCAAAAACACAATCACTTTTAATTTTACAAGTACATAGAAACAGTTAAATATAATAAAAGGGAACAATCATTATTGTAAAATAATAAGAATTAACAAATGATCCATATTAAAATAAAATAAAATGATACAGCAATTTAATGACTACAGTAATATACATTAACATAATTTATTAAATGGGAAGTTAAGATAATATCAAAAATTAAGAAAATCGGACACACTATAGAAAACATTGTTTAATAAAAACGTTTGTAACTGTTTTTTGAAAGATTTGATATTTCTAATATTTTTTAATTCAGGTGTTAATTTGTTATATAACTTAATACCGATATACTTAGGACTTTTTTCATACAATGACAGACTGTGTCATATCCAAGGTCATATCCTGTGTCATATCCATGTCCAAGGTCATATCAGTCATAAACGTCATAATGATCATAAAGGCCATTAAAGATCATAAAGGTCATACCGAAATATCACACTTTTAAGAACAGAATTTGACGTTTTTAGCAATGTGTACTAATTAAAAAGTGGATGTGGAAGTTGTGATGGCAACGGTTTTTACATTATGCATTTTTCCAAAAAAATGCAAATAAAAGATTTTTTATTTATAGACTAAAATTCCCTTTGAATAAAAAATATTGAAATATGCAAGGTGATTGAAAACTATGGACCAAAAGTTAATGGAAGATACTACATAAAAAGTAAACCGAACCGTATTTTTTTATTTGGCTCTAAGGTCGTTCTTAACAGTACTGCAACCCCCTCAAATGGGGACTGGAAGAGAATGTTGGACAATCATGGATCTCGCTGGTCCTGTTGTCGGCGAAGGGGCAGGAAGGAAACTAGTTTCCTTAGGGCGACTCGAACAATCTCTATGGAAGTGGTCACCTACGCAGAAGCGACATGGATATGGCGAAGACGTGATCGCTGGCTTTGCGGAGACGGCGCCGGCGGTAGAAGTGGTCGGAGTTGAGGCGGCCGGTCGGCGAAAGGCGATCTCACGGAGGTCTTCTTTCATCCCTGCGGTTAACTGAATAAGATGATCTGCAGAGGAGAATGAGTGCCCCCCTCAAACCCATTCTAATTTCAGGGATGAGAATGGTTCGAATCTGCTGGACCAGTGACTGCTCCTCCAGTTGAGGCATTAGTCGTCGGAACATGGCTATATTGCGAGAGATAAAGAGAGAAACGTCCTCGTTTAGGCCTTGCTTCTGTCCGTACGCCTTAGCCATGAGGTCGCCTCGGATCTCTATACTGTCCCATCTCCCAAGCAGACGCTGTCTGAAAATATGATACGGCCAATTTAGTGCATGGTAATTGTCGTACCAAGCATGGGCCGGCCCCCTCAGGCGGTCGGCGATCGTCACCGTCCAGTCGACTAGCTCGATCTCTTCACGTCGACAATATTTCTCTCCTTCGGCTAGGAACTCTACCGGATCATCCCATTCTTGTCCGCTATACGTGGCTGGCAGATGAACATGACGCGGTGCGGTGCCTTCCTTAGAGTTAGCGCCAGTTTCTCGATTGCGTTAACGAAGGCATTGGTCACAGGCACGTCAGGGTAATTGATAAATCGGTGCTGGTGTTGGGCGCCATGATGGTGGATAGGTCTCAGGTCTTGCGGGTTCGATTTCTCCATCCGTAAGAAAAATGGCCCCACGTTGGGCGCCATGTTGTCCAAAGGAATTTCAATCTGGGACAGATAGTGCGATGCGCGATTTAAAAAAAATTAACCATTTTTCGGTTAGGAACGACCTTAAAACCAAATAAAAAAATTGGGGTCGGTTTATTTTTGATGTAGTATCTGCTATTAATTTTTGGTCTGGTCATGCTAGGTGCGCCACTGAACTGTAGTATTTGGATACGATACCTCGGTAAAAACAATATATGAGCGACAATCTTCTGGAACGTCGACTTCATAAAAATATCCCTGGAAAATCTGTAACCTTAATTGCCTTCAACGATATTTTTCCTTTCGGTGAATTGTTGTTGGTGTATTGATGAATACGGCCCCGAGGAAACACAAGGAAGCAGAAAGCGCGTGTTCGTTAAGAGCGTTCGTAAGGAAACTGATATGAAAACACGCTCAATTTATTACATGCTTGCTTGTTGCGATTGAAAATGATCAAATGATAATGCTTCAAGGAATGTTTCCAGGGTCGTTACTTCTAATAAAGTTTCGTGAAGGTATTTGTCTCAGAGGAGGTAGTGAAATATCACGGAGCTCATTTAATTGAGGCGTATATACGAGGCGCGTTCATAAACTAAGGGCCGTTTGCTTATATATAAATATTGGCGCTTCGAAGCACAGTTTTACTACTGCATCGCCATCTACTGACTCATTGCGAAGCTACAGCGTCATTTGTTTTGATTCTGAAGTCGTATTGTTGTCCGTGAATGCAAAGAACAATGGCCGCGAAAATCGTTGATCCTGCCAACTGTGAAGTGCGTTCTGTGATTCGTTTCTCATGTGCAAAAGGATCGTCAGCTGCTGAAATTCATCGGGTTATGCCTGGTTTACGGACCTACAGTTATGAGTGAAGGAAAGGTTAGACAATGGTGCCGTGATTTTAAAAATGGGCGAACAAATGTCCATGACGAAGAGCGGAGTGGCAGGCCCAGTATCCAGACCGATGAAATCGTTTCACAAGTGGACCAAACACTGCGATCTGATCGTCGATTGACGATTAGTGGCCTGGCTAACAAATTTCCTCAACTTGGACGCACTAATTTTTACAATATTGTCACAGAAAACCTCGCATACCGCAAATTGTGTGTAAGGTGGGTACCAAAAATGCTCACCGACCACCACAAAGAGCAAAGAATGTCTAGTGGACGAAAGTTTTTGGCCCGTTATCAACAAGAAGGAGATGATTTGTTTTCTCACATTGTTACTGGGGACGAGACGTGGGTATCCTACGCCAACCCAAAAACAAAACTGCAATCGAGGCAGTGGCGACACTCATCTTCACCAAAACCGAAAAAGTTTAAGCAAACTCAGTACACAAGTCGAAAATTGATGGCTACAGTTTTTTGGGACAAAGACGGTGTTCTTTTGGTTGATTTCATGGAACGTGGGATAACAATTACAGCTGATGTGTACTGCGAAACGCTCAAAAAATTGAGACGTGCGATCCAAAACTGGCATAATCCTCCTCCATGATAACGCGCGTCCTCACACTGCTGCCAAAACCAATGAGAAAATTCAAGATTTTCGTTTGCAACTTTTTGACCACCCACCGTACAGTCCCGACCTTGCACCTAGCGACTACTTACTCTTCATGCATTTTAAAGAGTGGCTCGGTGGACAACGTTTTGAAACCGAAGAGGGACTCAAAAACCACGTTGTCAACTGGTTCAACTCTCAGGCGGCAAGCTTCTATGCAGAGGGGTTAAAGAAGCTGGTGCAGCGGTACGAAAAATGCTTAGAAATGAACGGCGATTATGTAGAGAAGTAAAGTAAGATTGTACCTAACTAAATACAAAATTTTATATTTTCATTTATGAACGCGCCTCGTACACTGGCATCTTTAACTTTTTACTTTTGATTACGAAGAATCACGCTTTTCAAATTTAATGTCGTCCTAGCTGAGAAACGGGGTAGCATGTAATTGTTAACTGCTGTTGTAAATTAGTTTGTATTGTCTAGATCTGCTTCAGAGGCAAATGAACATTACTACCATTTCTTGAGAATATTGAATCATATAAAAGTATAACTCAGCTAAGTAACTTGTAATTAACAAGCTTTCAGAGAATAAGATAAAAGAAAAGAGATAACATGAAATATTTGAATTGGATATTAGACATTAATATATATTTATTGACATATTCGTCATCTTTCAGTTACTTCCGGTTTAACGGAAAATGACTCTAACTTGGTTCAATCACTATGACCTGGGACCCATACTAGTCTCAATGTAATCCAGTCTGTCAGTTCTTTGAGTGCTTCCAGGCATTTAAATACCAGTCTAGATATTAACTTCTCAGAGCTCCAAGGACTGACTGGCTATCGATTATTTATTATTTTTTTACCCTATTTGTGCAAGTTCTTTGGTTGTTTATCATTACACATTGTAGCATACACCTCTTCCTGAGAGATCGTGGCATATTTTCCAAGTGAGAAAGAGCATCTTGTATTCTTTACCTCACTGTATATTGCTAAACCTGTCTTTTCCTCAGTCTTTGACCCGTATGTAAACCAGGCATCACCTCGAGAAAGAGACCAGTCCTTCCTTTGAGGTATAACTACCTCATAATTGTAACTAGGAGCAGTTTTGGTTGCCATTTAGTCCGATTTCATGTCTAAAATGTCATCATCAACCGTACTTCAAATGGATATATATGTCCTCAGTTATGTTACTCAGTTACTAATTGACGTTTGGTTGCAAATAAAGATAATTCTAAAAAGCACTAAAATAAAGGAGTCTCCAAATACCTACATATACACATATTTGGTTTTGACGTTTCAACTTAGCTGAGCAGTTATGATTTTCAACTTCAAGTTTTGTTGGTTTATGTATTAAAGCAACTCCAACAGCTTACTTTTAATTATTCGTATTTTTTTTGTTGAATCCAGTTAAGAGTAAGAAACATTGAATGTGGAAGTATTGATTTCTTAGGTTGGAATTTTTAGGTTAATCTTCGATTTAAAACAACGGCATAGAAATGAAGGTTTATCACTAGAAATAAAATTTATTGCTGCAACAATGTCGGTCTCGAAACATTGAAGCAAAGCCAACCAAACAGAGATAATACTTTCCTATGGTAAAAACAATTTCTTAACGTAGAGTAGAACATAATAATCAATGTTTTCTTTCTCAAATGAGATTATCTGATTTGTAAGAAAAAAATAAACATAATATATTAAATAATAGATTTGTATTGTAAGTTTTAATATGAAATACCATGATTCATAAACATTATTTTACATCTGCATTTCATATTTTCAGTTCCCTTACATCTCTGTTTATTCTTCTATAGTTCTATGGAACTATTTGAAAGAACGTGTAAATAAAACTCCGAGTCAGTGGGTACATTCAATAACTTTCTGATATGATAAAGTTGTAACACTAAAACCTAACCGGAGCTGATTTATAAAGAGCTTACGTGTGGCTCCTATACGTCCCAATAAATGGAATCAAATCGTATAAAAACTTATTTCTACTTGATCGACGTATAAGAACCGTGAAGGCTTAGGCCTTTTGTTATGACACAATAGCATCACATCTACTTCATAAGGAAGTTTGTAATTTCTGAAAAAAGTTTGTTATCGAGAAAAAAGTTGAGAACGTGGAAAGCTAACTTTATTTACTTGGAGGTTCTCAAAAAGTTTCCGAAGTAGTAATACCCTTTAATTACCTTTTTAATATCGCTGTAAAAGAGATCTGCATCATAACACTTCGTAAAGTCTTATAACTTTATCTAGTGCATTTTTTTTATTTCTATATTGCTAGATTGACGGTAGTTTAGTGCCAAATTATAACAACTTTACTTAAATCCAATTCACTTGCTTTAATACGTATAATATTTATCTCAACTCACGTTCTAATCGATTTCCTTTCTTCGTAATAAAGAGTACAATTTTCAGATAGCATTAATAACATCAGTTGTGTCTATATTTTCTGGTTATTTATTTTAATTATTTATTTTACTAAAGTCTTTATAAAGATTTCCAATTATAGCCGTCTCTTTAGATCTAGGTAAATACTCAGTTTGTGATTTTAATAAGTTTATAATATCAATGACAACATTTTTTTTAAATGTTTGGTAGCTTCATCATCAATTCCATGAGGTCGGCTAGCTCCAGTTACTTTATTCTTGGTATCTTGCCTTTTTAAACATTTATCGTAATTTATGTAATGCCATTTGGGTCCCACGGATATAATCCGCAAGTGCTGCAACCATTTTGCAGTATCTCAGGCTTTGTATTATCCACTACAGGTTTAAAAATACTCACAAATATTTCTTTTGGTAATTGCTTCCAATCTTCTCCATTCCAGTGCGGTTTTTTTCCAGTAAGATTTTATCGGCGTAAATGCTGTGACATCTGCAGGTTGTATGAGTCTGGTGGAATTAGGGTATAGCTAAATTAAGATAATGTTCAGCTTTGTACATAATTTACTCAAGTCATATGTACGGTGGGTAGTAAGTACCCACCATCCTACAAACACCCAGTCATAGGATCATCGAGTAATAATATCACAGGTAATGGTCCCTTATTCTTAATCAGGAACGGATAAAGCATATTTCCAATGTATTTGTAAAAAAGTTGGGTTCCATAGATCGGCATACGTCATCGGGAACGCGCTTAGAGGAGTATACTACCACTGGAGATACAATTTGGCCTTCGGCTGAAAACGTAAACATTACTGTTAACGTTGCTTCGGCTTGTCCTCGTTCTGTTTCGTAAACATTTTTTGTATCTCGTGGCGATTAAACCTTTTTTATTTTTAGGGTGAAGCTGGAAGTTAGTTTCGTTCCCATTGAAAATACTTTGAGGATCAAATAAAATATTATGAACAGCTTTCTCTTTCATGGAATCTTTAATCTGACAAAACCAACCACTGACGAGGTATGGCTACTAAATAACCGAACTAATGCTGCTATCAGCGCGCTGCGAGCGTGTCGCGACAAGTTTGAACAGAACTGTGTTTGGTGACACTTTCTCCACCTTGAGCTCGCTGGACAAGCCAGTGGATCGCTCAATTTGACTGTAACCTGTAGTCGTTTGAATTAATCTACGCACCAGTCACGCGTCGAAAAAATGTTAAGTGTTCAGATGGAGCAACGGGTTAATCTCAAGTTTCTCGTTAAACTGAGGAAAACTTTTACAGAAGCTTATGCAATGTTAAAAGAAGTGTACGGGAATTAATGTTTATCCCATACGTAAGTTTTTTAATGATTTAAATGTTTTAAAGAGGAACGTGAAACGACCGAAAACTATCCGCGCCCCGGACGGCCCTCAACGTCAAAAACGAACGAAAACATTCAAAAAATTGGTAAATTAATCCGCGAAGATCGTCGTCTAAGCATACAAGGGCTTGCTGAAATAATAGGAATCGACAAAGAATGTGTTCGCCAGATTTTGTATCATTCGTTCAACATGCGCAAAGTTTGCGCAATAATGGTTCCAAAACTCCTCACTCTCGAGCAAAAGGAATTAAGAATGAACATTTGCGTTGACATTCTAAACAACACTAACACTGATCCAGGCTTGTTAGACATGGTGACACTGAAGGGGACAAGATTCGAAAGTGTAGAAGCGGTTAAAGCAAAAGCGACGGAGGTTCTGAACCAGATGACAGAAGTGGACTTCCAGGATTGCTTTCAACAATGGAAAAGTCGTGTGGGGCGGTGTAGAGATCGCCACTGAAGGCGAAAAAGTTGCTACTGTAATTGGTTACGAATAAAAAGTGTTATGACAGCAGTTCGGTTATTTAATAGCCACAATTGGACTAGGAAATAGTTGCACTTTTTTTTAATAACAAATTAGTGAAAAAAAAATGGAATTTTTTCAGTTTTTTGCTTATAGAAGAAAAGCTATTGAAGCAATTACATCGCATCTACAGAGTGTAAACTACGGAAACTATAGAGTGTAAACTACAATTCGTCCATTTACTTTGGTGTAAAACGCCTCTGAACACCGCGCGAAATGTTCCGCGGCGCGCTGACAGCCGTGTGAGGTATATGTGGCGGGGGAACGAGGGGAAGCAGCGGCAGCGACCAGCAAATTTTTTCCGAATTTTTCCGAATCCGTCGAGAAAATGTTATTTACTCTATCGCTCGACGTGTTATGGAATATTCAAAATACGATGTAAAAAACTTTATTCGACTATTGTGCAAAAACTATTCATCGGACATAATCCAGTTTTTGCACACTCATTCTTCGTGATATTACCTACATTTTTCCACAAGATTGACTCTTCTAATGCAAAAATACTCGAATTACGAATTTATTAAGAAAAGGTAATTTTTTGCGTTTTTTCCGAGTTTTCTCAGCGAGAAATGTACCGATTGACTTGAGTTTTTTTTTCTTCATTTTAAAGGTTTTTGAATTCTCTACAACTTTCCTATTGGATGCGATGTAATTGCTTCAATAGCTTTTCTTCTATAAGCAAAAAACTGAAAAAAATTCAATTTTTTTTTCACAAATTTGTTATTAAAAAAAAAGTGCAACTATTTCCTAGTCCAATTCATATACGTTTTCATCTAAGGACTGAACTTAAAAGTATCCCGTAGTCGGATTTCAGGTATCAATCGTGTCATAAACTCACCCCTTTTCGAGCTCTATTGACTGGCGTACTAGAACGCATTCAGGTGTCCTTTGAGACAGCTTGGGATTTCTTCACATGACTGCTTTTAGCCAGCCGTATTGTGGCATATTATTTTTAAACGTATTTGGCCTTGGTTCCATGTGTAGAAAACTTTTCACTGAGGCTTGTAAGTCTTCTTTCCTTTTTCCTTTTTGACTGCATTCAGTTATTCACTGCACTAGTGCATGTTATTCTTGTTTTGTTAGGAGCGGTGAGGGGCCATGCGAGGGGCAAATAGAAAACTTATCACTTAGTCTAAACTGTAAGGTTGATCTAGTTACGCCGAATTTCTGCGACATTCCATTTTTGATGCTGGCAATAGCCTGCTGCATGTTTTCCTCGTCATATTTGTTTTCAAAAAAAAAAAAGAACTAGAATATAGCTACAGAAATATAAGTATTATGTTAACATTGTCAATGCATGCAAACTGTGGGTATGTTCAAAGAGCGATAAAATACAAAAAAGTGTTAAGAAAACCTGGAATTTTTGAACTGAAAACTTAAAATTCAAGTCAAAGTACAACCCCGTTAGCACGCAAGTAGGACGTAAAAAATGTTTTACGTGCTACTTGATAAATATTTAGTGTCAACATTTTTTTCCTTTTTTTGTCATAAAGAAATGCTGAAATGAACATATTACAAAATAAAATAGTAAAGAAATTAAGTATTAGTAAAGACGACTAGAATAGATAAACAATTAATAATGAAGGGATAGCACATTTCGCTGAATATACATTCAATTGTTTTATCTAAAAATATGTGAAATTGTTGTGTGTTATGAATTTTATTCTTTTTTTTTTTTTTTTTTTTGGCTTTAGGTCCTATACCATGCAGCCAGTCACAAGAGGAAATTTAATCAACCAATTTAAAACCTAACCTAATAAAACCTAACCTAACATAATTCTATAGAAACACCAACAAAACCCAAAAATTTATAAAAACGATAAGGAAAGACGGGGACACACTCTTCACATCCTGGGGTCGATCAGGATGATTTTATACATTAGACACTACAGGGGAGACCTCGGTAAATAGGGAGAACAACACAAGTAAAGACACAGGGATTCGAGACTAAGACCAACCTAGAGCTTAATTTCAGCTTCCGCCATAAAGTTCATGATGCAGCTATACACTTTCCTTGAATTAGTTGTTAAAAGGTGCAGTAAGTTGAAGGGAGCAGCGATATTACAGTTTAGTACCTTTTCTACCAGCTTAGAGGACGCATCTTTGTATTTTTCACAGCCAAAGAAGACGTGATCGAGATCTCCTAAAACATCACAGTGTTCACAATTTTCTGAACTGAAGATTCCAATTTTGAATAAAAAAATTTTTTTATTCTTATTGCGAATTTTATTCTAAGATGTTCTTGCCAATAACTAATTCTCAGATAAATTTCAACAATAATTGGCACTACCGTGCCAATAACTGTAAACGGGTTAATTATTGGTTATAGTTAGACTGAGACTCGTATATCATAACATAGTATAAAACAAAGTCGCTTTCCGCTGTCTGTCTGTCCCTATGTATGCTTAGATCTTTAAAACTACGCAACGGATTTTGATGCGTTTTTTTTAATAGATAGAGTGATTCAAGAGGAAGGTTTATATGTATAATACGTGCATAATATAGTAGAGAAACACTGATAATTTTAGAGGTTTCTAATGTGATGTAAATAAACACATTTTTTTCCGTGCGAAGCCGGGGCGGGTCGCTAGTATTTACTAAGTAATGAGTATGTCTGTCTGTACTAGGGATACATACAGACATACTCTGTACAGATTTGTTTTTTTACAGCTGTAACGAAATCACCTCCTAATTTTTCAAGTACAGTACAACCTCGATAATCCGAATATGCGTTAGTCCGAACCTCCGCGAATCTGAACAGTGAGAGCTCGAAGTCATAATTCGAACTAACTTTGACTATCCGAACATCGTACCATTTTAAGACTTCCAAAAAAATCGTCATCAAATCTGGCTATGAACGAGAGAGATGAAAATAGCAGTTATGTCGAAGCTCAAAACGAAACGTCAAACTTTTGACAAATGACTGTCACAACTGTAAAATAAATAATGACTAATGTTCTAATAACGAATGTCATATATTTTAACAGCTTTAACAATTAAATAAGGTTATAAATTTAAGATAGAACAGAAATACGTATTTTTGCTCGGTCGACTCTGATGTGTAGTTCTGTTTAATATAATAGATAACCTATTTTTGATAATCCGAACAACCCTTTGAAATTGGGATTATCGAGGTTGTACTGTATAATATCCCGAGATTGGGAGAATGTTACGGTCTTTCCATGGCGTCATCATATACATCTGATCGGTGACGAGAATACGGGTGCTGCATGGTCCAGTTTTATATTCTGGAATTAAAAATTTAATTAAGTAATTATAAACTTAAAGCGTATTGTAAATAAAGGTTTTATACTCAAATTTGATGAATTTTTATGGGTAAGTTCTTTTGAGTATTATTTTTCGTGACACTCTGTCGTGTAATACAAGTAGAAGTTTCCCGATAAAAAATAAACTCTGTCATGTAAAAAACTGCCATGGGAAAAATCGCCTCCTAAGTTAATATTCTTGTTCTTGTTAATTGTTGTTGTTAATATTCTCTTCGCGGCTTCAGACGAAGGCCGATTGTTGAGTTTTGTGTTATACTGAGCTGAATATTACGCCATTTGAATAAATATTTTCCAATAGTCACGAAACATAAAAAAAAAACATTTTTAAGGTTTTGGTCCATCTCCATCATCTCCAATGTTCCTGGAGTGGGTACTGAAACCTTCAGCGTAGAAACAAAAAACTGAACGTTTTCCACGAAACACCGAACTACTATACTTTTCTCGACGCGCGTTTCGCCAACTAAGGCATCTTCAGGAGAAGATTAAAACTAGTTTTAATCTTCTCCTAAAGATGCAAACTTAGTTGGCGAAAATCGTCTGTCTCGTGTCTTTTAAAAATATTTAACCTTTAAAATATTCATTCAAGTGGAAACTTGAACTTTATCACGCACGACTGGGTATACTTACGTTGATTACGTTCAGTTGGCCCATTTTTCGTTATAACATGTGCTTTGGTATATCTCTAAATATTTCTTTTTTGCAGCTAAAATACGAAATTGTTTGAATTCCGCCTGCGGCAATTCGCTCGTATCACAGGATTTGCTTGTGCGTCCTACACTTTTTCATTTGTAGTCTCCCTGTAACACAATCGAAATGATTCCAATGAGAAAGATTGGGAACTGCTAGAGAGAAAATGTCAATTTCTGTGGAGTGATTTTAATTAAAAAGAAATTGCAATATCTGAGGCACATACTAGAACCAGATAGCGCTTGAGGGACCATTGTGATCCAACTGATCTCATTCTTTGGTCAGTACGTTTCACTACTTCGTTTGGGCTGTCGTACTGTCCAGTATTTAGGTTACCGACCTGGCTTTGTTAGTCTGGATTTTGTTTACACTGTGATAGTCCAGAATAATATCCTCACACAGTTTTCAGACAAATAACAGAAAAATAAACAATTTACATCGAGTTTCACACAGCCAAATTGCCTCAAATTAGTAACTCATTGTTGTTGAATATCTTTTTTTATATACACCCGAACCCCTCTTAAGTCACCTTCGCTTAATTCACATCCCCTCTTATTTCACCACGTTTTCCCCTATTATGTCACGAAACCGTCCCTCTTAAGTCGCCGCCTGTAAAAATTTTAGAACTACGTTTGGAAATTGGAATCTCGCATGATACTATTGTTATTAAAAAATGATTGTGTAATACATTAAATATGGACACCTAACTTTTAAAATAGATTAGGTGTCTTTTTAAAAATATTTAACCTTGAAAATATTCATTCAAGTGGAAAATTGAACTTTATCACGCACGACTGGGTATATTTACGTTGATTTTTTCGTTCAGTTGGCCCATTTTTCGTTATAACAAGTGCTGTGGAATATCTCTAAATATTTCTTTTTGCAGCTAAAACACGAAAAAGTTGTGGCTATGAACTAAAAAGACTAATTAAAAGAAAATTAAAGATATTAGAATATATTTATTCCATAAGTAGAGTAAGAAAGATTTTTTATAAAGGGTGAATAAAGTTGGAGATGATACTTCAAAAAAAAAGATGTCTATTTTTTCGGTTCCTACGTAACATAGTTTTATTCAAATTGCGTGTTATTTAAGCTTAATATAACAAAAAATAAATAAACACTCGACCTTCATTTAAAACTGTGGTAGAAAAATACATATTTACTTAGGGAAGCGATTGTTTACCAACTTTACAAAAGTGTCTTGAGAACCAAGGCAGTTTGATATATATACAGTTTGTGTAAAGGCAACATCGGCCAGTTTTGAAAAAGGACAAACAAAGTGAGACGACAGATACCGCATACGCATCGACGGTAGTGGGAAAATAAGACCAGTCCACTCACCACCTGCCGCTAGACAGAGCGAGAAGTGTAGTTGAAGTAAACAGTATTCTTGTTAAAAATGTTATTAAAATGGTTTATTCACGCGAAGAAATACATATGTATATCAGAATGTCGTATAGCATGGTATCATAACGGCAATTCTGAACGTAAATTAAAAGATTCATTTGCTAACATGTGTTCCCAAATAGGCCAACACTCTCTAAAAACACTAGGTATCCAAAATATTACGCATAATCTTATTAGTACAGCATTTTGGCTCGGCGCGGCGGGCGATTAGCCGTGCTGTGAGGAAGAAGGGTTCAGGTTCAGACGTATTAACTCGTACTGATTAGGTAAGTGGTGAAGAGCCGGTCTTATTTTCCCACTACCCTCGATGCGTAATGATGGTTGCGTCTTACATGTCGTTTCATATGTATTTGTCCTTTTTCATAACCGGCCGATGTTGGCTTAACACACACTGTATATATTTTGTCATATAACCAGTCAGGCCCTGGTCTGTAACCTCTTTTCGGCTTGACGTTGCTTTTTAGGACATCTTGTATATAGCAACGATTTGCAGCCAGTTTTTTTGTTTAAATGGTATGAAATATGTATTTGTCGCGCTACTGTGAAGTTTTTAATTAAAATTTTAATTCTAGTGACGAAGATAGCCCCACTCTGTCTCCAATGTCAAGTAAATTTGTAAGGGTACGGAGGGCTAAAAAATATCTAATTAAGAAGTGAAGCGTGCACACAAAGAGAAGTGAACGATATAAGAGGAAGAGAAAAGTAAAGAATGTAATTGTCCCTTCAAAGGATACTTAGGACAGATGATGTTCTTATGTAATACGTAATAGTGTCGAAAATTAGCAAAAAGACAAGGTGTGTACGTATATTCCAAAGAATAGGCCACATGTCTCCAGATATTTTGCTCTCTTTCAGAATCTGGTGTAAGTAGGTGGACTAAATAATGATGATCCTTTGTTTAAATCTTTGACAAGGTGCACAGAAAACAAATTTTTACTAATTACACAGGACCACAAAAGTTTTTCCAATGCGCGGAAGTACATACCTGATTTACTCCATGTTCTTGGAGTCGCTGAACACGAATCAGACCTCGGTTTTCCTCGTTTACTGCTAGTTTTTTTTCTAACCTCAAAAAACACGTTTTACACGGTAGCTTGATTACACAGGCACACAAACACAAAGCCAGAGAAGACAATTCCCCTGTTGCGGTTTTCAACACGCTGAATCTAAATCTGAGGCCAGGATGCATTTACGACCATCAGTTTTTCGCCTAGAAACAAAAATCCATATGAAAAACCGTAAATCAGACACCAATGTCATAGACTTGAGGAGATGATGACTGTAATGTTACGGGGATGGTCTAACAGTAACTCTAAGCCTCAGAAACCTTCAACTCTACGATACACATGCTCAAAACCTCATAACTTCAAAAATCTTAACCACAAAAACTCTATACATTTGATAGAGCGCAGCAAATGATGAAGAAGCATAAATATAATCCAATCATAACTCTCAACTTCATAGCCGTGTAATTGTAAAGTTTCGTAACCCCATAACCTCGTAACCTCCAAACCCTTAACCTCAA
This sequence comes from Aromia moschata, assembly GCA_029963805.1. NCBI lineage: Eukaryota > Metazoa > Arthropoda > Insecta > Coleoptera > Cerambycidae > Aromia > Aromia moschata. Next base: position 318,197 of record JAPWTK010000468.1, read on the forward strand.
AAACCTTATAAGTAGGTCCTGCGAAGTCTGGGACACAACAACGCGATGAAGAGGCATGAGTATGATCCAATCATGACTCTCAAACCCATTAATATCAAAAACCCTATATCTAAGACCTATGAAATTTAGCATGCAGCAGCCTAATGAGAAGGCATGAATATGATCCAATCACATCTCTCAATCCTATAGCCTCGAAATTCCATAGCTCTGAAATTTCACAACCTCATTTCTGGAAGGTCATGATTGGATCGTATTCATAGATCGCATTCACTTCTTCAGAATTTGCTGCGCTCTAGCCGTTGCAGAACACAAATATAGGGTTTTTTTATGTTTAAGGTTTTTGAAGTTATAGGGTTTTGAGTATATGTGTCGTAGTAAGGTTGAAAGTTTCTGAGGCATAGGGTTGTTGTTAGATCAGTAACATTACAATCACGAGCTCATCAAGTATATGACATGGTTCCTGATTTAGCGTTTTGCATAGGTATTTTTGTTCCTAGGGGAAGAACTAATAGTCGTAAATGCATCCTGGCCACAGAATTTTATTCAGCGCGTTGAAAAACGCAGAAGGGGTATGGTCTTCTTTGGCTTTGTGTGCCTGTGTAATCAAGCTACCGTGTAAAATGTGTTTTTTGAAGTTAGAAAAAAAAAATAGAGAAAATTGATGTCTGATTCGAGTCATAGAGGAGACCGAGTTAGTACTTCCGCGCATTGGAAAAACTTATGTGGCCCTATGTTATCTACATACTTTCCTTCTGTATCTACACTTTACTCAACGGATTGGTAGTTTCTTCATCCTGTTTTCGTAGAAAGAAACAGAGCGGGATCTAACTAGAAGCAGAGGAACGCCTTCATCTGTTATCGATCAGAAATCGCTCGCATCCTAGTGATTGTTTGAGAGGGCAAACACAAGGGGACACACATTTGGACTGTAGGGGGGCTTTTCAGAACGTACAATCCAGTGGATTTCGTGGCACGGTGAAATTAAATTAAAGAGTAAAGTGATATTTTCTTGTTCCAATACTGGGGCTCGTATATCCTAACCAAGAGACAAATTTTAAATTAGAAATGTCCTGTGTGTGAGCATACTGGACAAGAGGGACATCAAGATAGTCACCTGTTTATCCGTATTAGGAAGCAGTGCCATTTTGTAATTCATAATGTAGTGTCATTTTTTTGTAGTTTATAATAAAAAGATTCAGAGCAGGAAGAAATGTACAAAAAAAAACATAGAAGGTGCTGAATTAGTGATTCAAGTAGACTAAGTCACGTTTCGTGGTTTCGTGGTCAAGTTTGGTAGGTACCACGTTAATTACACCTTCGAGAGTTAATTACACCTTAGAGCCAATACGTTCGCTCGTATAAATTCACTCGTATTATAATAACGCCCAAAGGGCTTATTTCGTTTTACTCGTTTTAAAAATCGTACAGTTCATTGCCAAAATTCGTTTTCGTATATTTCAGTTCTTACTTCGCTATGGTGAAAATTCCCAAAAGCCAGTGACATTTTTCTTCACAAGTAAGGAATAAAAAGTTTAAGTTTAAATAAAAATTTAAAAGTTATACACTTCGTTCTAAAAACTGTTACATTTATCGATCGTAAACCTTATGTAATAATAAAGAAAAAAACATTGATTGTGAAAAAACATTGAGGGAACTGATGCTCTGTTAAGTCCGTTTTAAAGAAATCATTATATTTTGAAAATGTTCTTGCAAACACTTGCAGTTATAAGAAACCTCAGTAATAGTAAATATAGTAACAAAAGCAATAAATTCACACTTTTTAACCATATATTTATGTAAAACTTATTCTCTTAATTAGCTTGATGATGTAGCTCGGTAACAGTACTATCACGAACTGGAGAAGATTCGTAAACACATTGTAGCATCAGATAAGTTTCTATACTTGTCTACGAGGATATTGTTCGCTGTAGTGAATATACATGCTTATATTTTGAGATCGACCGTTCGACATCTACTCAGGTAATACAGGTATAATTAAAATACTCTTTGCACGCATTTGTAGATGAACCATCACAAGTTCGTCTTAATTTGGTAAAACCAGTGTCTTTCTTTAATACACGTCTATAACTTTTGTATGGGGCACGGGTAGACGAGTGGGTTAACGCGCCATCTTTCCAGTCGCGATACCTCTGTGCGCGTTGTTCAAGTCCCGGCCGGGGTAGCGATTTTTAATTGTCTCGCTTTCTCTGTCAGGGCTTGATATCCAACAACTAATACACTAGTGTATAGGTGTGGATGCATAGATGCCAATCCAACCAATGCCAAGGAATGTTCTGAGTTTTCTGGGTTTCCTCAGAACTGTAAAGCAAATGCGTTACCGAAATAATCTTAAGTCGCTCCCAGTGCACCATGGCAAATAATAATGATAGCCACTCCTTCCCGCACAGATCCCTGAGAGGACCTCTGGGGTTACTCTTCGGAGTAATTATAGGGTGAGTATTATTATAATTATTATTAATATTATACAAACCTTTGCAGTTACTATGTATAGTTTTTAAAATTGTTTCAACGGACACATCATGAAATCTGGTCTGCTTCCCTTATTAGCTGCAGCCTTGGCAGGATTGAATTGTAAAATAACAGCTTTTATTTTATGGAAGCTGGAAATGTCTCGTCAATACATAGCCACAGCCGTGTATTTTTTAATGCAATTTTAATCCACTTTAGTAACTCACTGGTACAGTTGATAGATCCTTACGTACCATTGTGCGACGTAGTAACGGCATCTCTGGAACGTATTTGTCCCAGAACCCACGAAATGGTTGTTTATCGAATGCGTTCAGGGGATGATCACAGGCACTTAGCATTAAAAGTAAGTCGAATATAAACTGAGTTCTCAAGGGCATACCCTCTTTTTTATTTGTATGTTTCATACTATTTACGCGTTTATCCCCACACATCAGTTTTTCCTTCCAAACTGCTTTTGTGTTAGCATTTAATAGCTATTTTACCTAAATACTTATTTTAAATAAATAGCTATTTTACTTAAAAAAAAAATCATAATTTCTTGAATTTCTTTCTATTGTGCGGTACTGTTTATTTTGTCTACACTAACAATCAGTCACTGACATGAAAAAGTGTAACGTTCTTTTCATTTTGAATATTTCTAAAAAAAACAACATATTTAGACCTTAGGCACCTTTTCGATGCCTTGCCTGAAAAAAGCCTTTGATGAAATAAGCAGGACATGAAGAAATCCTCTGTTTATAGGTGTCTGTGATAATCGGATATTTCTGAAACATTGGAAGCCATTAAGAACTGCATATTTAAAACCAATAATAATAAATTAGAGCAGAATAAAAACGTTTATGTATATTGTGGATGTACGTACATTATTCACTCTGGTTCAGATAAATTGATTAACGGTTAAATTATTAAAATTTCCACTTATGTTTCGTATAACATGTATTAAAATTCCATTTATATTTTCGATTATCATAAAAGTAGTACAATATTTTTTTCTGTTCAATCTAAATGAAAATAATAAATTAATTCCCATTTGCCTCACTATAGAGGTATTCATAATTTATAACAATGCAAAATAGAATTAATTTATAGTAAAAATTGGTTTTTGGATAAAGTACGTAGGTGTTTATATACGTAATCATGTAGGTATGTATTGATGGACATGGGATTGTTTTTATTATTTTTTTTGTTGTTTATAGTTATTGCGTCCATGATGTACAAATATGTAGGTTTTAAGAATTAGTTTTGTTTCAAACTAATTACTTTGGTAATTACTTTGATCTAGCAACACTGCGGAGACAGGACTTGGAAGGGCGGTAGGCTAATATGTAATGCACCTTCCGCGCAAGTTTGAACTTGTTAGAGTCATTTGTTTGTTCTTTGTGACGGTTTTCGTAAACCGTTTTTTTTTCTAGTGCCTTTTAAAAATGAGTGAGATTAATTTTGAAAAACGGTGTGCTATCAGGTTTTGCTTCGGACTTCGACACAGGTGTTTGAGTATGACCCGGAAACCAAGCGCCAAAGCATGGAATGGCACACTTCAAGCTCTCCAAGGCCCAAAAAAGCAGGAATGAGCAAGTCGAAGATCAAATGCTTGCTGATTTACGTTTTTTATATACACGGAATTTTCTACAAAGAGTTTGTGCCTCCAGGCCAAACAGTAAATCAACAATTTTACAGAGGTAGACCAAACATCAAAAACAACTCCCTATTCGCCTGAATTCAGTCCTTGTAACGTTTTTCTCTTCTATTTAAATAAAAAAATCAGTATCATTACTTAATTTACAAACCTCATATAAATTATTCTGGAATAAACTGTGTATTATTATTGTCAATATCTTACTGAAACATTTTTTTTAATTATATTCAAATTTATGAAATCCTATTTGAAAAGATTAAAGTGTTTGATGAGATTAAAACAGTCTCTTTTATTCCACCTCGTATTATTTAATTTATATTGTATTCTATTTTTTTAAAATCTTTATATTCTTCCAAACTATGACAAGGCAACATACCAACTTTGATCATGACTCGAATTCGTGAGTTTTATGCAAATTCCAGATAAGTGGTAAATCTGTTAACAATAAGTGCACTTTGTGTAGTATGGGATGAGTGCAATAATCTGCTTCAATACATAGAAGTGTTAACAAGAGAGGTTGGTGTGTCATCGAATTTCTATTTACCTACCGATTGTGTGAAATCTGATGGTTACTAATCTTTTATATGGCTCGATAACAGTAGACTAAAATATTTTTAATATTGATAAATGTTTACATTCTGATAAATTTCGTATGAACCGCATTGATTTTTCCGTAATGATAATAAGGAGTTTTCTGAATATATCTCATTGTGTACATTAAGGTGTGTAAATTAAGTAATGATACTTTTTTTTAATTTCTTATTCGAATTGAATTACAATTCAGTATTGTCTCCTTCAAAATCACTTCCTTGGGAAGCCACACAGCTCTGGAGAAGGTTCTTACATCCTTCATAGCAGTGCTGAAACTCACATATACTAGAATAGCATTCAGCTGGTCCATTACCGCCGTTTGAATGTTTTCTATGTTCCCAAAAAGAAGTCCCTTGAGGTGATTTTTGAATTTCGGGAAGAGAAAAACGTCTCACAGGGAAGAGACTGAAGTGGGGCGAATAAGGAGGCTGAGGAGCTATAGGAATGTTTTTACCGACTAAAAATTCGTTTATTGAAATGGCTGTGTTACAAAGAGCATTGTCATGATACAACATCCAGTTGTTCTTAATGTTTGGTCTCACACGCATGACCCTTTTTCGAAGTTTTTCAAGAACCTCTCTGTAAATGTGTCGATTTACTGTCTGGCCTGGAGGCACAAACTCTTTGTGGACAAATCCCTGGCTATCAAACACACAAGTATCATCACCAGTAATGACACATTCCATAAAATGAGGATCATTTTCAAATAGATTCCAAAAAGTCAAGACACCTTTCTCTCCTGATTTTTTTTGGGACCATTTTTGGGCATATTTTTCTCATCCCCAATTCGTTAGTCAAAATCTGATGAACAGTGGTATGATTCAAATTTATCTCTTCACCGATCATTCTTGTCGTCCACCCCGGCGTTCCCCCCCCCCCCCCCCCTTTTTTTTCCTTTTTTTTTTTCTTTTTTTTTAAAAAGGCCCCCCCCCCCCCCCCCCCCCCTTTTTCCCCCCCCCCCCCTCTTTTATTCCCTTAAACAACCGAAAAAAACTGTATTCTTGAAAAAACGCTGTCTATACCTACCTACCGCCCTTCCCGTCTCGTCACCGCAGTGTTGCTAGATCGGGCGCTACGTTGCCAGTCTCATTACTTAATTTACACACCTCATATGTATAATTTTGCAAAAGTTGTTTATAATCGGAAATATTTAATTTTGACCAATTTTATCATCAAAACCATAATTATCATTAAATGTAAGTTAATTTGCAAAAGGGTTCAGGAAAACAAAGGCGAAAAGAGTTAAGAAGAACCAGGAGAGGAAATTGAGGTGGAGGAGGACAAACAGAACAAACAAAAACAAGAGGTTATGATGGATAAAAGGTGATGTAGGGGGACAAGGACAGCAAAAGGACGACGAGGGGATTATAAGGAGATTAATGAGCTCAAAGAGACTAAGGTGGACGTTCTAGAAAAGTCAAGGAGGTTAAAGAGGTTTAAAACTATTAAAACTCCAAAAAAAACTTTAATCTATCTTACATAGGTCTAAAAAGCTAAAGAGGTCGAATGGTATTAGAAAGTCAGAGGTGATGTAGTTAAGGAGATGAGGTATTAGTTGACTTCAAAGATGACAGAAGTAAAAAAGGCCAAGAAAAGAAAGAAAAAGGTAAAATATGTCAAAAAGTTCAGAAGGTAAAACATGTCCAAAAAGGAAAAGGCCAACGATAGAGAAACAATCGTAAGGGTCAGAAAGAGCAGAGATAAAATACATAAAAAAGAAAACAATAAATACCAACGTTTTCAAACATCAAAACGCAAAAAAAAGTGTCAGAGGTCAAAAAGGCCAAAGATTAAAAAGTAAAAAAAGGTAAAACATCTCATAAATGTCAAAAATGTAAAAAAAGTAAGTGTGCAATACACATAAATATGTTATTTTAAAAATATGAAATACCTACGTTTAAGCATTTATAAATCATATGCTTATGAACAATATTCAGTCCTTGACGAAGATTTATTAAACTATTTAACCCAAACAGTAAAAAAAGGTTAAAGAATTTGTCTTTTCATGTAAAAAGAAAAAAGTGCAAAACACAACAATCTAAACAGGCAGTATTGTAGGTATATTAATTTAAATTATATTTTACTTGACTATTAATCACTATTGCCGAAAAAAAAATACAGTTTAGTCAAATTACTTGTAGGTTCATCGGTGTAATCTGAATCCGTTTCCTGATATAAAAGGACTGCTGTCCTCCGTTAGGTTCATAAAATATTCGGTTCCGTCTTATATATATTTTTAAAATATTCTTAAACTCGCATAAACGTTCATCTTCATTGCCAACAGATTTCAAAATCTAGTTCTTATTCATACAGGGTGATTAATCGAAACGATTCATTAAAAGTATTCGGGCTTGCTGAAATGATTGATTTTTGAAAATTTGAACCCAAACCAAAAGGTCCTTGGTCAATTCAACAAAGGAAGTTAACATCAACTTCCTTATTTTAAATGGAATAGGGACCTTTTTATTGTATATTTAGAGTTTATCATCTACCGTCATTTGGGTAGGTTTTCATCAAGTTTCCCTACACTTATTTTTTACCGTTTTTTGGAGTTATTTCTTTAAATTTTGTTTATAGGTACCGCATTCATAAGAATCGGTATTGACATTAAATCTAATAGAATACTAAAGCATTGTAACAATACTTCCATTATTACTTAATTATGTACAGAGTGTTTAAAATATCTTCTATCATTTAGAGTCACTTAAAACCACTCAAACTCGCTTCATATTTTACTTTATATTTTTATGTAGAATTAATTTCAGTAAATCTGTTTTGGCATTCTCTATATATAGGGTGAGTTTTTAATGCGTATTTGGTCTTTAGAATCGCTGTTTCATAAAAAATGCTAAAATGGAATATGGGACGTTTGCATTCTTTTACCATCTTTTTAAAATATTGCCGAATCTACAGGATGTTTATATCCTAAAACAACAAAACAAATGCCAACGTTTTCAAAAAGATCAAAACGTTAAAATATGTCGGAGATCAAATAGGCCAAGGATTAAAAAGAGAAAAAGATAAAAAATATCAAAAATGTAAAAAGAGTCAAAAGTCAAAACATTGGCTTAAAAAATATATGAAAAATGTGAAAAACGTTTCAGCGTTATTTATGCCTACAAAAATTATTCATTCATCTACGAAGAACGATCTTTTTGAAAGAAAGAATAATATTTGTAAAAAAAATGTTAAAAAACTTTTCAAACCTTTTAAGTCTAAAAACGCAATACCTACAATATTACAAATAAGTAATATTGTAGGTAAGTTAATTTACAGATATAATACACCATTGTGCCATTATTTTTTTAATTATAATATTTATTACTCACACATCTCCGTAGTTTATTCTAATAAATCAATGTCACACTCAAAAATACTACCTAATGTATTTAGCGAGTTACTCTAATAAAATGTGGAAAGATTGGATGTGGAAGCAGTGATTCTTTAGGCAGTGGTTTTTATTTTTAAATTTCAATCGCAATAAAACTAGAAAGTGGGAAGTTCATTTCTGACAACATACCTACATATATACTTATCCCTACCCGTCATATACAGTGTGGAACAGCCAAATGGAATAAATTCAGTAGCTCCATTATTATGCATTTTTTTAGAAAATTCAAGACACGTCAATTTATAATTCTAAAATGACATCTTGCGACTGTCATCCCTAAATTCAACCCCCTTCAGATGACAGCTACAACCCCTAAATTTTCAAATTGGAAGTAGGGACTTGTGATGCTTCATTGAAACGTTTTTTCATTCTCTATTCAAAACTGCAACGATTTTAAATTTTATTGCAGAAATTAACAAGAAAAAAAGTTTCTCCAGCGTAGGAAATTCGTTACATTAAAATAAAAAACGAATTATTATTAATGCAGCAGATGTTCAAAATTCATGCCTCCAGCATCTTGGCAGCATGCTAGACGTAAATAGAAATGTCTTCTAACGTTAGTTAACATCTGCGGGGTAATCGACCTAATTGCAAGTGTTATTCTTCTTCTTAAGTCAGCTAAATCGTCGTGTTTGGTTTTGTAGACCATACTTTTTGCATATCCCCATATAAAGAAGTCTAACGTCGTGAGATCAGGTGATCGTGCAGGCTGTTCTACTAAACCGCGTCTTATTAGCATAATTTACATTAATATTAGTTATACCGCCTGGTCGATGCATCATTCGTGTTCGCGAAACGTCGAATAAGTTTAATAGTAAAATAAACATAAAGCTCGTGTAAGTGGTTGTGTGAGTGCGCGAGACAGACAGAGGCAATTGGAGTTTGATTTAGCCAAAATGATGGTAGCGTGTAATATTAAATGACGAAAGTTAAAGAACAGAATATGGCTAATATGGTTGGGGGACTGGATGGGGCAAAAGCCGTGGAAAGGCATTTGATAGCTGCAAATGTGTCGGATGTGACTGATTCTACATGAAGGCGGCTAGCCGGCGTCTAAAAAAGGGCATATACTAATTTAATCTATCTTATTGATAACTTATGGAAAGTCAAGTGGCAGTACACGTTATAGAGTCGGTTGCCTTGTGTATGCGAGTTCTGTGATGTGACTATGGGTGCTTTGCCGATTAGTTGGGCTACAACAATCACCATCACATATATAAGGTAAGACCTGTTTAACATTTCGTAATGTTACTATGTGGTATCCTGGAGCCGCCCCTGGTAAAGTACGCATCTATTATTAACCTCCGGGTTCTAATTATTAATAAAAACCCTGTATACATATTAAACATACGTCTATATTTTTCAATATCCTGTAATGAACATATGTACATTCAACTCGAGTGTCATTATTTGCATTAGTATCAATAAAAACAAAGAACTGAATTGAAATACTCATCGACTACGTAAAAATTTAAATATAGGTACATACAATGTTGTTTCGCTATTTCTATGTAATTTCGGTCCTGAAATAATATTATAGAATGTATCTTATTTATATAATACTATTTACGTTTGCTGCAAACGTAAATGTGTCTAAATAAACTGTGTACCACGTATTAAAAACGCCAGCCTTTCATGAACAGCCTCTCAATTAAAACAAATAAACAGTTCTGAATTACCTACCACTAATTCAGAATTACGTTTAAAATGTTTTGCAGCATATTGAATGAAGAGAGTAAATTTAGCTCGTGTATTTTATAATTGTATCTCGTGTTAAGATCCTTTAAATCTGCAAAATCAGTACTTAAATTAAAAATAAAAAGAAAAAACAACCCTAGGAATCACTAATTTCAGATACATGGGTGCAATAGAGTTTTCTGGCATGCCCTTCTCAAATAAAATAATGGCGTCCACGTAGACTTCCGGTTGTGTCGGAAGATGGCGTCATCTTTTTTTCGTTATTTTAAATGTAATACATTTCAGTTGCGAATTCTACGTGTAAGTTTTCCCAATCCTAAAATCAACCGTTTTCAAGATACTTTTTTTTTTTTAAAAAAAAAAGGGGGGAAACAATACTTATCTTAAAAATGTATGTAAATGTGTATTTTACGGTAATAAAGATCAAGCGACAATACGCATAGGAGAGATAATTAGACTCCTAAGCTTCCCATCCATATTTTAAAAGTGGCTCAATTGCATACAGGGTGTTGGAAATCTAACTCCAAGCTCAGTTAATGTCAAACCATCATACTTTTTTTTAAATGGAATACCCTGTATATTTGTCCATAGTTTGATGTACAATGTTATTCTCTCTCATATGGTAAGATGGTTCCTCCTTCTGGTTTTTAAATGATCTAGTGTTTTTGTGTAATCGACTAAAATGATTTCATTATTTGCGAGGATAACTGACATTCATAGCAAAACTTCAAAATAAGCAACTAATCTATCACTGTTACTTGTGAGATATACATCCATTGCGTTAATTGAGTATGGAAAATAAAACACGGATTCAGATTCTGGCATTATATAGTATTTACTATTTATTCATAAAGAATGTAACAAAATAATAAATAAAACTTGCAACGTGTTTAATGAGATATACCTTTATTTACCACCAATATGTACTTGTAGAGAGATATTAAAAAGAATTTTAAGAAATCACTTATCACATGGTGGGATTTCAGCACAGTTTTACAAAATCTATAAACTACCGATGAAGGTATCACAGTCAATGTTTTGCATCTTTTCGTGCATACCCCGAATCCTTATTTCGTGTTGCATTTACTGCAGAATTTAAGCTTTCAATACCTCTCAAAGAGTTTTGAAAACTTATGGCTTTCAATCGTCACTTTTGATCTTCTAAATATTCACGTCATTTGCGAAAGAAATTTTCAAGACAAATTTAGTGTTAACATTCTGTTTGCTTAAAAACATTCCGGTTCAGTACCCTGTCTTTAAAGATACTTTAAATACGCAAATATATCTCCATATTTTGTGAACTGTAGTAGCTGATTTTCTGGATGATCTACCCTTACGTCAGTTGAGAAGTTGCGAATACCAATGTCACTGATGTGCTCCAACATCACTGAAGCAATGTAGTGTCGACTACATGAATTACATGAACAACAACTAAATGAAATGTTTAATGATCGGTGGATCAGACGTTTAGAACCCTAGACTTAGTCAGCAAGATCCAGACCTCTCACCACTAGATTTTTATATTTGGGATGCAATGAAACAAAAAGTCAATTCGACACCAAATGAATGAAAAGAAGATCTTGTTGCCCAAATAAGATCATATGAAGCTTTACCTGCAGTCCAAATATAAGGAACTGTAACAGATTAGTTTGGGACAACACTAAACTGGAGATAATAGACACCAAAATATTATGATTGAACCTTATATCAATGTCGCTAGTTTAAGAGATACAGCGTGTTCAAAGTTTACATTTTATTCTGTAATTTCTCAATAATTAAGAAAGTTTTGATAGTATAAATCTACAAATTGGTAGTTTTATGTTTTTTTTTTAGAGGAGCTAGTTTCACCGTATTATTTTGGTAAATTAGAATATATTTTTGTTATCTGTTGAGTCATGCGTAAAACAAGTCGAGAATCTAAAAGAAAACTCAATTCTACAGAGAAAATGTACTCTTGTTTAGGTCGTCTAAATATATCGGTTTTTAAGTTATTTGCATTTAAAAGGTTCAATGTGTTTTGTTGATTTTTTTTCCGGCGCTATATAGCTATATTTTTTCTAAATAGGCTTGTGTCAACATTCGTCAAATTTATATATCATTAAAGTATATTTATTGAGCTCAACATGCCTTATACCAATGTCGCTGGTTTAAGAGATACAGCGTGTTCAAACTTTCAATTTTATTCTGAAGTTTCTCAATAAGTGAGAAAGTTTTGATAGTATAAATCTGAAAATTGGTAGTTTTATGTTTTTTGGTGGTAGAATTACGAATTTTAAACTTATTTTGACGTGCTCCTAGAGGGCGCTAGTTTCACCGTATTATTTTGGTAAATTAAAACATGGTTTTTTATCTGTTGAATCATGTGTAAAACAAGTCGAGAATCTAAAAGTTATTTGCATTTAAAAGGTTCAATGTATTTTGTTATGATTTTTTTATTCTTATACAGAAGAAGCCGCGAATACATTTAAAAATAACAGGGAAATTTTGTTTAACATTCAGAGACATTTAAGAAGGTGTATTTTAAAATATATTGAGGTAGGTGACTACCTCTAGTCACTATTACCGATAGGTAATACCTCTACTAGTCACTATTACCGATAATTGTTATTGTTAGTTACTGTTGCTTTGATTGCTTCTCCGTGTCTTTTCATCTTTCAAGAATAAAAAAATCATAACAAAATACATTGAATGTTTTAAATGCAAACAACTTAAAAACCGATAGATTTAGACGGACGAAAAAATGTTTTAGTTTACCTAAATAATACGGTGAAACTAGCGCCCTCTAGGAGCAACGTCAAAATAAGCCTAAATTTCGTAATTCTCACACCAAAAAACATAAAGCGACTAAGTTTCAGATTTATAATTTCTCAATTATTGAGATATTTCAAAATAAAATTTAAACTTTGAACATGCTGTATCTCTTAAACCAGCGACATTGGTAAAAAGGCATGTTGAGCTCAATCATAAAAATTTTGGTGTATAGTATCTCCAGTTCAGTCGTATCCCATTCTTTCTGACTCACCCTGTATGTATGGCCAAGCTAAATAATACATTTTTAGTTATTTGTTGTGCCACGGTAGGGCAAGAGGGTATTATTTTAATATGAATTAAGAATGATATTCATGTGGCGTGTCGTTTTATATATTTTTGAGGTAGAGGAATTCAAATACCACATTGATAAGCCTGTACTCTCATTTTTACTACTAGCCCATAATTTATCAATAGATACTTATATGACATAGGTTATAAAGTCATATGGGTCATATAGGTCATAAAAGTCATAAAGTTTGTATAGGTCATAAATTTTCTGTAGGTCATAATGGTGATAAAGGTCACATTAATCATAAAGGCCTTACTGGCCACACAGGTCATAGAATCCATACTTCACCTGGTCAATAAAGGTTATATTGGTTATAAATTTCACATTCTTAATGAAGGTCACATTGGTTATACAGTTCACATTGGTCATTAAAGTCATATTGGTCGTAAAGTGAGGCTGGCATGGCACTGGCTATATTGATCATAACGGTCATATAGGTCACATAGGTCTATCAGGTCATAAAGGTCACCAAAGGTTCACAAGGACTAAAAAGGTTATAAAGGCCATGAAATAAAAACTAATGTTTTGTCGGATTTAGTTTGATTAAATATGAAAAAATTGAAGTGGAAGTGGTGACTCCTTATGCAGCGTTTTTTTTTTATTATGGACATATCTATTTTTTTTTAATAAATTGCTTAAGGGCGTCTCTTTTATATAATTGCAAAAATTTGGTCTTTATCAGTTTGACGCTAAGCTAATTATGAAATTTCTCCTGGAGTGGAACCTTCGGTGCAGAAACAAAAGACAGGATGTTTTCCACGAAACACCGAACTACTACACTTTTTCAGACGCACGTTTCGCCAACTAAGTTGGCGTCTTCAGGACAAGATTAAAGTGTCGTAGATGCAATGAAACAAAAAGTCAATTCGACACCAAATGAATGAAAAGAAGATCTTGTTGCCCAAATAAGAGCATATGAAGCTTTACCTGCAGCCCAAATATAAGGAACTGTAACAGATTAGTTTGGGACAACGCTAAACTGGAGATACTAGACACCAAAATATTATGATTGAACCTTATATCAATGTCACTAGTTTAAGAGATACAGCGTGTTCAAAGTTTACATTTTATTCTGTAATTTCTCAATAATTAAGAAAGTTTTGATAGTATAAATCTACAAATTGGTAGTTTTATGTTTTTTTTAGAGGAGCTAGTTTCACTCTATTATTTTGGTAAATTAGAATATATTTTTGTTATCTGTTGAGTCATGCGTAAAACAAGTCGAGAATCTAGAAGAAAACTCAATTCTACAGAGAAAATGTACTCTTGTTTAGGTCGTCTAAATATATCGGTTTTTAAGTTATTTGCTTTTAAAAGGTTCAATGTGTTTTGTTGATTTTTTTTTCCGGCGCTATATAGCTATATTTTTTCTAAATAGGCTTGTGTCAACATTCGTCAAATTTATATATCATTAAAGTATATTTATTGAGCTCAACATGCCTTATACCAATGTCGCTGGTTTAAGAGATACAGCGTGTTCAAACTTTCAATTTTATTCTGAAGTTTCTCAATAACTGAGAAAGTTTTGATAGTATAAATCTGAAAATTGGTAGTTTTATGTTTTTTGGTGGTAGAATTACGAATTTTAAACTTATTTTGACGTGCTCCTAGAGGGCGCTAGTTTCACCGTATTATTTTGGTAAATTAAAACATGGTTTTTTATCTGTTGAATCATGTGTAAAACAAGTCGAGAATCTAAAAGTTATTTGCATTTAAAAGGTTCAATGTATTTTGTTATGATTTTTTTATTCTTATACAGAAGAAGCCGCGAATACATTTAAAAATAACAGGGAAATTTTGTTTAACATTCAGAGACATTTAAGAAGGTGTATTTTAAAATATATTGAGGTAGGTGACTACCTCTAGTCACTATTACCGATAGGTAATACCTCTACTAGTCACTATTACCGATAATTGTTATTGTTAGTTACTGTTGCTTTGATTGCTTCTCCGTGTCTTTTCATCTTTCAAGAATAAAAAAAATCATAACAAAATACATTGAATGTTTTAAATGCAAACAACTTAAAAACCGATAGATTTAGACGGACGAAAAAATGTTTTAGTTTACCTAAATAATACGGTGAAACTAGCGCCCTCTAGGAGCAACGTCAAAATAAGCCTAAATTTCGTAATTCTCACACCAAAAAACATAAAGCGACTAAGTTTCAGATTTATAATTTCTCAATTATTGAGATATTTCAAAATAAAATTTAAACTTTGAACATGCTGTATCTCTTAAACCAGCGACATTGGTAAAAGGCATGTTGAGCTCAATCATAAAAATTTTGGTGTATAGTATCTCCAGTTCAGTCGTATCCCATTCTTTCTGACTCACCCTGTATGTATGGCCAAGCTAAATAATACATTTTTAGTTATTTGTTGTGCCACGGTAGGGCAAGAGGGTATTATTTTAATATGAATTAAGAATGATATTCATGTGGTGTGTCGTTTATATATTTTTGAGGTAGAGGAATTCAAATACCACATTGATAAGCCTGTACTCTCATTTTTACTACTAGCCCATAATTTATCAATAGATACTTATATGACATAGGTTATAAAGTCATATGGGTCATATAGGTCATAAAAGTCATAAAGTTTGTATGAGTCATAAATTTTCTGTAGGTCATAATGGTGATAAAGGTCACATTAATCATAAAGGTCTTACTAGCCACACAGGTCATAGAATCCATACTTCTTCTGGTCAATAAAGGTTATATTGGTTATAAACTTCACATTCTTAATGAAGGTCACATTGGTTATACAGTTCACATTGGTCATTAGAGTCATATTGGTCGTAAAGTGAGGCTGGCATGGCACTGGCTATATTGATCATAACGGCCATATAGGTCACATAGGTCTATCAGGTCATAAAGGTCACCAAAGGTTCACAAAGACTAAAAAGGTTATAAAGGCCATGAAATAAAAACTAATGTTTTTACGGATTTAGTTTGATTAAATATGAAAAAATTGAAGTGGAAGTGGTGACTCCTTATGCAGCGTTTTTTTTTTTTTATTATGGACATATCTATTTTTTTTTAAATAAATTGCTTAAGGGCGTCTCATTTATATAATTGCAAAAATTTGGTCTTTATCAGTTTGACGCTAAGCTAATTATGAAATTTCTCCTGGAGTGGAACCTTCGGTGCAGAAACAAAAGACAGGATGTTTTCCACGAAACACCGAACTACTACACTTTTTCAGACGCACGTTTCGCCAACTAAGTTGGCGTCTTCAGGACAAGATTAAAGTGTCGTAGTAACGTGTCGTAACGTACGTAGTATCGGTCCATTGTCCTTATTCATACCTACTACTGTTACACTTAATGATTTCTAAACTTTCAAAAGCATCCAACTGTCTACTGTTTGTTATATGTCTACTTAATTTTAAACTATTTATGTCTATCCTATGGTTGTTGTCAAAAGCGTGTTGAGCAATACAAGATTTTTCCGTTCTGCCATATTTCAAATGAGCCATGTGTTCTTTAAATCTAGTTAAGATAGGTAAAAAATTCATACTTATAGGGACTTCAAAAATTTCAATCAAGACCAGTTTGAGAACGACTTAAACAGAATACCTTGGCATAATGTAGACAATACATACATACATATGTAGACAATATTGATGAAAAAATATTATTTTTAACACATAATATCCTTGCACAATTTGACGTTCCTGCTCCTTTCAGAACAGCACGTATAAATAAATCATATTGCTCATGGCTTACGGAGGCACTTAAACTAATCATAGCAGAAAAAAATAAAGCCCTTACAAAATTTAAGCAAAATAAAACCGAACAAAATCGGAAAGACTATAAAAATGCCCGTAACTATGCAGTTGCTGCTATACGGAGAGAGAAATCGGCGTATTTAAAATACTTAGAGGAAAATGACACCAAACAACTGTGGAAATCTTTGAGAACAATGAACATTCAACAAAAGCGAAATAATAGAATTCCGGACAATTTAGCTGAACCCAATGCCGTCAAAAACTTTTTTCTATCAGCTTACAGTGACTCTATAATTGATCGGGATATTATTAGTTTATATGAAAATAACAGGTATAAGCCCAATATATTTTTTCATTTACTCTTAGCAACCAGGAAGATATTTACAAAATAATTAAAATCATTCAGTCCAAGTCAAGTGGATGCGATTTAATAATATTACCCATATAATTAACTGTTGTCTTGAAATAGGCTACTTCCCAGTCATATGGAAACAAAGTATTATATGTCCTATTCTGAAAGTTTTCAGTTCTACCAAAATAAACTAATTAAGACCTATAACTTTTATACCAGTTCTAAGCAAAATTTTAGAAAAGATTATTTATACACAACTGGAAGAGTATACTAGCAAAAACCAAATCTTTCATTTTTATCAATCTGGATTAGATCAGGACACAGTACAACAACCGCGTTTATTAACATTACTGGCACTATTTAGATATATGTTACTATCTAGATTTACGATCATCATACTTATTATTAATGCATATTAATGTATTGATAACAAAATATAATAATTTGAAAATATAATTTACTTGAAAGCTGAAATATTTTTTGTTGCTCCTGAAAAGTAAAAAAAAAGCAAAGAGGGAGTTTTGCAAATAACGGCCTCATATAAGCTATAATTCAACTGTGCCAACGAGTGTATAGACAAAATCAATTATCTTCAAATTCTAAAAGCAATGCTGTTAATTGGACTAAGAGGAAAATTACTCGATAAGTTACTACAATTTAATATCCTAAATAGGTTATTCTAGGATAGTTGAAGATGTTTCTTGGTAATTAATGGTGATCTTAAATTTTTTCACCACTACCAGTATACAAAATAATTTCAATTTTTATTCTCACGTTGTTCCATCAAGTCTCATAACTGAAGTTTATTATGAAATTATATCATATTACTGAACGTATTGCATATAGAGGAGGTTGTACAACAGCTTCAGCTGTCACACGACCACTGCAATCAAATCCATTTGAGGCAACCCCCATCACATGCTGCTCGAGTGTTGCAGCCTATGTGTTGCAGCGTCGTATACCAACTTTACTTTACAACAGTATCGACTTATGCCGAAAATATTGATTCGTACGGAGCCAGATATCCTGTTTATGCTGTACATATACCCTTTTATTATTTACGAGAGCATTTTTTATCTTACAACAAAAAAGGGGAAAAACAAATAAACGAAAAGATAAATATAAGGCCATATATTAACTGATTATAACCGATATCTATTTATAGGTATTAACGTTGAGAATGACGAAAACAATAACAATAAATACAATTCCCATACGATGCGTACTTCTGCCAGCCACTGTATCTACATAGCCATTACCCAACTACATTAAACAAATTTGTGCATGAAATGAGAGTCAAGTGCAATGTGAGGTAGAAGAAGGAATACACTTAAAGTGCCTTTGTGCTCGCCGGGCATTAAATGAGGTGTGTGCATAGGGGTGCATACTTTAAAGTAATTAACCAAATTGTTTTCAAAGGGTTTCGGCTAGAGTGAAAATGCACCGAAACTTGTTGTTTCAGTATGCTCAGCGAGAGGCAACAGTTTGGAATAAAATTTCATTATGGTTAATTTTCGTAAAAAAACGCACATAGGTCGATTTTATTTTTTTTCTTCTGCATGTTTTGCATACAATAAAATATACCTTATTGCAATTTTTTTAATAAATACAGGTACCTAGTGTCTATTAAGATAGAGTACACTCAATAAACTTTGAACGGAAGGAGATACGCGTTTCGGGTTTTATAAATAACTTGTTGCAAATTACTTATAATTTGGAGTTTTTTAGTGCTCTTTACATCTTTCCATAGTCAACCATATCCGAGAAATAAATTGCAACTTTAAAATTTCAAATTAGACACGATTTATACAGGGTGTCCCCGGATTAAGGTACCTATAGGTGAAATGGACAAAAAATTTAATTTTTCGACAAAAAGTCATTCTTCGTAAAAGTTTTTCTTGTCTTGAAACGTCCAGAAAGTTTGTTGTTTGTTCAATTTAACATACAGGGTGTTCAGAAATAGCAAACATTAAATAATAATGAAGAGTAAAGTACCTTAAATATTAACGCAATGTAAAAGAGTTATTAAGAAAAATTATAAGTATTTTGAAGAGAATCCGCAAATGTTATCATTGTTATACGTTTGAAGTAGGTATAGCCATTTTTCTTTCTCTCAAAGCCATTTCTCTCAAAAATGATGTGTACTAAAGGCGCAGCACATAATAAGAAATCATAAACCCCAAAAACATTTATTTTGAAGAAATTATGATTTAATAAACAAATTCAATAATTAATTTTAAAAAACAGCAAAATTATTATTCACGCACCATAACTATTCTACATTCAGGCATCCAAGTTCAACACACCTCTCCAGTCTCGTTCTAAAAGATGTGTATGTTCAGTGGATCATTTCTTGATTACTTGGGCCACTGCTTGAATGATCCGAGTCTTGAATAAATCAATATTGTGTTCTATCGGCTGTCTATAAACTATTTCCATCAAAAATCCCCAAAGGAAAAAGTCAAGTGGCGACGAGTCAAGGGACTTTGCTGGCCTACAAATAGGTCCATATCTTCCGATCCACTTCTCTCCAAATTGTTTGTTAAGTCAACTGCGGACTCGAATTGTTGAATAGGCGGGGCATCCGTCATGTTGAAATGCTTTTTTTTCTATATTCTAAATTCTCTTCGTCTAATTCTGGCCAGAAAAATGTGTTTAGCCATCTTCAAGTATGAATTTTGATTTAAATTTCCTTAATCTTTCTAAAAAATACGGACCAATTCTGCGACGATACCTTGGTAGAAAAAGTGCTTTAATCGAAAAAAATTATACTCTTGTGAAAATGCATATCTACAGTAAGCCTCGCTCCTCTTTCCAAACAGAAATCCAATCGACGTGCATCATCACCAACTTCCAACGTGTGTATTATTTTCGGTTTGAAAGCTTTAAACTTATTTTCGCCCAAAATCCTTTGAATGTGTATCAATTTGTGCAGATCTCTTTCTTAGTGATAGTTTTCGATTTTCTTCGACTGAATTTAAAACTAGAATTGTGGCTGCATCATCGTCATCATGGACCTTTTTTTTATTTTTTTCCGCATTTTACATCACCACTTAAATCAAATTTTCGTACTAACTTTTTCAAACTTTGACGGTTAATTTAGACTTCTGGACATTTTTCATGAAACAATTCAATTGCATGACGATATGAAATATTGCCGATACCATAACATTTAATAAAATACATTTAATGTTGTAAAGTTGGAATCAAAAATCAATAATCGAAATTTCAAGCGCTTTGTCAAACACAATGTCAAACAATTGCCTTATTGATGGCTCACTGGAATTTCAAATATTCTAATTAGGAACTGAGAAGATATAGGTAGTGTAAAGTAGGCGAAATGATTATCTGGACGTGCTGTTTCTTATTTTTGGGGTTTATGATTTCTTATTATGTCTGCGCCTTTAGTAAACACATTTTTTTTAAAGAAAAATGAAAATACTTTGACTAGTAGGCCATGCTTTCATATTTGAATATTAAATTTAATTGCAAACAATTTTTCTTAATAACTTTTTTAGATAGCGTTAATATTTAAGGTACTTTACATTTCATTATTTTTTTATATTATTGAACACCCTGTATGTTAAATTGAGCAAACAACAAACTTTAAAGGAGGTTTCAAGACAAGCAAAGCTTTTTTATGAAGGATGACTTTTTGTCGAAAAATTAAATTTTTTGTCCATTCCACCTATAGGTAACTCAACCCAGGGACACCCCTGTATTTTTGCGTAATTTCAATTTAGGAGTTGTTTTGAGTATCATCAAAATTATCAACTAATCATTGTGATGGTATCAAAATAATTAGTTTTTATTACACTTTTTTTTTCAAAATTTCAGTTTTTATTTTTTAATCTCAAAGGCCTCAAAGCTTGGGTTGGAAAAATATCATTCAATTAAGATTATCATTGATATTAAGAGTATCATTGAAAAGAGGAATTTTCAAAGATTTTAAAACGATAATGTAAATGCTCATAATTTTACAGCTTTACAGTTTCAATGAAAATCAGTTTTTAATATTTTTCTAATAAAAATAGAACTTTTTATTCCGTTTTTACTTCGTCAACTTCATCCTCAGACTTAAAAATAAAAACTGAAATTTTGAACAGAAAATCTATAAAAATCAATTATTTTCAGTCCTTCTTACTTACGACTTGTAAATTAAAATATAATTCAAATTGTTTTATAATGCAAACAGAAACCACAGTTTTTTTGCACACATTTATTTTGCAGACCTATTATATCAAGCCATAAAAAAACCGTCGTTAAAGTTGGCCGATTAAAAAAACGTATTTCTATTATATCTTAAATTTATAACCTTATTTAATTGTCAAAGCTGTCACCTTATATGACAGCAATTATTTATTTTACAATTGTGACAGTCGCTTGTCAAAAGTTTAACAGCTTTTTAACAGAAAAGCTTCGACATGACCACTATTTCTATCACTCTCGTTCATAGCGAGATTTTATGACTTTTTTGGATGTCTCTTTAGTTTGTTGTGGAGACACATGAAATATGTTTAGACTGAATTTATAGGTACTTGCAGAAGCGAATATCCGAAATGTCTATATCTTTCCATTCAAAAGTTATTGAACGTGTCTTCGTAAACGCCCTGTATATTCTAAATTTGACCTCCCCCCTCCCAAATTTTCGCGTTATGACCTGATTCATATGTTTGTTAAACTCAAGTCCTTACTTATCGAGCAGAAAATAAAAAGTTCATTTCATTTTTAAACATTTGTCATCATTGATATTAAGAGTAACGGGACTCAGCAAGAAATTTAAAGGTATAATATATCAACCATTTTTTGAAGACCTATGTATATTACTTACATCAGTAATTGTATTTATAGTATATACAGCTATACAGTAAGCGGCAGCCTAATGTGTACATAGGTGGATATTAACAACATATTAAATAATACATTTTTATGTCATAGTTAGGCGAATTTACTTGGGCCGGAGGGCACAGCGAAACAAGGCAAGAACCAACGGTCCAATGCGTCGGCTTCGGCGTACAAAATTTCGGCAAAATTCATCAGAATACATTAGTGAATATTCGAATAAACGTACTAGGAATCGTACTATTACACGACGGTTTTTATGTGTGGCAATGTCAGTGGTCACGAAAACTGAAACTTAAAAAGGACTTACCCATTAAAACTCATAAATTGTTTAATACAAAAATTGACATTACTTTTTAACTAGCGTATGATATTTTGCAGGGCATATTTTTGCAACTTTTTCGTCTTTTTGTTAAACAGTTCCAGTTTTGTTACAACTGATTTTGTGTTACTTAATTAATTTTACCTTTAATCTGACGAAATATTAGAGTCTTCCTTGTCTCAAAACAGAATTTGGAACAGGTATACCCTGGAAAAACGAGTCTCCCTTCAAAGGCAGACCTGTTCCAAATATCCGTTTCGCAGGTATAAATATTTGGCAAGTAAGACTCAAATATTTTGTCGGTTTAAAGGTAAAATTGATGAAGTAAATTTTAATCAATTGTAAGGAAACCGCAATTGTCTATCAAGAGACAGAAGAAAGCAATAGTGTACTGCTATCATGACAACAACACGGATATGCCCCACTTTTATAACTGGTCATTAAAAAATCTTCAAGTGCCATGTTTCGGGACCACTAACATTACCACACCTAAATATGGCTCCATTTTGTAATAGTTAGCCCCTTAGTACGTTTTAATTTTCTGTGAACTATCGTTTTGTAATAATAATGAAATGACCCGAGTCCGCCTCTGTTGAGAATCGCCGAAATCTGTCGTAATCACCATGTTCATGTTAGTGCATTTGCGCATGTCAAATTCAAACTGTGCCAGCGCTCGGGGACTCGCCTATTGGGAAATTTTTTCATTAAAAATGGCTTTAATATCCCTTTCAGACCGACCCCAAAATACCATTTAATTATTTGAACTTTTTCGCCAATGTGATAAATATCCATTTTTATTTTTATGAATGTATGTAATGCTTCTACAATACGCTCGTAATAAAGCACTTTTCTAATCAGGCACTAGACCAGAATAAAATATAAAATGGTATTTCAAATTTTAACTCAAACAGCCTTACCGACAAACGGATCGCGATTGGTTCTCACCTCATGTTTACATCTGCTCAATAAAGAAGTCAAATTATCAATTGCCCTTCATTTGGCTATGTAAACATTAGGGTGCCGCTTACTGTATACTATACTACATGCTACTATAAATACTATAATATGCACAATGCATATACTTACATACATAGAAATAGTATGTTTCGTTGTCATTACAAATATCTCATTAGTTTATCAGCAACACCTACCGTCCTTGCACAACCACCATGTACAGCGATAATGAGCAAAAATTGAAAATTTGAGGGATACAATTAAACTTCAAACACTACAAGTTTACATAACAGAAATTTATTAATCACTGCTCATGCGACGTTACGAACTGTCAACTCTCTTTTTTTAAATAGAAATAAAGATTTTTTTAAGAGTAACAAAAGTTTCCATATCACTTTTTCTTTTCTCTCACTCACTTTTCTACAAGTTTGGAATGGCCCATAACCAAAACTTTGTCCGAATCGAAGGTGATGATCACGGATCGAAAGTGGTGTGGCATGGTTCTTCCATTAGGTTTTTACGTTTTTGTGCTCCTTCTTTTTCTATTTTTTTTTGTGTCAAAATCTTGGTAAGGGGGTATCCTGGTGTAGCGGCTTCAAAAAATCGATTTTTTTCTTTGTCTTAATTGATAGTATACCACTTTGTCTTAATACATGCCCGAGCTCACTGTACAGTAAAACTAGAGAGGGAGCCACGCAACGGTTTTTACTAGTAGGTATACTCAGTCAGCTAGTGTTTGTGTACAAGGGCATTGTATACATTCAATCTACAGTATATACACATTCTAAACGTATTTTTAAGTCAGCTGTCAAATTATGTTCTATCTACTTTTTTCCCGTTCGGAAACTTTAAATGCATTTTTCTCAAAACGATGTTTTTGAAACGCGTGTGCAAATAACTCCTAATTTTACAGATGGATTCATATGTTTTTTTTTAAATGAAAGGTTATTTAATTTGCCACTTGATGAATGTATTCTTAGAAGTAAAAATGTTGTTTATAAAAAAGTTATAAACAAAAATATGTTTAAAATTTTCGCAAAAAAAAAACGGTATTTTTTTCAATCGTGTTTTATATACAGGGTGTCCCGGAAAGTACGTCACAAACTTCAGGAGGTGATAGTACATTTAAAAATAATATTAAAAGTCTTTATAAACAAATGCTTCCCTTTGGAGTTATGACCCTCTTTAGGTATTCCCCAGGCGAAACATATTCATTTCTAATTATTTTTTTTGGGCCCAGGTAGGAAGATGAAATTTTGAAAATAAAAGTTGGGCAAACAATTCCCTTATTTAGTGAGAATATGAATAAAATCCAGAAAACGTAAATGGTAGGGTAACACCCCGCACATATTTTTGGCGAGAAAAAAATCTGGTCATTATACCATTTGTGCCAAATTATTTTTATAAAGACAATTCGATTTTGAATCTTTTTCTCTCTAAATATTTTTCGAGAAACATGTCGTTTTCCCGTAAAAAAAGTTAAAATAGATCACCTCATTATTCACCCCAAGACAAATACTTTAAAAGTTTACATAGTAGGCGTCTGTCACTTGCAGTCATATTTATGCTGTGGCTTATTTGACAGCGGCCTTGCATTCTGAAAATGAACAAGAACAAGTAATTACAGTAGATGTTCAAACTGCCCTCCATGGGCTTCAACACATGCTCGAGCCTTCTAATAAAATTAAATCTGATTCTAGTAAATACATCAGGAATATTTCTAATAGCATTAAACGCTTCTACTAATCGAAGACGAAGTTCTTCTTCTGAATTAACAGAACTGCTATAAACGAGAGATTTAGTATGTCCCCATAAATAAAAATCAGACGCATTTAAATCTGGTGAGCGAGACAGCCAGTTTATTTGTGCATCATTCCCTCGTCCAATCCATCGACCGCGAAAGACTGTTTAAATGTCGTCGTACTTGATGGCTAAAATGGGCAGGTGCCCCGTCATGAAGGTAATCATGCATTAACTTAACTCATGCATTAATGGTATTCTTGCATTAACTCTAAAAAGATGGGTTTGCAAAAAATTTAGGCATTCTCTGGCACCAAGTCTTCTTGGTAGAAAAAAAGGTCCCAACAGATGGTCGTCTACAATCCCACCCCATACGTTAACTGAGAAGGTCTGTTGATGGTGACTTTCAATTATGGGATGTGGATTTTCATCTGACCATTGATGCATGTTGTGCAAGTTAAGTATACCATCTCGTGTAAAAGTTGCTTCATCCGTGAACAAAATGGTACGTACAAAATCTATGTTTCGATCATGAAAGTCTAGCATTAACTGACAAAAATCCAGTGGATAATCCTGGGGTTGTAGACTTTGCACCTTTTGAAAATGGTAGGGGTGCAGAAAATTTACTTGCCACACCAACATTCTACTAACTTCCAACTGGTTAGCAATTCTTCGGACACTTGCTCTGGAATTCTGTTCAACAGCTCTCAATATTTGACCATCAAGTTCAAGATTTCGTGCTGAAGTTCTGCCACTGCCAACATAACGAGGCACAACACTTCCAGTTTCACAAAGTCGTGCGTGAACCTGTATAAACGTTCGAACCGACGGTCTGCGTCTTTCGGGATATCTTTCAACGTACATTAGTTGAGCTGCTCTTGCATTACCGCTACAAAAACCATAAATAAAATGCATATCTGCATATTCACGGTGAGTGAAATGAAAATTATTCATTTTTATTCTCTGGTAATGTCACCGTACGGGGATAAGGCCCTAATAAGCACCTAAGCATTTTTACAGCTGAAGCAGCAGCCATATTATTCTCCATTGTATGGTCCATTTCGAATAAACTCGAAAATGTACTGATTTGCTCAGATTCTCAATCGGTCCTCAAAGCTCTTGATAACTTTAGTGAGAAACACTACCTTTACCCTAATTTATTTATATATAAAATTATTAAACATCTGTACAAACATCAAAACATACAATTTTTATGGATAAAAGCACATGCCAATATTCCAGAAAATATTAAAGTCGACCAAATTGCAAAGAAAGCAAATGCACATAACATCTCACATATACCACATCTTGTTATAACTGACTTTATAGCCTTTTTAAAAATCATCAAAAGGAGAAATGGTTCCATACTAATATTCCGAATACACACTGGTATAATAACAGCAAGCTCAGTAGGAAAACTATTTCAACAGTTATCCGAATAAAACTGAATCACGGAAGATTTCCTTCCCACCTACATAAAATTGGCGTACGAGATTCCTAATTGTATATGTGGCGAAACTGGAAACATCTATCACTACATCTTTAACTGTCCTTTAACTAAACAGAGTACAGACACACTTTTATCTTATCTACATGAAAGAGGTTTTAACTCTCCGATATGGCTCCCGTATATACCCAGTATAGATGATGAAGATATTATGCAACACATCGTAAACTTTTTCAAGGCAATCAAAATAGATATTTAATAATGTACCTAATCTTCCTCAAATTTATCACAACATTTGTATTTACCCTTCTGTTTTTTCTAAACCTATCTTACCCGTCAAGTGTTGTATGTCTAGAAACTACAATGCCCTAACAGACCCCTTGGCGAGAAGCGGGTGGCCCTGTCTATTCCCTCATTATTTTATATCCCTCCTTCAACTAATAGCACAATTCGTGGGTAATACACTTAACGTGTGAGGTCAATAATCAGAAAAAAATATAATTAAATTAATTGAGTGCGTGAGACGCGTGTGTCAATATCAATCACTGTCAATCAGTGATTTGTTGACTAATAAAGATTTGAAAGATAATTTGAAACTTGATAATAAAGATTATTAAAAACTTAAAGTTCATTAACTTGATTTTATCAACTACGAAGCCGAAAACTAAAAATTTTACATTTTGTTATTTTAATTCTGCGACCTGCGACTCGACTCCGATTCACCTCCAACTCCGCGGAGGTCGATAATAATAATAATAATGATAATAAATCGTCTTTATTCATCATTTTCTATACAAAAAGAAAGAGTATATACAAAACTGAAATTTATTGTAAGAGATAATGATGAAAGGGCGTAGTTCAGCGGCAATGCTGCTTTTCGACTTAACCAGAACTTAACAGTTTGGGAAAAAGAAAGCAAAAATAATACATACAATACAAAAGTAACATAACGTCTACAATTTATCAATTTGTCATTAGAACTATTTAAATCGCTATTATCAGAATCAAGAACAATTACACAGGTCTACAAAATAAAAAGTAGTTCTGTCTTTGCAATCAAACCCATCATTTCCTATGTATTTTGATGCATTGAAACCAAATTTGGCACTCTCCAGCCCCATATAACCCCCATAAACTCTTATAGAGGAAATTTTTTGAAAATATTTCTTAAATTATTTTTTATGGCTTTATATTGTTTTTTTTTGGTCGCTGATCACGAATCTGAAGTCAACAATAA